>RZOE01000003.1:600000-1062394 GCA_003992445.1 Leishmania aethiopica
TGATCTTTCCACCGGTTTCCTCACCATCTCGTTTATGATGATGCTTCCATCACCCGGCGTTTGCGCATTAACTTTCCTGGCTTGTTTGCTTTTTTGCCACAGCAAGACGGCCCACGGATTTCAAAAGCCCGGACTTCAGGCGCACGGGCGTTTGTGTAAATGGGTCGGCTTTAAACGGTCCCGTTGTAGGCTTGTTGCCCTGATGCCATTGTGCGTTTTCCCTCTTAGTAGAAACTCGAAAACTTTTTTCCACGCTTATTATTTTTCACAGAAAAAGTCCCTGCTCCTTTTTGGGAGGCTTTTCAGGTTTCTTGAAACTTAAAAAAAGTCTCTGGGTACGTGGGGCCGCGATGCGCCGGCTTTGTTGTTTTTGGCGGCCAAAGCCTTGTCGTGCTGGCTCGCCCGCGGGTCGCCTTGCGGCCGCGGGGGTTCTGCCGGTCGCCGCGCGTTCCCCCCGCGGTGGAAAGGCCCAGGGGCCGTGGGCGCTAGGGGCCGGGCGTCGGTCACTGGTTCGCGTTGGCGCCTTGCCCCTCGCACGGGCGGCGCAAGCGTTTTTGCAGCCGCAGGCCGCACCAGCGCAACGCAATGCAGGTGCGGCCGACAACGCCCTTTGCAAATGCACTAAGCTGGCCCCTTTGCGCCGTCAGAGCCCGGTGCGGCCTCAGTCAGAGCGTTTTTGCGAGCGGCTGGCACAGAAAGGGGGAATGTTGGCTCGCTTTCCCCAGGGTGCGGTATTAAGCCCAGCGTTTCTACGGACCGGGGGGGGGGGGTTGCGTCCACCCTTTCCCGCAGATAGGCGTTTTGAAAAGCTGCGGAAGGCCGTGGATTCATCAGATATTCAAAAGTTTTTAGTGTTTTGTGTTGATGAAGGGCACTTAGGGGGGCTTTTTGTTTTAGGTTCAGCCAGATCTTCTGCGGGCACGCGTTCTCCTTGTGTGCTGAACTCGGTGTTAACAGCTATATTTTCAGGGTTTCAGCTGCGGGGAGGCGCTGTGGGCTTTTAGACCTCGGAAGATAGACGTTAGGAATGAACTGGAGCTTTGCGCGTATACCGTGCTTCAGCGCCGGTGCGTGTGGCGCTTTGTTGGTGCATTCTCCGTTTCTCTATTGCGAACTTTTTGAGGACTGCGTGTCGCAAAAACTTGCGCTGGAGACTAGTTTGCGTCATGGGTGGGTGTTTGTTCTCTTGTGTTTAAATCCTTCGCGCTGATTTGTAGGGTGATTCAGGTTTGGGGTTTGTTCATTTTGAGGCTTGGGCCATCTGCTTTTTGGTTTTACACAGGACGGGGGGATGTTTTTTCAAACAGCTTAATCACACCGAGCGCCGCTTTTGTGGTATGCAGACTTATCTTTCGAGGCGGGACGCATACTCTTTAGGGTCTTGCGAGCTTAGTCTGCGAGGCGGTGGGTGGCCGGGGGAAGGGGGTCATTAATTCAAAGAAGTACTGATTGGCTAAAAGCCTTGTGTGTGTGTGTGGGGGGAGGCGTGGATGTGCGGATCCCCGTCGCGCCGCGTTGTGCGAAGAAAGCGGTATTTGTTGTTGGCGGCTTTCCAAGAAGCGTGAACCAATCTGAAAAGAGAAGACTCGTTCCACCTTTCGTGTAGCGTCTTTTAACAGTTGTGGCGGTCTCGGCGTGGTAGTTGGCGATCGGGTGGCTTTGTGGACGGTGAGTAAGCGGTGGACGTGCATTTTGCTTGGTAGACACTGAGGCCAGCGCTGTGAGTATGGGTACGGTGCGCCGTACTTGTCCGCTCGAAAACCCTTCGGTTAGCAACGTCCGGGGCCAATGACACTCCCCTGAGCTGCTCGTCGATGTGCTCTGATGTTCTTCTGCCGCTGGCATTGAGGCGTCTTGTGATTGCCGCTTCTGTGTTGTGGTGCTGTAGTGTTTGCCATCGGGAAAACGAAAAAGATGAACGTACAGAGCGCGCCAATTTGCGCATGCGCGCAAACCATCAGCGCAAGCGCTACGGAAGAGAGGAAATGAAGCGCTGGCGCTCGAGAAATTGCAATAATCCGTTGAGTCTAAATTCGGAAGTGCCTTGAGAGTCATTTTCCTTGTTACTGCAGTTTTCACCTTTGAGCCACAGTTTCACATTCCCCACTGAAGGAGAAGCATTGCTGGATTTCAACTCCAGCACCTAGCCAGACTCTTTCCTGCACCATCACTCCACGTGAGTCTTCTGATTATCTACGCAACTGATCTTCGGTTTCTTGCGTCACAGCTTCCACAAGGTGTATTTTTTATTTTCCGCTGTCAAATAACTCTTTGACTTTTCAAGTATCGTCTCTACATGACAGCACACTTGTCGAGAACATCCGAAAAGATTGAACACACCCAATGGCGACAATCTTTGCGAAGAGCGGCCGCGCCGACTACTACTGGTCTGACACGGAGTATACGCACAGAACGCGGAACCGTGAAATGCTGAAGGCACATGGAGCGGAGATCAAGAAGCTGTACGGTCCGGACCCGTGGCTTCGGTATCTAATGACACCGTTTCTTCTGCTCCAGATTTATCTTGGGTACCGTGCGAAGGACATGGGGTGGCCCACTCTTCTCCTCGTCGGATATTTCGTTGGTGGAACAATTACGCACAGCTGTTTCTTGGCAATTCACGAGGCCACGCATGGCCTCTGCTTCATCACGCCGCTCTACAACGATCTTTACGCAATGTTTGTGAATCTGGTGGTGCCCGTGCCATATGCGATGATGTTCAAGACGTACCACGCTGAGCATCACCGCTACTTGGGCTGGGACGGCATTGACTCTGATGTGCCCACGCGGTTCGAGGGAAGGTATCTATCAAGCTACGCTGGCAAGTTTTTCTTTCTCACGTTTCAGGTGCTGTTCTACGCTCTCAGACCCACTGTTGTGCGGACGATTAAGTTTGAGAAGCTGCATGTGATGAACTACGTTGTGCAGCTGATGTTCAACCTGCTTGTGTACTACTTCTGGGGCTGGTGGCCACTGCTGTACTTTCTTCTCTGTACTTTTCTAGGCACCAGCTGGCACCCACTCGCTGGTCACTTCATCTCGGAGCATTTTGTGCTCACGGGCAACGGTGGGCAAGAGACGTTCTCGTACTACGGCCCACTGAACTGGCTAATGTGGAATGTCGGCTATCATGTCGAGCACCACGACTTTCCAAACATTCCATGGACACGAATAGGGAAGCTGAATACGATCGCACCGGAGTTCTACGTTGATCTGCACCGTACTAAGTCATGGCCCGGGGCTCTGTTCGACTTTCTACTAGACCCGAAGGTGAGCCTCTGCAGCCGTGTTGTGCGCGAGCGCGGCTCTGCCGGACGTGAGAGGCTACTGCCGACATCGACGGGTCGCATGAAGGCGGCGGAGCCACACCATGGTCCGTGCTCGTGGAAAAAGGACGACTGAAGTGATTTGTTTTCGTTAATCTTATGTCTTGTTACTCTATAGTATCAGTGCCTAAAGATTCACTGTCTTCAGCTAGCTGTGCGTTGTGAGATTTACCTGTATACAGTCACGTAGCTGCGCGACAGTTTTTTTTCTTCGCGTAGCCCAGTGCCTTAGTTTTATCTTTTACCTTTTAAAGCAGTTGAGTTGCAGTTTGTCTACTGTGCTTATTTGGTCTGATTTGTAATGAGAGAAAGGGAGTATGTGTTGGGTGAAATTGGAAGTAGCTCTAGGTTATATTAGCTTTTGGTTTCCCTGGAGCAGTACAGCGTCAATTGCTTTCTCAGGGAAGAGTATATATTTTCTCCTTTTTGTGGTCTTACTTTTGAGGGATGTTTTCCAGTTTCCTTTTTGTTTCGCGTTTTGGCCGCCCAAATGCAAGTGAGGGAGAGGGAAGCCGACTTAGAGTTGAAAATAAAGGTATTAGAGTAATAACGAAACCGCCTTGCGCACCTCTGATTTTAGCCAAGTGGACGAAGAAAGCCCACAAAGTCCAAAAGAGAAAGGAGCATAGGCTAGGAGTCTGTCAAGCAAGAAAATTGCAAACAGCTGCTTGGTAACAGGAAAGCAAAGTTTATTGACTTGTGCTTCTCATTCACCTAATTTTTCCTACTCTATGCCCTTTCTTTTGCTTTCTCCTACCTGCCCGACTCTCGTCTATCGAAACACACACGCACACAAGTATTTTGGCTAGGTACTTTTCAGACAGCGCTTACTCCACTTTGAATATATGAAAAAGAAGAGCTGCATTTTCCCAATCCGCTATTTTTCTGTGCCTTTCAAGGAGTTTTTTTTCCTCAAAGTGTCCATTCCTGCGCCACACAACGCGCGCTAAGCTCTACCTTACCGGGTCTACCACGGGCACCCATCGCGCGGTGCAACGCAGCAGTCGACACACACGTTACAGCAGTGCCTGTTCGGTCATCGAAGAAGAAACTCGCCCGCAAAAACTAGCCACACACCTGCCTTTCAGGCCGTCCCACGGCCGCTTCCAGTAAGCCAGCCGCCACGTGGCGCATCGCTCGGGGTAGCCCAGCCTCCCCACCAGTAGGCAGTGAGTGCCGAGTGGGATGCATTGGATTCACGCTGACACCTTGCCTATCGTATAGATGGCACAAGCGCGTTCACGGTCGCGGGTCGCCCCACAGGCGCGCCATCCAGTCCCCGACCGCAAACATCAGTAGCGACACATCGCCTCCACCCCCCGATGCCCAGGGCACCAAACCCTTCCACAGCCAGTAATGACGCAGGATTGCCCGAGATAGGGGCTACTCGGCTTCCCCAGACACGGAGTGGGCACTGGAACCTGATGCCATGCGCTGAGGTGTGCGTTGTCGTGAGGGTACTCTAGCAACTGTACCTAATAAGGAAAAAGCCTCGAGGCAGATTTCGACAAGCTTTGGGAAGCGCTGCCGCGCCGACTACTACTGGTCTGACACGGAGTATACGCACAGAACGCGGAACCGTGAAATGCTGAAGGCACATGGAGCGGAGATCAAGAAGCTGTACGGTCCGGACCCGTGGCTTCGGTATCTAATGACACCGTTTCTTCTGCTCCAGATTTATCTTGGGTACCGTGCGAAGGACATGGGGTGGCCCACTCTTCTCCTCGTCGGATATTTCGTTGGTGGAACAATTACGCACAGCTGTTTCTTGGCAATTCACGAGGCCACGCATGGCCTCTGCTTCATCACGCCGCTCTACAACGATCTTTACGCAATGTTTGTGAATCTGGTGGTGCCCGTGCCATATGCGATGATGTTCAAGACGTACCACGCTGAGCATCACCGCTACTTGGGCTGGGACGGCATTGACTCTGATGTGCCCACGCGGTTCGAGGGAAGGTATCTATCAAGCTACGCTGGCAAGTTTTTCTTTCTCACGTTTCAGGTGCTGTTCTACGCTCTCAGACCCACTGTTGTGCGGACGATTAAGTTTGAGAAGCTGCATGTGATGAACTACGTTGTGCAGCTGATGTTCAACCTGCTTGTGTACTACTTCTGGGGCTGGTGGCCACTGCTGTACTTTCTTCTCTGTACTTTTCTAGGCACCAGCTGGCACCCACTCGCTGGTCACTTCATCTCGGAGCATTTTGTGCTCACGGGCAACGGTGGGCAAGAGACGTTCTCGTACTACGGCCCACTGAACTGGCTAATGTGGAATGTCGGCTATCATGTCGAGCACCACGACTTTCCAAACATTCCATGGACACGAATAGGGAAGCTGAATACGATCGCACCGGAGTTCTACGTTGATCTGCACCGTACTAAGTCATGGCCCGGGGCTCTGTTCGACTTTCTACTAGACCCGAAGGTGAGCCTCTGCAGCCGTGTTGTGCGCGAGCGCGGCTCTGCCGGACGTGAGAGGCTACTACCGACATCGACGGGTCGCATGAAGGCGGCGGAGCCACACCATGGTCCGTGCTCGTGGAAAAAGTAAGGGCGACCTAACAGCAGAATGCTGTTGTTTCACATGCATTGATGTTTTCTGTTTTGTCTTTCGTCAAACAATGAGGACGTCATGCTGTTCGCTGGATCGCTTAGTGCGATGACATCTATTCAAAAGTTCTTCGTTGAAGCGGGGTGTTGTGTCACTCTATTCTTTCTTGCCTCTGCCCTCCTTTGGTCGGAAATGCATTCGTTTGTTGCTCTTCATCTCTTGCTCTCGAGGGAGTGTTTTCATTAAATCAGCTAAAGCTCTTACTCGCGTTGGAGCTGTTGTCCGTGTGCAAGGTTTTTTTTTGCCGGCGCGGCGGCGCATCATGCCTTTTTCCCTTGGTTTCATTTCCTTCCGTGTTGGGCTGCAAAAGACATGCGCGAACTAGCGGCTACAAGATGACAAACAAAGGCACCGAGTAAATGTGTTTTCGCATAAAATGATGAAGGGAGGTTGCTGTTGCTACTGGCGCCTCCCGTTCACCTTTTCCTCTCATCGGTCTTGTTGTCGTGACTCTGGCTTTTGATGACACCGAGTTCGCGCAGCTTATGGCAGCTGTTTCTCCGTGCGATTGCATGAGCCGCAACATCGCGAGGCGCGCCCATTCTTTGTTACTGCTCTCACCTCCTTTTTTTCCCTAACACACATCGACACTGACGCTCTCTTTTAGATTTCACCCAATAGAATGAAGCGCTTCTGCATCCCTAATCTGGCCCCGGTGTCGTTTGCCCGTACCTTCTTCGGTAAGGGCTGGGACAATGCTGCACTGGACACCATATACAGCTGCATGCTGCGCAAGCCGGAAGTGAACGACCGGATTCGCACTCAGTACGCCTCCACGATGGACCCTCGCGACGCCGATGTGCTCCGCCGCCTCGGTGAGGTGTCGAAGGAAAACAAGACGTTTATTCGCATTTTTCTTCCCCCGCATCTCGGTGATCCTCATCGCCTACTGAAGTGCTACAGCCTGATGGCGTACCCTATTCTCGATGACAAGGGTGGTCAGCTGAAGGTAGAGATGGATGGCTGCAAGCTGGACGCATTCGCCGACCCTGATGACGACTACTCGAAGGTGGTGATTCCACACATGGAGCTAGTCGAGTATCTCGCCAAGTCTCTTTTAGAGACGATGAAGTGGGAGGCTACTCCCCGCGGCGCTGCCTCGCTGCTGGAGTCGCTGTACCGCGGCGCCGAGATTCCGGACCACGTGTTCCAGACGCCCGCTGTCATCGAGCGTCTGGAAAGCTACAAGGACGGTAACAAGGTCATCAACTAAGCCACGAAAACAAGCTGTGTTTGCAGTCTGTCAAGAAAAGACAAAAAAAAAGAAGCGCAAGAGCTTTTTTCTTCTCTTTTCTTCCGCACTTTCATTATCAAACGATCACGGGGAGCGGCACCCTCTGTCACTCTCCATACAAAATATCATAGGAATGTAGGACTACTTTTTATTGGTTGTCATGTCGGTAACATTTTTTGTTTCGTTCTATTTTCCCGCAAAGGAGGTTGGGTTCACGAAAGTGAGGCGGTCCAGAGAGATACGATCGTCGATGAAAAGGGTGCCCTTGGTGCTCATGCTAACGTTCTTCTGAGGTTATCCGCTCTTCCAGCCCCTTTCCACATCCATCCGATTGTCAGCTTAGTCGTACCCTCTGAGAGAAAAAAGCGAAAGAACAACAGTTGAGCAAACTGTTTAGGCATCAACGCATGTAGTGGTTGTCAGTGAGCGCGGAACTCCGGCTTGTCCACTCTGCACGCAAGCTGTCAACAGCTCTCGACACTGGTCTCAATGCTTGAGACGGACACATCGGGAATTCACGGGAGAGGAGAGACTGAGTGAGCGAGAGCGGTGTCGACATCTCATCGAATGTACAGGGAAATGTTTCCTTTATTCCTCATATGTTTCTGTCATGCATTTCATGAACCATGTTTATCGCCTTTGTCGTCGTTTGCACCCTTGGCCCTCATGAGTTCGCCTATACACACTCTCCTGCCAGTGCAGTCGGAACAGCACCATGTCCTGGTGAGCTGCCTCGGAGACGGGAAGATCTTTACCCTGTGCTGGGGAGCACTCAAGCGGCGTACACAGTATTGTAGACACGAAGCGACATGACAGACACACCTCTCCCAGCACACCTGCCTGAGGACTTGTCCGCCATAGAAACGCAGCGGCAGGAGCGTTTACTCGCTTTCACTATCGCAGAAGGCTCACTATCTCTTTTAGTGCTGGAGGAAGCGTTCAGGCGCGAGCGCCTCGAGCAGCTTCGTCGACACGAAGCAGCTCTCACGGAGCTCAGCACCGTCCTGTCATCTAGGGCTCGAGACACTGGTCTGTGCCCCTCAAACACGGTGCTGTCCGCCAGCTCGTTGAGCGTGGAAGAGCCGCTTTCCTGGGAGGTCGTGGATCGACTCAATGACGAGGATGTCGAGCGCATTTGGCAGCGAGAACGGAGAATGTTGGAGCACAACATCGGATTGGTGAGCAAGCGTGTGCGAAGGCTCCAGCAGAGAAAGTCGGGACTTTGAAGCGACGCGATTCACCACTTCACGGCTCGGCTGTTTACCTATTCTGGAATCTCTTCAAGGCTCCGTCACTCGTGCGCCTCGCCCACTCGTCTCATCAATGCATTAGCGGCTCCAGTTTTGATCGGCTCACGTTGCAACACGGATTACAAGCAAAGAATCAGCCGTGCTTGGTGCGTTTTATCCTTTTAGATTCTGCTCAAGCGCGTGCAGCTCATGATGACTGTGTCGCTTTTCACTGTACCATCACCACTGTCACGGCGTAATAGACCTCAAGCAATGAGCATGCCGTTGGGAAGTCCAGCGAACGGCTAAGTTCCCAAGGAGGAAGTCAGAGAGGACAAAGAGGTAGCACACGTATGAGAAATACTGGGGCGACTTACGAACTCCCGCGCTCAACACATCCTGCACGCGGAAGTGGTTGACTATTATGATACGATATTATGCCACCGAGTGGCGACTCTGAAAAACCACTTTTTGCAATGCTCTCCTGCTTCTCTTTTGCACCTGAGTCATGTTTCCACACTGACTTTCATTGTACACCTCCATTTCACATGTTCTGGGACGCCGCGAATCCGATGACCGGCGGGAAAAACAACACTCTACCTCCTTCCGGCACACTCGATCACATCATAGTTTCTAATCTTCTTTGCCTCTGACGTGCTTTGTTGCACCTTTAGGTTGGTGACTTCAATGGTCAAGAAGGTGGAAATCCATGCACGGGTGCTGCGCCCCGGCGAGTCGATAGCTCTCAGCTGGAAGTCTTCAGAGTTTGAGATTGTGCTGTTCCGCCCGAGGCACCACGATCGCGCCAAAGCGGCAAAGGCCTCCGCACTGAAAGCGGAGACAACTGACAGTTCGCCTGTGGTAGACTCTTCTCAAGAGTCCATAAACCAAGCAACCGGCGCCAACATCGCCACCAGCAAGTCAAAAATACAGACCTCATCAACGGGGAATGATGCACGGCCCGCCGAAAAGAAAAGTGCTACCGGGTCCTCAATCTTGCGTCCCTCTGCATTGGGGCTGAGGGACGCCAGCGGGGCGGTCGACGTCGACGATGCGACTGCGGCCCCTTTCGCACCGAGGGCGATGGGCGGAGGGAACGAAGTGAGAACGCTGGCCGACATAGCCGCGGATGCCCCGCTCTTTTTTGACACGGCGGTGTGCATTTTCTACGATGAGCTGGCTAAAATGGACTACGTTGCCACGGGGCGTACCACCACTGATTCCAAGGGGCTTCACCACAAACCGCATCTTGTCGTGCTAGGAACGGAGCCGGCCACAGGTGGCTACTGCAACTTCAACATTACCGGACCCAAAGGAGAGTCCTTGGGAGACGGCGAGGATGACGCGTTCGATGAGGACTCCGGCGTCCTTGTCAGTCGCACCGCCACGAGCAACGGACCCGTTGCCATGGCAGCCGCGGACGGTGTGGAGGTGAATCTGCGTCGCCTCGACATGTGCGCCGGGTTTCTCGTTTCTGCGACATTGTACTCAAAGGACACGTGCTTGAACCGCGAGCGCAATGTGTTCTACATGGTGAGGCGGCCGAGGAGCTCGACGCCGCTCTGCCTGGTGCCGCTGTGTATTTACGGCACGCCCAGCAGCAGCTGCGTCTCTATGATGGTTCGCAAGGTTAGGGTTCACGGGGAGACTACGTGGGAGATCGTGAACGTGAGCGAGCCCCTGCTGCGCAAGGGCGTGAAGAGTATTATCTTGAAGCTTCAAGAGCGAGGCTTAGCGGATCCAGCTCATTTTGCACGCGACTATGAGCTGAAAGCTGCGGCCAACCGAGGTGGCGACGGCGGCAGCGTAGGCACAGAGGAGGATGTGCTCAGTGGCAGTGGGCAAAGCAGCAGCAGCGAGCTGCACGCCTCAGCCTCGCATAAGCGTCTCAGCTATGCTTTCGAGCAGGAGCAGAGTCTCACGTCCATGCGTGCATCGCTGACGGGTGAGCGTCACTGCCCACTCCCGCATAACCGTAGCAGCCGCACCTTCTCCACTTTACTCACTGACGTGCCGCGAGTGGTACGAGAGGGGAGGCGCCAGTACAACGTTGGCAGGTCTCACGTGCAGACAAACTTATTTGACGGGGACACTTCTGAAGAGGACGAAGTGCTTGAGGACGCGATGTGCGCGGTGGTGCCCTGCTACGCAGATGCCTCGCTTGTGCGGTACGAGAACGGCGCCTACAACGTCGGGTCAAGGGTGGGCAACCTTGTTACGCACTACGTCAGCCATCGCGAGGCGTACGGATTCGATGCGGCCAGCCAGCGTTTGGCCGGTGGCGGGCGGCTAGGAGGCTCGAGAGACGAGCTGCTTCCATTTCTCGGTGCGCCGCGAGCGCGCTCCTCGGCAGACTTGGTGACACTGCTTCCGGTGCTCGATCGCTGCCAGCCAGATGATAGCGAGTTTGCTGCAAGGCCCGAGCTTCCCGCAGACCTGCTGTTCACTTCGCTAGACAGGCAACTTGCTGCCAGAGCGCAGCTGCACAGCAGCTCCATAAACGCGAATATGAAGAAGCGGCGAAGCACAGTCGGGCGAGCCCACCACAGCTCATCGCTTCGCAGATCGAGGCGTCGCAAGGGGAGCAAGCGGCTTCCTTCGGCGCGTGCTAGTGGAAGGAGCCAATCGCAGGCGAAGAAAAAGGGAGGTGGAAAGAAAGCTAAGGGCACGCGTTTGTCGAAGTCCGCGTCTGGTATCCCAGGGTATCGCAGCGCGAGTGCAAGCCCGCAGCGCTCCTCGTCGTCTTCATCGGCACACAAGCTGAAGGCACAGAAAATGCAAAGCCGTGTTTCAAGCGGCAAGCCCTGAGGTGGAAGCGGGAGCCAAACGCAATCGTCCAAACGGGCAGGTGGTATTGCTGCGTATTCGCACCTCTTTAACCCCCCACACCCGGCGCAAGCTGACACAAAACGCCGGTGCAACTTGCACCGATTCCTCACCCCTTGTCCCCATCGCCGCCCATGTTCAGTCGTCCCTCACACAGGAAGGGAGAAGCGGGGAGCGCGACTCTTATTTATGTAAACTACACCTTTCTTGCGTCTTCTGTTCTTCTTTTTTTTTTTTTTTCCGGCTCTCTGCCACCTTTTCTCTGGAACGCTGGACAGCCTCTTGCGTCTCTCTTTTTTGTTGTGAGCAGTCGAAATGGGGGTTTTCAGTTAGCGGGCGCGCACTCTCCTTTTCGGTGTCTGCATGCTGTCCGTTCTCCTGTGTAGACACAGTTTTCAAGCCAAGCAGCAAAAAGAGAAGAAGCTGGTACTTTAGTGCGACACTAGGGTGTGTGTGTGTGTGGGTGGTGGTGGGGGCACAAACCTAAAGTGCCGGCACCATCGATGTGCGGCTCTTTTTTTGTTGAGGGAGGGGGGCAGCTCACACACGTGAGACAGCAAAGGTTGGACGCGTGCTCGAGGCTCATTTTTCAATGGCCTCCAATAATGCCGAACGAGCCGCGCGCACATGTGCTTGCGTATGGGCCGGGCGTGTTCTGTTCGGCGCGCCCATGCGATGTCAAAAAGTTGTTGGCTGCTGCACCGTGATGACTTCTGTCTTGTGCTCACAGTATTCACCGAGAGTCGTAGCTCGTACTGGTGACTTGAGCAGCTTTCTTGGCCTGCTGCACAAACCCACTTGCTCTTCACTGTTGGTTCTGCATCTCGGTATCGCTGCTTCCTCGACGAGGCTCATGAAGAATTTGCTGTTGCCTTCGGCTGCCTCTCTCACTTTCGCTTCTTCCTCTCTCTCTCACATCCCTTTCCTCACCTTTCTGCCCTTTCGTTGGTTGGCTGTGCCCCTTTCTCGTGAGCAGTGCGCGCGGTCTCATTGAAAACAACAGCAACAACGGTGGCCATATCGCGTGTTTCTTATTTCGCACTTCCGTGCTTGCTCCTGCTGCTCACATTGGTGCATGGCACTTTCTTTTGTGCTCTTCTCTCCGCCCCTTTCACTCTACTTCGTCGTCTTTACCTTTCTCATGTACTACCGTTAGCAAAGCAGGGAAAGAGGTTGTTTCAGGGAAAAGAAGTAACAAACTATATAGCCAAGAGGCAGAAGCCAGCGAAAAACACTCGCTTCAGTTTTTGAGGATGCTAGCGCATCCTATCCTCGCCTCCGAGGATGACGAGGAGTATGTAATCCGTGTTATCTTCTGCCTGCCGGCCCTCCTCGATGCATACTTCGACGCGGTCGAGACGATTTGTGCGGAGCCGTCCCCGCCGCCAGAGTCCAAAACTCGCGCAGATATTCTGCACCTCACGATTCAGCAGCGCCTGCTTGTTCTGGGCGCGTGCCTCCCAGCACATTTCGACATTTCGACGAAGTCTCCGGCACGGAGACGGAGGACAAGGAGCTTCCTAAACTCATTGATCAGCTGCGCCATGTCTTCCTCGAGAACAAGGTGGACATTGGCCCACAGGCACTCTTGTGGCGCAAGCGGTCCCTGTCGCTGGCGAGGGAGTGCTCCGATCATATGAATCGCTGCCGCGTCCGCTTTTCCTTGAGCAGGAAGGTGCGGCGCGAGCTGGTCGCGTACGGTTCGTCGCCGTACGCATTCAGCATGATTTCCTTTGGTCTCATAGTCATCTTTTCTTGCAGTGCTCTAGTCATCATACCAGCCGTGCAGGCCCCACTGGCGACTGGGCTGGCCGTCGGCTGTGTCGCTTGCGTGCTTCTTGTCCTCTCTGCATCCCTCATCTCCTTCAACTTCTTTACTGCGGTGCGCTCCTTGCACATCTTGTACTCACAGCTATTCCACGAGTACTTGATCGCCGGCGGGTCACCGTCTGACATCCTGCTGAATTCTTTGCAAGAGCCGTCCTTCAAACCACGGGGAAAGGACGGTCCGCGGGACAGTGGGACGAAGCGGCTAGAGATGGGTCGTGAGACCAAGACGGGCTACTACACCATCCCCTACGGCGGCGAGAACAGCATTGGGTACATCGAGGGCAAGCAGCTGAATGCACAGGTGGTGATGATCGCCTTCGATAGCAACTACCAGATTACATGGTGGAATAACGCGGCGGAGGTGATGACGGGGTTCTTGCAAGACGGGTGCATCGGCAAGCCGCTGAACGAGCTTGTCCAGTGCTTCAACGACGAGGATGTGTGCTCCCTTATCAAGCACACGCGTCGCGGAAATCTGCTTAAGATCAAGCTCCGCTCCCTCACCGCAGCCCCAACAACGCTCAGCACCGTGGTGGCACCAATTCTGAACTGCGATAGCAAGCCCATCGGTAATGTGCTGATCTGCGCGAACTCGCTCGATAACTTGAGAGAGTACCGCATTTATATGCACAACTATCAAGTGAGCGAAACAATCGGTGCCTTGTCCTTCTTATCGGAGCGCTCCTCTCTGTCGCACGAAGATTCCACTCTCGTCAACTCCCTGAGACGCTTTGTCAGGAACGGTCTGGCAAACCACGTGGAAACCCTCGCGCGGGAGATGGAGTCGGACTGGGACTGGACGAGCGTGGAGCAGCTGCTGGGTCGCGCCTTGGGCCAGCGGATCGGGCTGCATGAGGTGATTGTGGACCCGCTGTTCCCGCCCACGCTATGCGTCAACCCAGACGTGGCCAAGACGTTTGGGACCGTCGTCGGGCTAGCCAATGGCCGCTGCACGGTAACTCTACAGATGCTGAACTTGACAGGCAACGTCTTTTCGCTGGCCGTGACCGTGCTGCTGGGACCCAAGTGCCGGCCGTGGGATCAGACGCAGCTGGGGCAACAGCTGGAGCAGCTGTTGCGCAGCACGGCAGGAAGCGTGTACCTTCTCGAGGAGCGCGTGGTGCTGCATTTCCCATGTCAAGTGGCACCGATCTTGGACGACGGCGACGAGGGCGATGCCAACCCTACCTCCGACCAGGCGCTGCAGATCACGCAGGCCAGGGCCATCATCAACTGCACGGTGAACGTGGTGACCGCCATCACGAACATGGTGGATCAACACAACTTGTCCCTTATCTTGCTCAAGACCATGTTTGTCTCTCTCGCCAGCGTGCGCGAGCGCAGCGACCTCGAGAAACGCTTGTCTGCCCGCCCGTGTGATGTAGATGTGATTATTTGCGACAGCGAGTGGCTCAGCTCATCCCGTGATCTTCTCATGAACAACGACCACGGCGCCATGGTGATCCCGCTGATCGATGCCCAGATGCCAGTTCCAGCCGATGTGCAGCACGCGATTTGCATGCCGCTTGTGCGACGGG
This sequence comes from Leishmania aethiopica, assembly GCA_003992445.1. NCBI lineage: Eukaryota > Euglenozoa > Kinetoplastea > Trypanosomatida > Trypanosomatidae > Leishmania > Leishmania aethiopica. The sequence goes on from RZOE01000003.1 coordinate 614,598, forward strand.
ACGTGCAGCAGCTCATCTTGGAGGTTGGCAAGGCGGTGTCCATGAAGAAGAACGCCATCTCCGCCCTCGAGGAGCGTGAGCGAATCCTCACGCTACGGCAAGACTCACCATGGACGCGCGGCAAGCTGCTCGGGCGCGGGTCGTACGGTGCCGTGTACGAGGCGACTAGCGATCTCACCGGCGGCAAGATGGCGGTGAAGATGTTCTACTTCTCGCAGAACGTCGAGTCGTCGATTAGCACGTTGCTGAACGAGGTCTCCATCATGTGCAGTCTGAACCACCCCAACATTGTGCACTACTTCCACTGCGAGCGCAAGGACAACAACGTAAGCTTGTTCATGGAGCTGTGCGAGGCCTCTCTGACAGACATCATTGTAGGACGGCGGCAAAAGCCGGCCCACCTGTCCGTCGTGCAGATCATTCGGCAAGTCCTGACCGCCATTGCTTACTTGCACAGTCGAGGCATCGCCCATCGAGATGTCAAACCCCAGAACATTCTTCTAAAGGGCGAGACGGTGAAGTTGACTGATTTTGGTACCGCAATTCAGGGCAATGCGGGCAAAGAGGTGCGAGGCACATTCCGGTACATGGCCCCGGAGGTGTACAAGGGTGACCCCCACTCACTGAGCTGCGACATATGGTCTATCGGCTGCCTTGTGTGCGAGCTGTTTGCGTCCCCGACCCCCTTCATGGAGAACTCATCGCTGCTGGGTGAGATGACATCCACCGTGGACTACCTGACGAAGGTGCCGCAAAACGCGGTCTTGATCGACTTTTTGGCGAAGTGCTTCCAACTTGACCCTGAGCGGCGCTGGGGAGCTGGTGATCTTCTCATGCATCCTCTGCTTTCCGGCAATGCCGCAGCGTCATCTCTGATGAAGCTGGAGACGGTTTTTGACGCGAAGCATAGCAATCCTCTCGACCCGTCAGGCCAATCCGTGTTTTCCTTACGATCTGCGTAAGAGAGTTAGCGGAGCAGCAGAGGGGCAGGAAGACCAGGTGCTGCGTGCTCAATGACCGCCTTTCTAGCACGCGAATGCGCTCTCTCCGCGGTCGGAAGCACAGCAGCTGATGGGGGTGTTCTTTCGTCATTCGTGGTTTTTCCCTCTTTTTCGTTATTGTTGTCTGCCAGACACAAAAGTGCCCTCGATGAGGGTGTAATGGATCAGATGTCGGTGATGGTGGTACGCGAGCACCTGCACAAGAGCTCTCTTTCTCCTTTTCTTTTTCTTTTCGTTTGCGTGCGGGGGTGCTCATACTGCGCCGAGGACATGAGAGGGAAAAGGTGAGGGGGGGGGCTTGTCGGGACAAGGTTCTGTGAGGGCGCCAGGAAAGGAAGGTGGTGCGCAGTGCTCCTCTTCCTTGCCTCCTGTGTATAGGTGTTGGTGTGCATATGTCAGTGGGTTTTTGTTCGTCTTTGCTCTCCTCATTTCTCCCTCCTCCTTTCCCCCTCGTTCTCCTTTTCTTTCGCTTCGCTGTGTATGTGTGTTTGTGTCCGGGCCCGTCTGGAGCCAATCAAGCAGCATGTATCCGAAAAGGGCTCGAGGAAGGACAAGAAGCTCCTGTTTTACGCATGGCCCAATTCAGCTTCAGGCGGTTCGTCCAAGGCGACTAGGATTTCGCCGTGGTGTAACAGACGTATGTGAACTGTGGCTGTGAGCTTCTATTTGCTGACGTGTTCGTGGCCAAGTGCCACATCGCGAGAAGAAGCGTGGGTGTGTCTGGTATTCTAGATGCCGGGACATTGTGTTTTGGAGTGTGTTTCCTCTGTCTATACGGCCTGTCCCTGTGTTTCCGCTCCTTCTCCTTCCTCTCTCTTCCGCCAAGACGGACGCACATGTTCGGATCTGATTGCTGTACATTGCACCCTCCACTATTCCGTATGTTAACACAGAAAACAAAACACTAATTCACACACGCACACTGATGCATCCTTCTGCTTCACATTTTGAAAGAGAACCCGCACATCCGAAGGAAATATGCAGGGCTGCGCTCGCCGATGAGTGGCGACGCCGATGCTTTCTATACGAGCTCATTAAAAGTGGAATGGGCGGCTCTCAGGGTTAGCGCAATACAAAGAGCGACACAGCAAATGATGTATGGCCAGCAGGGCTGGCGACGACAGGGAGGGAGGCCGCGTTGAAAGAACTGTCTCCCACTCCCAGTGGCCTCTCAGAGTTCCCCTCTTTCTTCTTCCTCTTTTTTTTTGCTGAAGTGTTTGCCAGAAAAGAAAAAAATGAGAACGTAGCGAGGGGAACAAGAGAAGAGCAAGAGAGGGTACCGAAAGCATAGACGCATGGCGCATGATTACAGGTGTTGGGCCTTTGTTCGTTTGGATTTCTTCTTTGCCCTCATGACGGGAAGGAACCCTTTGGGCGCGCGGCATTTCAGGGGTCAGTGCCCACTCTGTGTGGAGAGGCCAGGTGGCCCCCTGTCCCAGCCACTGTCGAACCACCCCTGGTGGTGACAGGGCCAGGGTGCCTAGGACGTGGGGAGGCCAGTGCGATGCAGTGGCACGGATGCCGGCGGTCAAGCCCTGGACGGCGTTGCGCTGGTGCGACCCGCGACCGTGAGCATGCTTGTGCCATCTATATGGTAGGCAAGGCGTCAGCGTGATTCCAACGCGTCTCGCTCGGCCCTCACACTGCCTACGGCTGGGGAGGCTGAGTCGACCTGTGGAGCGGGTGGGTGGGCAGAGTTTGGGTCAGGGGCCGTGCACAGATGACTGGGTCGGCGCACTGCTGTGATGCGTGTCTGCGGCTGCGTTGCACGGCGCGATGGGTGCCTGTGACAGACCCGGTGGAGTGAAGCTTAGCGCACGTTGTATGACGCAGTAACGTGTACGTGGCAAGGGAGCGAAAAAAAAAATTCATTGCTAGATCTCGAGGAATCGAGTTACTCTTAGCGTTTTGTTTCTGCACATGCACAGCGGGTACAACATCAACCCCTGCAAGTTCACGTTTTCCAACGCATTAAGTATTTTCGAAGTGTAGCACAATCGGTGCGAACAACGGCTCTTTCATGACATGTCAAGTACACCTACTCGGGCAGCGCTACGGTGAAGAAACAACGACAATGGAAAGGTTGACAGGGGACCAGATCTGTGCGTAGGATGGGCAGCTAGCCACTCGAGTCTCAACTTTGGAGAAAGACACGAATACCCTCATTCCAGCATACAGCACATTTGGAAGCGTTCGTGGAGGCCACTGGACAAGCTGTGGCGGCCGTGGATGAGGGTGGCGACGCAGCGACGGCCACCCCTGATGCGTTTGGTGGCGTCCTTCGACGTCATGCAGAGGATCTTCGCACAAAGGCCGAGTCGAAACACAGTGTCTTTGTTACGCCCTGCTCTCAAGGTGATGAGCATGGCGAACAAGTTGGAGAACGTGGTGGAGACCTTTGTCACTCACACGTCCGTGATTCTCGGGCTGCACCACGAAGCTGAGAAGGCACCGCTAGCTCCCCAGAGCGGTGAGAGCGGGTTTCTGACCCATTCTTCTGACCCAACAAAGTCTTACAAAGAGCGAGGAAGCCACCGATGTGGAGGGCGAGTTTGCTCTCAAGGACGTGAAGATGTGGGGAGGCACATAGGGATTTGTCGGGCAAGACTGCGGAGTCGCCTCTTGCGCAAGAAGTTGCCTGTGGGCCTGGTAGCGCCTCGTGAGCGAGCCGAGACGGCGCGACATTTGTTCGTGTTGCTGGCCATTTGACATGGAACGGCCCAGGCGGACAGTGCCACGGTGGGGCGGTTACTCGCTGATACACGCAAGAACGGCTTTTCGCAAGTGGCACCACTGGTCGTTGCAGAGCAACACGCGAATCATTCCAATGGAGCTCCCGATGAAGTACTTGCGTGCCGCGGTGCGCAAACCTAAACCGAAAGGAGGTGCTCAGTGCCATCGGTGTGGATAACCCAGCCACAGCGCATGGCTCTGTCAAAAGGGTGGGTCTCCCAGGAGTGCCTTTGAGGCAGGCCACCGATTTGCTGAATCGCCGAGAGGACAACGCGCCGTGCTTCGTGTCAGGGAAGAGGGAGTCTCCGACGGTGACTCTGGCTACGGTTGCGCCCTTTTCTGGTTGAATGGCTGCTTTGTTTTCTGGAAGTGGCGAGGCTCGCGCAGCTGGTGAAAACTGCGTTACGACGCCATAGGCGCTGATGTAGGCTGAAGCGCGGACCGTAGGGTTAGGTTATTCGGGCCTCTGCCGCGCACGTTGCCGTGCACTCACATATTTTGTGTGAGACACACATCACCTTTGGAACTGATCAGAGGAGGCTTCCCGCGGTGTGCGACGGGGGCAGAGGAGATTGCACGCATTCATACATTTCTCCGTATCCTCGGCGTGTTCCTCGCATTTCGCTATATTCGCTTAAAACATACTCTTGCAGACAGGCCGTCTCGTGGCTTCTTATCAACCATGAGGGGCGTAGTGCAGGGCTACTACAACGAAGAGACAGGGATTCTTCAATGGCGGGACAAAATAAAGATAGATAGGTCTTCGTGTTCTTGCGTAGTGTTATCGTGAGCGCAAGGCGAAGGATAGCAGCTTGTCATACTCTTGATCGGTGATAGCAAACTCGCCAGCTGGGAGAACCGGGCGCATGTATTGGAATGCATCATCATGCACAGATATCGTTCGACCTCCTCTCTCTTGTTGCTGTAACCCCCCCTCCCTTGTTTGCTTCCGCTTCTCTTCCATGTGTGCCGTTGTCTGCCAATCTATGTATAGATCGATGTGCATGGGGTTTTCACGCTCTCACTTGGTTCTCTCTTCCACAGCCTCTTTTTTATTTTGTTTGAGGTCCACTTCATTTCGCCTTCCCGTCCTGATGCAGCGCATCTTCTTGCTTTGCTCTCGGCATCGATGCTGGCGTCCGACGCACGTGTGTGTTTGTGCGCGTGTGGTCGGCTTGATCGGGCATGCGTGCTGCTGAGTTTCGTCTCCCTTCTTCCTCTCCAATGTGTGGGTCACCAATCGGGACAAGGAAAAAGTCGACATGAAGGCCCCGGCTAGCAAAAACGTTGGAGTCCCTCCCCTTCTTTTCAGCACTTTGGGCCACTGCCACACGCAACTCTTCGAGGTACCCTGGGCAGAGGTGTTCGGATGCTCTCACACTCTTTATCACCCTTGACGTTGCTCGAACCGTCCATCGTACCGTCGGAGGCGGAAAGCGAGCGAGTGTGAGAGCTCTGCACACCGTATCTCCGCTTCTTCATGTGACTCCTGCTCGCAAAGGCTCTGACGAAGCGGGGCCCACCGCATGGAGAGTGCTGTCATTGTCTCAAGCTGGAGCATTGCAACGCTCTACGCGCGCATGCTTTGCGCGCCCTCTTTGGTTTGGCCTCCCTTCTCTGCTGCGCTCACTTTTCGACACTTCCCTCACTTACCCTTTTCTCCCTCTCTTCTACCCGTCCCTATGGAAACACACACGCACACACACACACACACATGATGACACCCTGGTGTACGTGGACGCATCCCGGTACAGACACAGCGCGCGGCGGTGGAGTAGAGGAAGACACGAGGAACGCACGCCAGAATTGATGCGTGGCGCTCTCGCCGCGTCACGCGTGCTGCGCTGCTTCTTGCTGTCCAAGGACGTGGAGGCGCTTCTCCAATCCGTCCTGGAGCATCACGGTGCCGCGGAGGGTCCCTCTGCGAATGTCGCTGCAGACACTATTCCACCGGAACAGGGGAACAAAGGCGAGGCGCCATCGTTTGGCCCTCCCTCTTGCCTGCTGAGAAATCCAGGCAGCGCTGTGACAGAGCGGAGGGCGGGCAAAGAGGCACGCATCGCCTCTGCGGTTGGCGGTGACGAACTGAAGGACCCTTCGCGACTTGCCGGGCTCTTCTCGACGTCACAGCATCATCAAAAATCAGACTGCTCCCGCGGTCACGCAGGGCAGAGCAAGTTCACCAGTGTGCCGGCCGACCAAGTTTACTTTACCTTGGAGGCTGTGCGTGCGCACCCGATGATCAGTTTCCCGGAGATCTTGACGCAGTGGGAGCAGTTCCTCGCGTTCGACGGCGATAAGGACGCGGATCACGTTTCACCGCACCTTTGCTGCTCTGAGATGGCGTTACTCAACCTCAAGCTGGAGGATGGTCTTCTTGCCTCGCTGGCGGCGATGTGTGACACTCCGCCGCCCATCGACAAGGTGCCGAAGCACGTGGCCAACGCCCTTCGGTCTGATTTTTGGGCGGGCAACTACCGGAAAGCGCCGGGCGCCCTTCACGTTTTTCGCGCGCCCCTATCGCATCGCGCACCCAAGTTGCCGGCTTGCTACACGCTTCTGCACTTTTCTGCCGAGTTGGGCGACGTAGCGTATGTGCAGGCGCTTTTGGCCCACTATCCCTCTGGTTTTCCACTCCGGTGGCTCTCCTCTCCGATGCACGCTGGCCAAGGCTACCCGACACCTGCGATGCTTGACGTAGAAGAACCGGCCAGCGGTGTGGGCTTCCAACCCTTCTCAGCGCTATCTTCACCACCGTCGGTAATGCCATCGGAGTCGGAAGCCGAGGTGTACGCTCGTGCAAATACGGAGCTATACCCCTGCGAGTGGGTTTCGGAGCACTGCCCGGACCACACGGGGATGTATCTCTGTCACCTGGCCGCCGCCCGCGGAAATGTGCAGTACCTGAATTACCTTGTCGGCCTTCTCGGCGCGGCGACGGTGCTGAAGGAGCAGCGCTGCGCGCCGCCAGTGTCGCCGCTAAACACGTGGGGCCCTCTTCGCTATCTGCCTCGCTTGACCGCAGTGCAGTGTGCCTTGGCGTTTCATCAAACAGCGGCGCTGGAGTGGATCGAGGCGGCACACCCGTTTGCGCTGGAGGAGATGGATCGCAGGATGCTGGTCCACGCCTTAATGGCGGCAGCGATACACAAGGACGACCTCACTGGAGCTTTTTCATTTCTCCGGACGCGCTCGATGGAGCCGCTGGACATACTCGACTTCGTGCCCGCCTCCGTCGGTGCATCTCGGGCTGAGATGGGAGCGTCAAAACCGTCTCGGAGCGTGTGGAGCTGCGAGCTCGAGGAGGCTGGGATACTTCGCATGGTATTTGCAGCTGCAGAGGCTGGAAACGTTGGTGTGCTTCGTTGGTTTGATGATGCATTGGGCGACACGGATGTGCGGCGGCTGTGCGACCGGCATGGCACGACAGTACTGCATCACTGCGCGAGAGGTTTACATGCAGCGGCAATGGCGGCGCTGCTTTCGATCACGGTCGCTACCTCGTGCACAGACTCGCTGCAAACGCAAGGCAGCGCTCCACGGTCCTCGCCTCTTTGGACTCCTCTCGATCCCACATGGATAGACGTAGAGGACAGCGACGGTCGCACCCCAGCTGTGTGGTGCGTCTTGAGCCGATCCAAGAAAGGACGGGGGGTGGAGATGCTGGAGGTGCTGCGCAACGCCGGCTCCGACTGGCCGCGTCGCCGGCACAATGGTCTCTCACTCTTTGAGATAGCGGCACAGGGGCATTCACACCACACGAAGTTGATGCACTACCTGAAGCTCCATATCCAAGCACCCCTGCATAGCCAGCGACGCTGATCAAGTGTCCATTTCCTTCTCTTTCCCATCGTCGACACCGCTTACACCCAGCTGCCTCCACCTGTTAAGCACAGGCACCACGAGTGCCTTGTGAGGGGCGAAAGGGTGCAACGTAGGTCGGAGGGGGGCAGGGCTGTTCAAGCGTGCCGAACACCGGGGTGTGGGTGCTCGTGATGGCGACTTCGGGGAGACAAGCGGATCTGCTCTCTTCTGCTTCTACCGATGTTTTAGTTTGCTTTCTTTTTTTTTCCTTTGATTATCTGCTTGCTCGTCGGTCACCTCAAAAAGGTGACACACACGTACACACACACACACACACACCGTGCGCGTGTGGGAGCGAGGCCCAAGCTATGTCCATCAACCAGAGAATCCGCTTCTTTTCCCTCTTTTCGCTGGCTTGCGCGTTCGCTGCCTCTTCCGTGTTCTTCTTTTCGTGTTCGGCTCCCTTGACACGATCAGGCGCGAGAGGGAGAAGTCGAACAAAATGGGATGCAAGGAGGGCTCTGCTGAGTGGTAGGCCACTACAGTCTCTCCCCTCACGTGGTCTTTCAGGCATTTTACATCTGCCGGGGCACATCACCTTCATCTCCCCCAAAGTCGGTTTTGACGGGCTTCCACGTGTCTCTCAGTGAACTCTTCTGCCCCTTTTCAAGCCCTCTAGTTGCTGTGAGCATCACTTGCGAATCCCGCCTTGAAACAGCTGCGATTGCATCTGCCAGGTGCGCGCGCGCGCACGCACACGCTCAGTTTGCGCCGCACCACACCTGAGCGGAGAGGGGAGAGCAATAAAAACCCGTTGCCTTAGCACAAGAAAGAAGAGAGCATCGCCTTGCGGGACATTGTGGCGGCACCGGCACACAAATATATATATATATATATATATATATATATATATATACCCGCCTCCATAAAGCATCGGGTGCCTGGCGGTTCCCCGTGTGCTTACTCACACCGAAACTCATTCCACACCGTGATTGCAGTGTCACTTGTACCCCGCTGCTCCGCACGGGGTGACGCGGCGTTTCTCGCAGTCTTCATTGCCTTCTTGTATGCCGTTGCTCGGCTGCCCTGCTCTGATGGCGTCAGAGAAAGCGGTTGAGTCGGCGAAGGGGTTTTGCGGGCCGGCGATGTATGCCGCCAGCGCCATGCATGCGCGCATCACCCTCGCCGACGTCCCACCCAGTGCTGACGGACTTCGGCTTCTAGCCTCGAATGGGAACTGGTCGGAAGTACTGGCGCTGGCTGAGCGGCTCGAAACAGAGGTAGCAGCCAAGGCCCGCCGTTACCCGTTCAAGTATGCTTCGGTGCCGTGGAGTACGTCTCCACCGGAATCCACGCTGCGAGTGAGTCCTGAGCACCCCCAGGAGGAGCCTTCGACCACGCAGTCGCCCCCGGGGACGGATGTGACCGCCGCAGCCGGCTCAGCCTCGAGGCTCTCCACAGACGCTGCGGTACGCAGTGCACGACTTCCCTACGTGCTGGTGCAGGTGACCGCTAATCTGAAGATGCGACGCATCGCGGCTGCCAAGAAAGTCGTCGATGCCCTAGGGGACATTGAGGGGGAGGGGTTTCGCCACCCCGTCACGCGCGAGAGCTTCGCCCCATTCTCTCTGCGGGTGGTGGCAGCCTTCCTCCCGCTCTACGTCGGGGCGCCGATGGAGGCGCAGAAGAAGCTGTATGCGCTGCTGGAGGAGTGCCTCCGGCACGAGCGTCAGTGCGGCGCGGCTAACAGCGAAGCACGCATCCCCGCTGCTGTCGGCGGTGACGCAGTGGAGCAGTCAGCGGCCTCTGCTGCTCTGCAGCGCACCTGGACACGACGGGTGCTGCGTGTGCAGCGTGCCCTGCTGCATGTGCACATTCACATGAACCAGCAGTCTTTGGCGCACAGTCTAGCGGAACAGGTATTGCGCTCCGAGGAGATTTGGCACCACAAGTGCCATGACCTTTCCGATGAGCTCCATCAGCTTCGCCACGCCCTTCACCTGCAGCAGCTCTTTTGCCTTGCCCTTCACATCGGCGATGCTTCGCGTGCACAGGCGACGCACGCTGCAATCCAGAAGATCGCCTCTGCCAACGGTGCAGACAGCAGCACAGAAGCGGCGTCGTCGAATGTGGTGTCCAACGCGAACCTCTGCAAACTAGTCGTGCTTTCCTGTGATGCGTTCATGGCGGTGTTCAGGGGCGAGTTCAGAGAGGCGGTTCGGCTCTTCCGAGACGTGATTGACGCGGCTGCCGACATGAAGCAGGCCTTGCGTGCCGCTGCGGATGGTTCCGGCACGGATGCGCATGGCTCTCCGGATTCTGGCGGCTTCATCAGCGAGGACGCGCTACGCCGTTGGGTGCTTCAGGGCATTTGTGCGAACGCGCAGGTGTCGCACGCAACGTGCCAGGCGTACTGCAGCGACGCCGACCCTACCAAGCTCATGTCTAGCCTGTGCACGACGCTGGAGGGGTACGCCAAGGCGGAGCCGCAGGTACTTTGTAACTCCGACGCGTTTGTGGAGAGCCTCGTACGGTTCTACACTCTCTCTGGTGATCGCAAGGCCAATCTGAACGGGCTGGCGGATTTGTTGGAGGTGTTTCGCTGCGATCGCATGTCTCTGCCGAACCTCGAGGCGCTTGTGTAAGAGATGATGCGTAAGTGCTCGAGGACTGCACAGGCTTTTAGCCAAGTGCCCCATCGGCGCAACACGCGCTGGCCTCTTCTTTACCAGGGCGCGAGGCCGCGAAGGTGAGCGTCGTCTCGGTCAGCGTCTGCGAGGCGTGGCTCGAGAGTGCTTCCCTTCTGCTACCGTTTATTTTCTGTCGGTCGAGAGGCCTCTTCAATACGCCACTGATTATCGTAGTGCTGCCGTGCGGTGTGCGAGTATGTGCGTGAGGTGTCTTTGACCCCCCTCTCCCATCTCTTCCCCCCTCCCCCGCTGATCAGCGTTCACGGCATCGCTGTCGTTTCAAGTTCATGTCTCTCTCGCGGTGCCGACGCTGCGCACGATTTGCTCTACGCTGCACACATGCTCACAACCGCTGTCATTGATGACTGCAGGCAGGGTCTACAGGACCGCTGTAACGCCCAGGACACGGCCACTGTGACTGGCTGCACGGTGCAAAGGACGCACCATGCTCTATCTTCTTCCCTTCGTGTGAAAGCTTGCTCTCCGCGCCAGCCGTGCTCCGCCAACATCGTGAACAGCGGCATCAAGAGACAAACACGTGCAGCCATTCTCTTGTTGCGCGTCTCCTCTCTTCTTCTGCCTCCTTCCACCAACGGCTCTATCCGCTGTCTCGTCCTGCATGGTCTGCATTCAGCAACAATGATCCGCCCGTCACAGCCACTGCGCCGTTCCATTGATGGGCGGCGGCGGGAAAGCAACAGCAGTCAGAGCTCCAAGGTTTCGATGGTATCACGACGATTAAGTTGCCGCTCCCATGAGGCCTCGGCCTTGTTCTCGACAGCCTCGGCTGCACGTTGTGCGAATACGGCGCCGCCAGGGCCGGCCGCACTCCCGGATGCGGAGGCGACGTCTGCCGTGTCTCTGCCCTCGTTGCGCTCCTGCACCGCCGAAGCGTACAAGGCAAGTGACTTGCGTAGCGTGCACCCACCACAGCAGCTGACATCCCTCTCTCTTGCGACTGCGGCTGATTTCGTTGATATTGCTGCTGCTGCTGTGACCGACAATGTAGAAAGCTATGCAGATGGTCGCACCAAGGAACCGTCCTCACCACGGAAAATTTCAACGTCGCACTACGCATGTCTGCACGTTTTTTTCGATGACACTAACAGGCAACCCTGCATGCCCAAGTCTGCTCAGCGACTCTTCACGTCGGCTGAGGTGTCTACGCTGCGTAGCGAGGCCCAGCAAACCTACACGCGTAGGAAGAGAACAGGGGAGCAGAAGGAGCTCATCGCTGCAGAGGCGGAGGCGCGCTCACTGCTGGCCGAAGCCGCGTTGGACCAAATCGCAGCGGTGCGGGAGCTTCAGAAGGAGGAACGCGAATCGCGAATGAGGGCGGTGTCGGCAGCAGCGCTTCCGGTGCAGTATCTTGAGCAGCGAATTCGCCGCCGCATTGACGGGGAGTACGCGCAGCAAGATGCGCAGCTTCGCCAGGAGGGCCGCGACGCGTGGCGGCTGCGAGTGGAGCTTGAAACAGCGGCTTCGCTGGACGCCAGCACGCATGCGGTGGAGCGTCGAGCGGCTACCCATCGATTTCGCGCGGCGCTCACCTTCATCAGAGTGCAGGAGATGGAGCTGCGAAAGCTTGTCGAGGCCGAGTCAGCGAAGTTCTGGGAGACGTTTGCGCAGGAAGAGGCAGAGGGCAAGGCCGATGCTGAGCACCGCGCACTGGTGCGATTCCTCAACACCCCTGAGCAGCTTGCCCTCGCGGCGGCGCGCGAGAAGCGAGAGCGGAGACGGGCGCTTCGCACAGCGAAGGCACTGAAGCTCTTTAAAGAGCAGCAAGAAGGTTTTGTGAAAGGGTGCCGGCATGGAACAGGCGGAGTGTCGCTGTTCGTGGGTGACGCACCCAAGAAGGTGTGCGGGCGTTGTCGTGTCAAGTGGGATGAAGGCCTTGGCTACTATGTGTCCATAGATCGCACAGTGAAGATGCATCCACCTCCGCCACCGATTACCGCGGCAGCAGACGCAGATGTCAAGACGGCGTCGCATGCTGCGAAGCGAGCCCCAGCAGAGGCTGCCAAGAGCGGCTGCGTGTTGCCACCACTGAAGAAGATGCTGAAATAGGCACCCGCTCCTCGGCGGTTACAGGAAGAGGGGTGATTGCGTCTGCTTGTCTGTGTGTATGTGTGTGAGCTTCGTTGCGCGCGCCTGTTGCGGTTCTCTCTTCGAGCGTCGCAGGCGACAGCGCATGTGTTACTCTCCCGCCGCCTTCTCTTCCCTGATGGGACTTGTTTTTCTTGTGGCTCCATCCTCTCGCCCCACTTCTTTGGGATTTCGTTGACTCTCTTCCCTCTGCAGTGTTGTCGCACTCTCCTCCCCTTTCGCTAAGATGTACATCTCACCACTTCTCACCCGTTGCGCGTTTATGCGCGCGTGGCCGGACGTATTCTCTCCTCTTGTTCTCCTGTTCTTATGGAGCCCGACGCGTCCTCGTCATCAGCTGCCGCTGGACCCTCCCTAGAACAGCCGGTGGACATCCTGCATCATGCCGGTCGCATACCACTGCGAAGCAACAGCTATCCATCATCGACGCTTGCCAACTGCCGTGTATGACGACGGCCGACACCAAAAGAAGAGAACGTGACAGTGGCGACAGTCATAATTTCTGTGAAGAGGACTGCCCGAGGGCGTCCTTCAGTGTCTTGTGACGGTCTTTCTCCGCCTCTCCTGCTCTTAGCTGTCCTCCGCACACGGATGGCGGCCTCGACTTGCGTCGCGTGCCCTCTCGTGTTGCCGGTGATCAAATGGACTCGCTGCCATTGCCTTTCCTCACCCGCTTTTCTCTCTTTCCTTCACTACCGCCTCTCCGCCTCTCCGCCTCCCGGTCGCTTCAGATACCCTGCAGTGATCTTCACGAGGACGGCAAGCGCTTTCCTCCCCCTGCACCACCACCACCACCACCATCAAACAAGGAAAAGACCGCAGACCTACTACACGCTGTGCTGCACACAACTCAGCTGTACCTCACTCCACACCTTGCCTCTGCTACCCGCTACGCCCCCGACCGACTTACCCACTCACTCGAGCAGCACAAGAACGCAGGAACCATGAATCAGTGGCACGAGATTATCGAGGCAGACAAGGCCTACCTGGAAGAGGTGGGCATGCGCAACATCCTGCAGCAGTTTGTGGCCGACGCCATGGAGAGCCGCCCCGGCAACGTCTATGAGTACATGATGACGTGGGCCACGAAGGTACAGGCATCGTCGATTTCGTTGCTAAGGGGCATCGGGCACAGCAGCGAGGAGGAGGACGCTGCCGCGAAGACGCACCCTGCTGCCAGCGACCACCCGGAGCACGACACCCGATTGGACGGAAGCACACCGTCGTGGGCTCGCTCGTCGAAGCGCACCAGTGCCGTAGAGTCGTGGGCTTCCTCGCCTGCGGCAGCGGCCAAGTCAAAGGAGGCGGAGGGCGAGGAGGAGCTGTAGAAAGGGAGGTGAGGCACCGGTCGAGGCGATAATGCCCTTCACGTGTGCGCCGGTGCGTGCGCGCTTTGTTCTGGTCAGCTGCGGAGCTTGTACAGTAATCAAAGGAGCTGGACTCGTTCTCGACGCCGTCTCTCTTGTGTCTCCTGCCGTCATTTCATGCGATTCTGGAAGGCGTGTCCACCATTCGCGGATGCCAGTCCACATCCTTGCGGCGGTGGCAACGAGATCAGGGTGAGGGGGCGACTCGCTTCTCTCTTTCCCTCTCCGTTTCGCATGTGGCATCGTCGACCTCGTCACTGCCCCTACGACACGCTGTGCTTGAGCTGCAGACCCGCGGCTGCTGTTGATCACGTGAAAGAGCGTCCTGTTCTCTCTCGTCGTACACGCTGGTTCGGGCTCGTGTGCGTGTGTGTGTGTGGCCTCTTTCCGTTGCGCCTGTTATGATGTATAAGCACCCGACTCCCTCTGTGGCACGCGCGCCTACACACGTACGAGCTTTTGTTGGAACGCGAAACAACAAGGGAACAGCTTGCCTAGTGGCACCGTTATAATGGGATGGAAGGGGGTGGGGGGGGAGATAGTGCCGCTGAGCTGAGCACCTCGGCTCATCTCTTCGACATGGAGAGCACTCCGCAACCTCCGGCTTTAACGGTCTACTTTCTCCCCCCCCAAAAAAAAATGTTTTGGCGGCACTTCTGAGGGTGTTGTTGTGCTTGCTTCGCGCGCCCACCCACCCACCCGCCCCAATCCCCTCCCCGCATGCGTTGGTCTCTTTCCTGCACTCTCATAGCTCTGTCGCATCCGTGATTTCTAGAAGCGTTTCCGCCCTCTACCTGGGTATTTCTTCTTCGCGTTTTTCCTGTGTGGACGTCTGCACCAGGGCTTACACACACGGACGCCTCGCTTGCACTGAAGGTTTCCATGCAATGTCCGCCTCTACTCTTCCAATCGTGAGGGCTTCTGCGTGTCACCCGCCAGGGAAGCGGCAGGGATTCGGGGTCCGTTCGCGTCTACTCCAAAGGCGGCGGCGACGGACTCGACATCAGAGGAAGGGGCTGGAGCGCCTTCCGAGTGCGACGCCGCAACGGCGGGGGTGTCTAAGGCGAGCGCATTCGAGGTAAGAGTGAAGTCGACTGCTCATCATGAGCGCCGTCGACCGCGATGCTGCAGTGACGCCAGTGGCACTCTGCAGACCGCGAGGTCAGAGCGCGGTTCTTGCGCTCGCCAAGACAGCGTGACCGACGCAGATGCATCAGCGACTGCACCTGCCGCCGGCATCAAGACGCAAGACATCACCAGTGGGGCTGCGGGTAGAGGGCCTTTGCACTCCGGCGCCGAGAGTACGACGACATCATCGCTTTTAGAGCACCACGTGCAGGATGCCCTGCGGCACGGCAGTTACACGGATGCTGGGAGCGCCTCTGTGCCGGCTCCGGCAGCCAACACAGTCAACCCCATCGGCTGCACGGAAGTGCCACCAACAACAGCCGTCACAATCTGGGTCCCGACGCAGTTCACTACGGCTGCTGGACGGGCCATATGCTTGCGGGAGCGGCGGCTCGTGACGGCGGCATCTCCCTACTGGAGGCTCCTCCGCTTTAACCCGGCGAGAGAGGCGATCGTGGCGCCGCCCGACTCTTCCGCTGACGAGTGCGATCACGACGAGGAGGCCGTCCTTGGCGATTCTGAGGAGCTTTCTGACGCAATGCCCGCAGCAAAGCACGCTGCAGAGCAGTGGCCCGCTGACGCTGCTGCTGCTGCTGCACTCCGCGGCGCTATTGGCGAGTCATGTTGCGAGGGCGCAGTGAGTGCCGCGTCACCCTTGACATCCACCTATGCTGGTTATGCGTGGGTGCATCCTTGTGTGCGGCGCCGACGCGCCGCGTCGTGTCCTGAGCGCGTTCTCGGCTCTTGGTCGTATCTCTCGGTGTGTAGGGGCGCAGACTACTCGCTGCCGCCCTTCTTGGGCTTCTGTGCCGCTGACGGCCGCCCTTTCTACTGCCACTATCCGTCTGCTTCTGCCGAGGGACAAGATCGCCGGCAGCGTCGATCTGGCAGTGCCGAGGATGCTTGACAGGGTCCGATCTCACTGTTCTTTGCTGGAAATGCGCGTTTCTGTGTGGCCGATTTCTTTCGGTGCGTGCAGAGATGCGAATGGCGGCAGTCTACTGCGCGCCGTCGCTCTTGCTTTTATTCCTTGTCTCTCTGCTGCTACTGCCTGCCGCTCGCGTGCGTTGCGTGGATACGGCGATGCACTGCACGCCTCTCCACCCATACGCTCACTCTGTCCCTTTCTTAGACATGATGCTTGCGAAGCAATAACGAAAGCGTGGTATTGAGCAAGACAGGCCGTCTTGATAGTGAACTGCGCCCCCCACCCCTTCCCTTCCTCTTCCCCCTCGCTCGTTGTGAGCGCATGGAAGGGGGGGGGGGGGGGATGGATGCACGGTAGCTTGTGCGTTTTTGTTCAACGTCCTCCACCAAAGCCAAAGGAGCGCAGCGTCGTTGTCTTTGCCGGACGCCCCTGACGCGAGGGCGGTCCTGCCGGTCTTCCTCGTCCCCCTTCTCTCCACATTTCCGTCTCTCCTTGTTATCCCGCTTGAACATCCCTTCAACACACCCCATCGCCTGGGATGGCGTGCTCGCATCTTGCATGGATGGTCCTCTTCTTTTGGCCACAAAAGCTGATTGAGATCCTCAACTCTGTGCACCTGTGCCTGGCACCTTCATTGTTTGCCCCCGCCCCTTGCACCTTTTCTTTGCGTGTATCACTCTCGTTGCCCAGCGCCTCCGTCGGAGGAAGCGCACGCCGCACCGATGGGGTCGACACCGAATGTGGTCTCGTCGCCAGAGGCTCACGCACACCCTTCCGACGACCGCGATGCGCTTCACGAGGCTCTCACGAACTTCGTGACGGACAGCATGTATGATAGACCGCAGGACATTCTAGAGTACATGGTGACGTGGGCCCGCAAGCAGTTGCTCCAGAAGCAGGGGAGAGGGGAGGCGGTGACAGCCCAGGATACACAGGTGCCGCGCTTGTCCATCACCCCCACGGCTATCACTTCGGTGATACAGGCAGCCGTCTTCTCGGAGACCGCTGAAGAGGCGGATCCGGCGGCGGGGGCGGAGGCTGCGAACCGGCTACGTCATCTCGCGGAGAACCGCCAGAAGCGCTACCGAGACATCGCGCAGGGCTGCCTTGATAATTACCTCATATCGCTCGAAGACAGCGACGGGGACCTGTTTCACATCGACGCTCTTCGGCGTAAGATGGAAGGCACCCGCCAGCAGGCCATGAACGCGAGGGGCGACACCGCGGCCATTGCAGCGCAGCTGAAGGCAGTCGAAGAAAGCGAGGGAACAGCAACGCAGAGGGCGCGCGAGCAGGCGGCGCTTCTCCACGAGTACGAGCAGCGATGGGCGCATGAGGCGCTCGACAAGTTCCGTACTTGATTCGACCACATGGCGCCCTCACGGCCCCCTTCTCCGTCACCATCGTGCTTCCCTTTCGAACGGAGGCATATGCTGCGCCCCTCTCAACTTGGGCACTCCCAGAAAGAGGGCGTCTCTCCGTGTGGGGCTCTTGTCCTCCATATGTCTCGCTCCTAACCGCCGCGGAATGTAACGGCGCTTCCCCCCTCCCTCACACGCCTCCTGACCCTTGACGCGTGTATGTGTGCACAGGCCCGCTCCCTCTAATGTAGCACTTCTTCCTGTCCCCTCCTCGGTGCGGTACTCCCTATCGGCGAGCCGGTGCGACACGCACACATGCGAAGAGCACACGCGCGCGGCGCACACATGCGCTTCCGCTCTGCGGGCAACGGCCGCCCCGGTCGCTTTGGGCGCGCTCCGAGCAGCTTGTCTCGTTCCGTCTCGTCGTGCTTCTCCATGTGCCTCTCCGCGTGCGCGTGTGCGCGGGCCTCAGCCCCCTCATTCTCGGTGACGCACAGGCGTCTTCGCACGCTTGACATGTTTCTCTCTCGCTCAGAGGGCACACACATGGAACGGGGATCAAGCGCGAGGATGCCACAACCAGCTGCTTCGCCGAGGGCAATGAGGCCGTCTATCACTTCCTTACCCGACCCCTAGCCTCCGTACCGTTACTCTCGGACGAGGCAATGGTAGGCGAGCGAATCGCCCATTGGCGCCGCCTCTTTACCACCCTCATGGCTGCAACCACGCCTACAGTCGGAAACGCTGCATGCAGATCGTGCACTGCAACGGCGCGTACCCATCCACAGCCCTCTTGCTCCGCCTCTGCCAACCTGACCTATCGCCGGTGCCCTCGCCAAGACAACGTGACACGAAGGCCCTTTTCTCCCAATGCTACCACGAACAACGTCTTTCCCTAACACCACCTCCATCTCTTCCACAACCCTGAAAGTTTCTCGCTAAAAACACCAAACAACATCCTTCTCATCCACTGGTTTTCCGCGTCGCTTCCCCTCGCAACGGTATCGATCATATATAAAAAGCTCCGTCAACTCCGACTCGACAAGCTACCCTCCTCTTTCAACGGTAACCGACCAACTCCCTAATCGACACTCATATCGTAGCAGCTACTAGACAATCACTGCTACTAACGGTGGTGGACGGCGGTGCTTTCGGCTGCTGCGGATGTACGTGTGCGCGGTGTGTCAGCGCACGCACCAGCCGCGCGCAGTTGATGTTGGTTGCGCATCCGGCCTTGTCGTGACGCGAGAGACGCCAGCGCGGCGGTGGCGTGTGCGTCTGTGTGTCTGTGTGTGTGTGCGGCGACCAGCGTGCTCCGTGGGTGAGGCAGCGGACTCTACTACCCTTGGTGCCGTACATTGCGCCTCAATCGGGCTCGCGAGAGCTGCTGCTGTGTGTGCGCTGACCGCTGCATGATGCGAAAATCGAGGCATTTGCATGAACCCGCAACTGTGATTTGAACTCCGTGTACCCAAAGCTACCTACATACTATACACGGGACTGAGCGCTGGACGGTCTTCTGCTGCTGGCTGTGGCTGTGTGTGGTCGGTGCGGCGCGCGCACGCGTGATGGCATTGCGATTTAATTATACACCCGAGGCGCGCACAGCGCCGCGG
This sequence comes from Leishmania aethiopica, assembly GCA_003992445.1. Classification (NCBI taxonomy): domain Eukaryota; phylum Euglenozoa; class Kinetoplastea; order Trypanosomatida; family Trypanosomatidae; genus Leishmania; species Leishmania aethiopica. Next base: position 633,332 of record RZOE01000003.1, read on the forward strand.
ACGAGAACCGGAGTGACTGACTGTGCGCGCTGCTGCCGCTGCTGCACGTGCGTGTGCGCTGCGCCAGTCCACCTTCCTCCCAGCCGCACGTGGTGTCGGCTGCGGCTGCCCACTGCTGTGTGCGTGCGCGTGGCTTGAAGGGTGGCCGAGATGCGAGCGCGCGCGTGTGCGTGTGGATGGGAACCAGGAGTAGCACCGTTGCGGAGCAGGACCCATTGATCTATCGGCGGACTTGCTCTTGGGAGACGTGCGGTGCTGTGCCCGCCGCGCATTCAAGGTCCCTTGGCGGCGATTATATACCCTCGATGCTGCTTCACAGGATACCCAGCGTGGCCAGAGCTGCTGCGGCGACCGGGCGTGCGGGCGTGGGTGCGGCGCGTTTGTCTGTTGTCGACCGCGCGTGTGTGCGCGCAGTTCAAGAAGCCGGTGCGTGCGTGAGACGGTGTGCTGCACCGGTGCCGAGGCTGCGCAAGAGCCGCTCGTGTGGGCGTTGCGGTGCGTGCGTGCGTGCGCCGCTGCCGGCTGCCGTTGCCGTGGCAGGTCAGCGAAAACACAGTCGAAGTGGTATTGACCCCGTCATTTCGCCTGCACCTGTGCTGTCCGAGAGAGGGAGCCGTGCGCTGCTGCGTGCTGCCAACGCACTATTGCTTCCGCTGCTGCGTGTCGATGAGCAGCGGGATCCTGAGGTGCGTGAGATGCGCTGCGCGCGTGCGCATATGCGGGCGTGTGCGCGTGTGCGCCGCTGCTGCGAACGGGGCCATCCGAGGTGCACGTGGCTTGCGCCCGCTCGCGGGACTCTGTGCCGTGGTGCGACCTTCTGGTAGCGCCGGAGAGCCGGTAGCGGCGCATGCGCTGCGCGCTGGTTGTCGCGCTGTCGCGTGTGTGCGGAGGGGGCGCGTGATGATGCTGCAGAGTCTGAGTGTACCTTTCTTGAGCGTGCGCTGGTGCGCGCGTGGTGAGATGACGTATTCTCGCTGTGGCTTGCGCCGCGTGCGCTGGCCGAGTCTGATGCCTCCGCACGCACGCGTGTGTGCGTGTGCTGTGGGCGTGGATGCCGGACTGAGCGCAGCCTAGGAAACCAGTGCATGCAAGCCCTTGTGCTGCTCTGGTGCCGAAACTGCGCAAGAGCTGTGCTGCTGCCGGTGGTGGGTGGCGGTGCTTTCGGCTGCTGCGGATGTACGTGTGCGCGGTGTGTCAGCGCACGCACCAGCCGCGCGCAGTTGATGTTGGTTGCGCATCCGGCCTTGTCGTGACGCGAGAGACGCCAGCGCGGCGGTGGCGTGTGCGTCTGTGTGTCTGTGTGTGTGTGCTGCGACCAGCGTGCTCCGTGGGTGAGGCAGCGGACTCTACTACCCTTGGTGCCGTACATTGCGCCTCAATCGGGCTCGCGAGAGCTGCTGCTGTGTGTGCGCTGACCGCTGCATGATGCGAAAATCGAGGCATTTGCATGAACCCGCAACTGTGATTTGAACTCCGTGTACCCAAAGCTACCTACATACTATACACGGGACTGAGCGCTGGACGGTCTTCTGCTGCTGGCTGTGGCTGTGTGTGGTCGGTGCGGCGCGCGCACGCGTGATGGCATTGCGATTTAATTATACACCCGAGGCGCGCACAGCGCCGCGGACGAGAACCGGAGTGACTGACTGTGCGCGCTGCTGCCGCTGCTGCACGTGCGTGTGCGCTGCGCCAGTCCACCTTCCTCCCAGCCGCACGTGGTGTCGGCTGCGGCTGCCCACTGCTGTGTGCGTGCGCGTGGCTTGAAGGGTGGCCGAGATGCGAGCGCGCGCGTGTGCGTGTGGATGGGAACCAGGAGTAGCACCGTTGCGGAGCAGGACCCATTGATCTATCGGCGGACTTGCTCTTGGGAGACGTGCGGTGCTGTGCCCGCCGCGCATTCAAGGTCCCTTGGCGGCGATTATATACCCTCGATGCTGCTTCACAGGATACCCAGCGTGGCCAGAGCTGCTGCGGCGACCGGGCGTGCGGGCGTGGGTGCGGCGCGTTTGTCTGTTGTCGACCGCGCGTGTGTGCGCGCAGTTCAAGAAGCCGGTGCGTGCGTGAGACGGTGTGCTGCACCGGTGCCGAGGCTGCGCAAGAGCCGCTCGTGTGGGCGTTGCGGTGCGTGCGTGCGTGCGCCGCTGCCGGCTGCCGTTGCCGTGGCAGGTCAGCGAAAACACAGTCGAAGTGGTATTGACCCCGTCATTTCGCCTGCACCTGTGCTGTCCGAGAGAGGGAGCCGTGCGCTGCTGCGTGCTGCCAACGCACTATTGCTTCCGCTGCTGCGTGTCGATGAGCAGCGGGATCCTGAGGTGCGTGAGATGCGCTGCGCGCGTGCGCATATGCGGGCGTGTGCGCGTGTGCGCCGCTGCTGCGAACGGGGCCATCCGAGGTGCACGTGGCTTGCGCCCGCTCGCGGGACTCTGTGCCGTGGTGCGACCTTCTGGTAGCGCCGGAGAGCCGGTAGCGGCGCATGCGCTGCGCGCTGGTTGTCGCGCTGTCGCGTGTGTGCGGAGGGGGCGCGTGATGATGCTGCAGAGTCTGAGTGTACCTTTCTTGAGCGTGCGCTGGTGCGCGCGTGGTGAGATGACGTATTCTCGCTGTGGCTTGCGCCGCGTGCGCTGGCCGAGTCTGATGCCTCCGCACGCACGCGTGTGTGCGTGTGCTGTGGGCGTGGATGCCGGACTGAGCGCAGCCTAGGAAACCAGTGCATGCAAGCCCTTGTGCTGCTCTGGTGCCGAAACTGCGCAAGAGCTGTGCTGCTGCCGGTGGTGGGTTGCGGTGCTTTCGGCTGCTGCGGATGTACGTGTGCGCGGTGTGTCAGCGCACGCACCAGCCGCGCGCAGTTGATGTTGGTTGCGCATCCGGCCTTGTCGTGACGCGAGAGACGCCAGCGCGGCGGTGGCGTGTGCGTCTGTGTGTCTGTGTGTGTGTGCTGCGACCAGCGTGCTCCGTGGGTGAGGCAGCGGACTCTACTACCCTTGGTGCCGTACATTGCGCCTCAATCGGGCTCGCGAGAGCTGCTGCTGTGTGTGCGCTGACCGCTGCATGATGCGAAAATCGAGGCATTTGCATGAACCCGCAACTGTGATTTGAACTCCGTGTACCCAAAGCTACCTACATACTATACACGGGACTGAGCGCTGGACGGTCTTCTGCTGCTGGCTGTGGCTGTGTGTGGTCGGTGCGGCGCGCGCACGCGTGATGGCATTGCGATTTAATTATACACCCGAGGCGCGCACAGCGCCGCGGACGAGAACCGGAGTGACTGACTGTGCGCGCTGCTGCCGCTGCTGCACGTGCGTGTGCGCTGCGCCAGTCCACCTTCCTCCCAGCCGCACGTGGTGTCGGCTGCGGCTGCCCACTGCTGTGTGCGTGCGCGTGGCTTGAAGGGTGGCCGAGATGCGAGCGCGCGCGTGTGCGTGTGGATGGGAACCAGGAGTAGCACCGTTGCGGAGCAGGACCCATTGATCTATCGGCGGACTTGCTCTTGGGAGACGTGCGGTGCTGTGCCCGCCGCGCATTCAAGGTCCCTTGGCGGCGATTATATACCCTCGATGCTGCTTCACAGGATACCCAGCGTGGCCAGAGCTGCTGCGGCGACCGGGCGTGCGGGCGTGGGTGCGGCGCGTTTGTCTGTTGTCGACCGCGCGTGTGTGCGCGCAGTTCAAGAAGCCGGTGCGTGCGTGAGACGGTGTGCTGCACCGGTGCCGAGGCTGCGCAAGAGCCGCTCGTGTGGGCGTTGCGGTGCGTGCGTGCGTGCGCCGCTGCCGGCTGCCGTTGCCGTGGCAGGTCAGCGAAAACACAGTCGAAGTGGTATTGACCCCGTCATTTCGCCTGCACCTGTGCTGTCCGAGAGAGGGAGCCGTGCGCTGCTGCGTGCTGCCAACGCACTATTGCTTCCGCTGCTGCGTGTCGATGAGCAGCGGGATCCTGAGGTGCGTGAGATGCGCTGCGCGCGTGCGCATATGCGGGCGTGTGCGCGTGTGCGCCGCTGCTGCGAACGGGGCCATCCGAGGTGCACGTGGCTTGCGCCCGCTCGCGGGACTCTGTGCCGTGGTGCGACCTTCTGGTAGCGCCGGAGAGCCGGTAGCGGCGCATGCGCTGCGCGCTGGTTGTCGCGCTGTCGCGTGTGTGCGGAGGGGGCGCGTGATGATGCTGCAGAGTCTGAGTGTACCTTTCTTGAGCGTGCGCTGGTGCGCGCGTGGTGAGATGACGTATTCTCGCTGTGGCTTGCGCCGCGTGCGCTGGCCGAGTCTGATGCCTCCGCACGCACGCGTGTGTGCGTGTGCTGTGGGCGTGGATGCCGGACTGAGCGCAGCCTAGGAAACCAGTGCATGCAAGCCCTTGTGCTGCTCTGGTGCCGAAACTGCGCAAGAGCTGTGCTGCTGCCGGTGGTGGGTGGCGGTGCTTTCGGCTGCTGCGGATGTACGTGTGCGCGGTGTGTCAGCGCACGCACCAGCCGCGCGCAGTTGATGTTGGTTGCGCATCCGGCCTTGTCGTGACGCGAGAGACGCCAGCGCGGCGGTGGCGTGTGCGTCTGTGTGTCTGTGTGTGTGTGCTGCGACCAGCGTGCTCCGTGGGTGAGGCAGCGGACTCTACTACCCTTGGTGCCGTACATTGCGCCTCAATCGGGCTCGCGAGAGCTGCTGCTGTGTGTGCGCTGACCGCTGCATGATGCGAAAATCGAGGCATTTGCATGAACCCGCAACTGTGATTTGAACTCCGTGTACCCAAAGCTACCTACATACTATACACGGGACTGAGCGCTGGACGGTCTTCTGCTGCTGGCTGTGGCTGTGTGTGGTCGGTGCGGCGCGCGCACGCGTGATGGCATTGCGATTTAATTATACACCCGAGGCGCGCACAGCGCCGCGGACGAGAACCGGAGTGACTGACTGTGCGCGCTGCTGCCGCTGCTGCACGTGCGTGTGCGCTGCGCCAGTCCACCTTCCTCCCAGCCGCACGTGGTGTCGGCTGCGGCTGCCCACTGCTGTGTGCGTGCGCGTGGCTTGAAGGGTGGCCGAGATGCGAGCGCGCGCGTGTGCGTGTGGATGGGAACCAGGAGTAGCACCGTTGCGGAGCAGGACCCATTGATCTATCGGCGGACTTGCTCTTGGGAGACGTGCGGTGCTGTGCCCGCCGCGCATTCAAGGTCCCTTGGCGGCGATTATATACCCTCGATGCTGCTTCACAGGATACCCAGCGTGGCCAGAGCTGCTGCGGCGACCGGGCGTGCGGGCGTGGGTGCGGCGCGTTTGTCTGTTGTCGACCGCGCGTGTGTGCGCGCAGTTCAAGAAGCCGGTGCGTGCGTGAGACGGTGTGCTGCACCGGTGCCGAGGCTGCGCAAGAGCCGCTCGTGTGGGCGTTGCGGTGCGTGCGTGCGTGCGCCGCTGCCGGCTGCCGTTGCCGTGGCAGGTCAGCGAAAACACAGTCGAAGTGGTATTGACCCCGTCATTTCGCCTGCACCTGTGCTGTCCGAGAGAGGGAGCCGTGCGCTGCTGCGTGCTGCCAACGCACTATTGCTTCCGCTGCTGCGTGTCGATGAGCAGCGGGATCCTGAGGTGCGTGAGATGCGCTGCGCGCGTGCGCATATGCGGGCGTGTGCGCGTGTGCGCCGCTGCTGCGAACGGGGCCATCCGAGGTGCACGTGGCTTGCGCCCGCTCGCGGGACTCTGTGCCGTGGTGCGACCTTCTGGTAGCGCCGGAGAGCCGGTAGCGGCGCATGCGCTGCGCGCTGGTTGTCGCGCTGTCGCGTGTGTGCGGAGGGGGCGCGTGATGATGCTGCAGAGTCTGAGTGTACCTTTCTTGAGCGTGCGCTGGTGCGCGCGTGGTGAGATGACGTATTCTCGCTGTGGCTTGCGCCGCGTGCGCTGGCCGAGTCTGATGCCTCCGCACGCACGCGTGTGTGCGTGTGCTGTGGGCGTGGATGCCGGACTGAGCGCAGCCTAGGAAACCAGTGCATGCAAGCCCTTGTGCTGCTCTGGTGCCGAAACTGCGCAAGAGCTGTGCTGCTGCCGGTGGTGGGTGGCGGTGCTTTCGGCTGCTGCGGATGTACGTGTGCGCGGTGTGTCAGCGCACGCACCAGCCGCGCGCAGTTGATGTTGGTTGCGCATCCGGCCTTGTCGTGACGCGAGAGACGCCAGCGCGGCGGTGGCGTGTGCGTCTGTGTGTCTGTGTGTGTGTGCTGCGACCAGCGTGCTCCGTGGGTGAGGCAGCGGACTCTACTACCCTTGGTGCCGTACATTGCGCCTCAATCGGGCTCGCGAGAGCTGCTGCTGTGTGTGCGCTGACCGCTGCATGATGCGAAAATCGAGGCATTTGCATGAACCCGCAACTGTGATTTGAACTCCGTGTACCCAAAGCTACCTACATACTATACACGGGACTGAGCGCTGGACGGTCTTCTGCTGCTGGCTGTGGCTGTGTGTGGTCGGTGCGGCGCGCGCACGCGTGATGGCATTGCGATTTAATTATACACCCGAGGCGCGCACAGCGCCGCGGACGAGAACCGGAGTGACTGACTGTGCGCGCTGCTGCCGCTGCTGCACGTGCGTGTGCGCTGCGCCAGTCCACCTTCCTCCCAGCCGCACGTGGTGTCGGCTGCGGCTGCCCACTGCTGTGTGCGTGCGCGTGGCTTGAAGGGTGGCCGAGATGCGAGCGCGCGCGTGTGCGTGTGGATGGGAACCAGGAGTAGCACCGTTGCGGAGCAGGACCCATTGATCTATCGGCGGACTTGCTCTTGGGAGACGTGCGGTGCTGTGCCCGCCGCGCATTCAAGGTCCCTTGGCGGCGATTATATACCCTCGATGCTGCTTCACAGGATACCCAGCGTGGCCAGAGCTGCTGCGGCGACCGGGCGTGCGGGCGTGGGTGCGGCGCGTTTGTCTGTTGTCGACCGCGCGTGTGTGCGCGCAGTTCAAGAAGCCGGTGCGTGCGTGAGACGGTGTGCTGCACCGGTGCCGAGGCTGCGCAAGAGCCGCTCGTGTGGGCGTTGCGGTGCGTGCGTGCGTGCGCCGCTGCCGGCTGCCGTTGCCGTGGCAGGTCAGCGAAAACACAGTCGAAGTGGTATTGACCCCGTCATTTCGCCTGCACCTGTGCTGTCCGAGAGAGGGAGCCGTGCGCTGCTGCGTGCTGCCAACGCACTATTGCTTCCGCTGCTGCGTGTCGATGAGCAGCGGGATCCTGAGGTGCGTGAGATGCGCTGCGCGCGTGCGCATATGCGGGCGTGTGCGCGTGTGCGCCGCTGCTGCGAACGGGGCCATCCGAGGTGCACGTGGCTTGCGCCCGCTCGCGGGACTCTGTGCCGTGGTGCGACCTTCTGGTAGCGCCGGAGAGCCGGTAGCGGCGCATGCGCTGCGCGCTGGTTGTCGCGCTGTCGCGTGTGTGCGGAGGGGGCGCGTGATGATGCTGCAGAGTCTGAGTGTACCTTTCTTGAGCGTGCGCTGGTGCGCGCGTGGTGAGATGACGTATTCTCGCTGTGGCTTGCGCCGCGTGCGCTGGCCGAGTCTGATGCCTCCGCACGCACGCGTGTGTGCGTGTGCTGTGGGCGTGGATGCCGGACTGAGCGCAGCCTAGGAAACCAGTGCATGCAAGCCCTTGTGCTGCTCTGGTGCCGAAACTGCGCAAGAGCTGTGCTGCTGCCGGTGGTGGGTGGCGGTGCTTTCGGCTGCTGCGGATGTACGTGTGCGCGGTGTGTCAGCGCACGCACCAGCCGCGCGCAGTTGATGTTGGTTGCGCATCCGGCCTTGTCGTGACGCGAGAGACGCCAGCGCGGCGGTGGCGTGTGCGTCTGTGTGTCTGTGTGTGTGTGCTGCGACCAGCGTGCTCCGTGGGTGAGGCAGCGGACTCTACTACCCTTGGTGCCGTACATTGCGCCTCAATCGGGCTCGCGAGAGCTGCTGCTGTGTGTGCGCTGACCGCTGCATGATGCGAAAATCGAGGCATTTGCATGAACCCGCAACTGTGATTTGAACTCCGTGTACCCAAAGCTACCTACATACTATACACGGGACTGAGCGCTGGACGGTCTTCTGCTGCTGGCTGTGGCTGTGTGTGGTCGGTGCGGCGCGCGCACGCGTGATGGCATTGCGATTTAATTATACACCCGAGGCGCGCACAGCGCCGCGGACGAGAACCGGAGTGACTGACTGTGCGCGCTGCTGCCGCTGCTGCACGTGCGTGTGCGCTGCGCCAGTCCACCTTCCTCCCAGCCGCACGTGGTGTCGGCTGCGGCTGCCCACTGCTGTGTGCGTGCGCGTGGCTTGAAGGGTGGCCGAGATGCGAGCGCGCGCGTGTGCGTGTGGATGGGAACCAGGAGTAGCACCGTTGCGGAGCAGGACCCATTGATCTATCGGCGGACTTGCTCTTGGGAGACGTGCGGTGCTGTGCCCGCCGCGCATTCAAGGTCCCTTGGCGGCGATTATATACCCTCGATGCTGCTTCACAGGATACCCAGCGTGGCCAGAGCTGCTGCGGCGACCGGGCGTGCGGGCGTGGGTGCGGCGCGTTTGTCTGTTGTCGACCGCGCGTGTGTGCGCGCAGTTCAAGAAGCCGGTGCGTGCGTGAGACGGTGTGCTGCACCGGTGCCGAGGCTGCGCAAGAGCCGCTCGTGTGGGCGTTGCGGTGCGTGCGTGCGTGCGCCGCTGCCGGCTGCCGTTGCCGTGGCAGGTCAGCGAAAACACAGTCGAAGTGGTATTGACCCCGTCATTTCGCCTGCACCTGTGCTGTCCGAGAGAGGGAGCCGTGCGCTGCTGCGTGCTGCCAACGCACTATTGCTTCCGCTGCTGCGTGTCGATGAGCAGCGGGATCCTGAGGTGCGTGAGATGCGCTGCGCGCGTGCGCATATGCGGGCGTGTGCGCGTGTGCGCCGCTGCTGCGAACGGGGCCATCCGAGGTGCACGTGGCTTGCGCCCGCTCGCGGGACTCTGTGCCGTGGTGCGACCTTCTGGTAGCGCCGGAGAGCCGGTAGCGGCGCATGCGCTGCGCGCTGGTTGTCGCGCTGTCGCGTGTGTGCGGAGGGGGCGCGTGATGATGCTGCGGAGTCTGAGTGTACCTTTCTTGAGCGTGCGCTGCTGCGCGCGTGGTGAGATGACGTATTCTCGCTGTGGCTTGCGCCGCGTGCGCTGGCCGAGTCTGATGCCTCCGCACGCACGCGTGTGTGCGTGTGCTGTGGGCGTGGATGCCGGACTGAGCGCAGCCTAGGAAACCAGTGCATGCAAGCCCTTGTGCTGCTCTGGTGCCGAAACTGCGCAAGAGCTGTGCTGCTGCCGGTGGTGGGTGGCGGTGCTTTCGGCTGCTGCGGATGTACGTGTGCGCGGTGTGTCAGCGCACGCACCAGCCGCGCGCAGTTGATGTTGGTTGCGCATCCGGCCTTGTCGTGACGCGAGAGACGCCAGCGCGGCGGTGGCGTGTGCGTCTGTGTGTCTGTGTGTGTGTGCTGCGACCAGCGTGCTCCGTGGGTGAGGCAGCGGACTCTACTACCCTTGGTGCCGTACATTGCGCCTCAATCGGGCTCGCGAGAGCTGCTGCTGTGTGTGCGCTGACCGCTGCATGATGCGAAAATCGAGGCATTTGCATGAACCCGCAACTGTGATTTGAACTCCGTGTACCCAAAGCTACCTACATACTATACACGGGACTGAGCGCTGGACGGTCTTCTGCTGCTGGCTGTGGCTGTGTGTGGTCGGTGCGGCGCGCGCACGCGTGATGGCATTGCGATTTAATTATACACCCGAGGCGCGCACAGCGCCGCGGACGAGAACCGGAGTGACTGACTGTGCGCGCTGCTGCCGCTGCTGCACGTGCGTGTGCGCTGCGCCAGTCCACCTTCCTCCCAGCCGCACGTGGTGTCGGCTGCGGCTGCCCACTGCTGTGTGCGTGCGCGTGGCTTGAAGGGTGGCCGAGATGCGAGCGCGCGCGTGTGCGTGTGGATGGGAACCAGGAGTAGCACCGTTGCGGAGCAGGACCCATTGATCTATCGGCGGACTTGCTCTTGGGAGACGTGCGGTGCTGTGCCCGCCGCGCATTCAAGGTCCCTTGGCGGCGATTATATACCCTCGATGCTGCTTCACAGGATACCCAGCGTGGCCAGAGCTGCTGCGGCGACCGGGCGTGCGGGCGTGGGTGCGGCGCGTTTGTCTGTTGTCGACCGCGCGTGTGTGCGCGCAGTTCAAGAAGCCGGTGCGTGCGTGAGACGGTGTGCTGCACCGGTGCCGAGGCTGCGCAAGAGCCGCTCGTGTGGGCGTTGCGGTGCGTGCGTGCGTGCGCCGCTGCCGGCTGCCGTTGCCGTGGCAGGTCAGCGAAAACACAGTCGAAGTGGTATTGACCCCGTCATTTCGCCTGCACCTGTGCTGTCCGAGAGAGGGAGCCGTGCGCTGCTGCGTGCTGCCAACGCACTATTGCTTCCGCTGCTGCGTGTCGATGAGCAGCGGGATCCTGAGGTGCGTGAGATGCGCTGCGCGCGTGCGCATATGCGGGCGTGTGCGCGTGTGCGCCGCTGCTGCGAACGGGGCCATCCGAGGTGCACGTGGCTTGCGCCCGCTCGCGGGACTCTGTGCCGTGGTGCGACCTTCTGGTAGCGCCGGAGAGCCGGTAGCGGCGCATGCGCTGCGCGCTGGTTGTCGCGCTGTCGCGTGTGTGCGGAGGGGGCGCGTGATGATGCTGCGAGTCTGAGTGTACCTTTCTTGAGCGTGCGCTGGTGCGCGCGTGGTGAGATGACGTATTCTCGCTGTGGCTTGCGCCGCGTGCGCTGGCCGAGTCTGATGCCTCCGCACGCACGCGTGTGTGCGTGTGCTGTGGGCGTGGATGCCGGACTGAGCGCAGCCTAGGAAACCAGTGCATGCAAGCCCTTGTGCTGCTCTGGTGCCGAAACTGCGCAAGAGCTGTGCTGCTGCCGGTGGTGGGTGGCGGTGCTTTCGGCTGCTGCGGATGTACGTGTGCGCGGTGTGTCAGCGCACGCACCAGCCGCGCGCAGTTGATGTTGGTTGCGCATCCGGCCTTGTCGTGACGCGAGAGACGCCAGCGCGGCGGTGGCGTGTGCGTCTGTGTGTCTGTGTGTGTGTGCTGCGACCAGCGTGCTCCGTGGGTGAGGCAGCGGACTCTACTACCCTTGGTGCCGTACATTGCGCCTCAATCGGGCTCGCGAGAGCTGCTGCTGTGTGTGCGCTGACCGCTGCATGATGCGAAAATCGAGGCATTTGCATGAACCCGCAACTGTGATTTGAACTCCGTGTACCCAAAGCTACCTACATACTATACACGGGACTGAGCGCTGGACGGTCTTCTGCTGCTGGCTGTGGCTGTGTGTGGTCGGTGCGGCGCGCGCACGCGTGATGGCATTGCGATTTAATTATACACCCGAGGCGCGCACAGCGCCGCGGACGAGAACCGGAGTGACTGACTGTGCGCGCTGCTGCCGCTGCTGCACGTGCGTGTGCGCTGCGCCAGTCCACCTTCCTCCCAGCCGCACGTGGTGTCGGCTGCGGCTGCCCACTGCTGTGTGCGTGCGCGTGGCTTGAAGGGTGGCCGAGATGCGAGCGCGCGCGTGTGCGTGTGGATGGGAACCAGGAGTAGCACCGTTGCGGAGCAGGACCCATTGATCTATCGGCGGACTTGCTCTTGGGAGACGTGCGGTGCTGTGCCCGCCGCGCATTCAAGGTCCCTTGGCGGCGATTATATACCCTCGATGCTGCTTCACAGGATACCCAGCGTGGCCAGAGCTGCTGCGGCGACCGGGCGTGCGGGCGTGGGTGCGGCGCGTTTGTCTGTTGTCGACCGCGCGTGTGTGCGCGCAGTTCAAGAAGCCGGTGCGTGCGTGAGACGGTGTGCTGCACCGGTGCCGAGGCTGCGCAAGAGCCGCTCGTGTGGGCGCTGCGGTGCGTGCGTGCGTGCGCCGCTGCCGGCTGCCGTTGCCGTGGCAGGTCAGCGAAAACACAGTCGAAGTGGTATTGACCCCGTCATTTCGCCTGCACCTGTGCTGTCCGAGAGAGGGAGCCGTGCGCTGCTGCGTGCTGCCAACGCACTATTGCTTCCGCTGCTGCGTGTCGATGAGCAGCGGGATCCTGAGGTGCGTGAGATGCGCTGCGCGCGTGCGCATATGCGGGCGTGTGCGCGTGTGCGCCGCTGCTGCGAACGGGGCCATCCGAGGTGCACGTGGCTTGCGCCCGCTCGCGGGACTCTGTGCCGTGGTGCGACCTTCTGGTAGCGCCGGAGAGCCGGTAGCGGCGCATGCGCTGCGCGCTGGTTGTCGCGCTGTCGCGTGTGTGCGGAGGGGGCGCGTGATGATGCTGCAGAGTCTGAGTGTACCTTTCTTGAGCGTGCGCTGGTGCGCGCGTGGTGAGATGACGTATTCTCGCTGTGGCTTGCGCCGCGTGCGCTGGCCGAGTCTGATGCCTCCGCACGCACGCGTGTGTGCGTGTGCTGTGGGCGTGGATGCCGGACTGAGCGCAGCCTAGGAAACCAGTGCATGCAAGCCCTTGTGCTGCTCTGGTGCCGAAACTGCGCAAGAGCTGTGCTGCTGCCGGTGGTGGGTGGCGGTGCTTTCGGCTGCTGCGGATGTACGTGTGCGCGGTGTGTCAGCGCACGCACCAGCCGCGCGCAGTTGATGTTGGTTGCGCATCCGGCCTTGTCGTGACGCGAGAGACGCCAGCGCGGCGGTGGCGTGTGCGTCTGTGTGTCTGTGTGTGTGTGCTGCGACCAGCGTGCTCCGTGGGTGAGGCAGCGGACTCTACTACCCTTGGTGCCGTACATTGCGCCTCAATCGGGCTCGCGAGAGCTGCTGCTGTGTGTGCGCTGACCGCTGCATGATGCGAAAATCGAGGCATTTGCATGAACCCGCAACTGTGATTTGAACTCCGTGTACCCAAAGCTACCTACATACTATACACGGGACTGAGCGCTGGACGGTCTTCTGCTGCTGGCTGTGGCTGTGTGTGGTCGGTGCGGCGCGCGCACGCGTGATGGCATTGCGATTTAATTATACACCCGAGGCGCGCACAGCGCCGCGGACGAGAACCGGAGTGACTGACTGTGCGCGCTGCTGCCGCTGCTGCACGTGCGTGTGCGCTGCGCCAGTCCACCTTCCTCCCAGCCGCACGTGGTGTCGGCTGCGGCTGCCCACTGCTGTGTGCGTGCGCGTGGCTTGAAGGGTGGCCGAGATGCGAGCGCGCGCGTGTGCGTGTGGATGGGAACCAGGAGTAGCACCGTTGCGGAGCAGGACCCATTGATCTATCGGCGGACTTGCTCTTGGGAGACGTGCGGTGCTGTGCCCGCCGCGCATTCAAGGTCCCTTGGCGGCGATTATATACCCTCGATGCTGCTTCACAGGATACCCAGCGTGGCCAGAGCTGCTGCGGCGACCGGGCGTGTTTGGGGAGGGTTTTATCTGGTCTTGTGATGCTTAGCACCAGGTCTCGAGCCTAAGATGGTGTTGTGCACAAGGGCTGCATCCACCACTGCCGTACTGATCTTGAGTACGCGTCGCATGGTCATGTTCTCCTACGCCGTCCAGCCTTTGTGTGTTTCTCCTTTTGGTTTTTTTTGCTTTTCTCGTGTTGGTCGTCACGATGGGGGCCGCTGCGGTCTTGTGCGGATGCGGACCTCACACGCGGCTGCTCCGTGCTTGCTGGAGGCACCAACACTCACTGAAACATCCCCGCGTCTCGGTGGCCTTTGTTTGTCGTCACCACTTCTCTACCAACGTGCAGTAGTGCCGCAAGAATTCGATCTAAGAGTCTGTCGGCGACAGGCGAGGCGCGCAGGGTTATTCGAGATGAGCCGTCGCCAGAATGGCGGGTCCAAGTCTGCCAACCCAGAGCAGCAGCTGCGTCAGGAGGCGGCCATCTTTCTATCCCCTGACGTGGAGCACGAGTTAGCCCAAATTCTGCAGCGGCGTGAGAGTATCGAGAGGGCGCTGCAGCGTATGGACGTGGAGGTGTACGACTTAGAGACCGCATTCCTGAAGCATTGCGTGTCGCATGGCGGCTCACTCTTCGACGGCTTCGGTCTGGAGCGCCGCGATAATGCGCACCGCAACCCTGTGGCCGTCCTAACCCCACTCGCAACCTCTTCATCTTCGATTGGAGGAGGAGGCAGTGCGATTGCGCCACTCGGCATTGAAGCCACTTCAGGCTCCTCACCAAGCTCTCCGGTGCTTTCCACCGTCGCCAACGGCGAGCACGCGCGCACGTATCGTGTCCTTTCCAGCTTTTTCGGTGCCGGTGGGGCTAGTGGAGGAAGCAACGGCGGCGCAGCCGCAGATCTGGCTGTCGCCTCGCACTCTCCGACGTCACTGAAAGCCGTTGGCAGCGTTGCATCACCTTCCGCAGCCGCGGCCGTCTTTCAGGTCGGCAGCAAAGGGTCGACGGCACCCGCGTTTCACTACCGCATACACTTCTTCAGCCCCAGCGAGCGTGTGTTTTCAGCGTGCTCTGTCGGGGCGCTGAGTCGAGTGGAGATTGCCAAGTCGACCCTTGCCGGATCGAGGGGTGCGTCGGCCTCCTCGACGTGGTCGACAACCGCTGCTGCAGGAGGGCGCGGCAAAGGCTTGGGAAAACGCGGCCGTTTGAGTACTGGCGGGGACGAGCTCAGAGGCGGCAGGAGTGGTACCGCATCGCTCTCGAGCGCGTTGGACAGGCATTCCAATGCGCCACCGTCGCGGCGACATCAACGATACGCGAAGGAAGAAGATGATGCCGATGATGACGGTGCTGCAGAGAACGGCAGCGACGATCGTCGCCGTCGACGTCGTCAGACCGAGTAGCCGACAGGTGGCCCCTAAGACACTCTCTCTGTACATCAAGATCTATGAAGAGGGGCGTGTGTTGTTGTTTTGGTCGATGCAAGGCCTCTTCACGGCTGTGCGAGGCGTTGGCCAGCGACAGGAAGTGCAAGGGCAGCTCTCTCCGTCAGCTGCAACGACAGCAGCGAACAAGAGGTGGCTGCGCATCCAAGTGCTTGTTTATCTATCTGTCTCTCTGTGTAACATGCGCACGTCCATTTCTGGCCCACCGCCCCCCTCCCCCTGCCTGGCTCTGCATGACATTGAGCGGGCAGGCGCCGACTCCACTCAAACGCAAGCCGACAGACATGCCCCCCTCCTCCCGCGTGCCTTTGGGGCCAACCGATATATGCGGGGACACCGCCGGGCCTTTGTTTGACGACAAGATGCGGTCACCAGCGATGCTGCCGGCAATGCCGTGCTCCACCTGCAACCTTCATGCATCGCATCCCCCCTTTCTTTCTGTACGTTGCGCGTCTCTCGCACTGACGTACACACGAACGCGCATCTTGAAACCACTTACCACCACCACCACCCCTCACCCCTCCTCAAGCCCACGCCAGATCGGACCAGCACGTGGCGCGCACTGATCTCAGCTGTTTCTATTTGTAGTTGTGCTCATTCTCTTCTGCCGCCCCTGTGTGAGTAAGCGCCACAGCCGCAGCGGTGGATAAGAAGGGGGTGGCATTCAGCCAGACGGCGTTGCGCACAGGCACACACACACACACACACACACACACAGCGGCAGGGGGCAGAGACATCCGCGTATGGAAGCGGCGAGAGCGTGAAAAGACGCCACGAAAGCCAACAGAGCGAGGGAGCGATAAGAGATCTGCACTAACCGTTAAGCAAACCTACCCCTATCCCCTCTCTGCCGTGCCTCCCACCGCCGCCGCCGCCGCCGCCCTCCTTTTGTTTCTTCTCTGCCGGCTTGTTTGAAAATTTTTCGGAGTTTTGCCGCGTGTTCGCCTTCTCCCTCTCTCTCGTCTTCCGGCCTTCTTCCTCCGTTGTCCAGTGCGTTGAGCGACGAAGCGCTGGAAGCGAACGCAGTCCATCGCGTCTCCTCGTCCTCTACCCGCTCAGCGCTGGAGAAGCAATCACGGCACGGAGGGGCAAGATGACGTCACAGCTCGCCTCACAGTTACAGCGGCTGCAGCAGCGCCCCGATGGGAGCCAGCACCGGCTCGCCAAGTCGTTTCTCTTCAGCACGCAGGACGCACAGAGCTTCTCTCGGGAGCAAATTCATCAGCTGGCGTTGAACGGCCTGCCAGCGTTGACAGCGATAGACAATCGGTTCCACCCTTTCATCCAGGACCTCTTTCACGTAAAGCGTGTGCGCCAAGAGCGCTCGATGCTGACGACAACGGAGGATTCCACGCTGCGCGTCCGCCTCGAGCACTTTCTCACGCTCCTCAGTCCCCATCTCTTTCTTACTGCGGCGCAACAGGTGTTCGAGTTTCTGGTGCGCGTTTACGAGGTGCACATCTACGACGTCGCATCCGTGCTGCGCGCCTTCCTGCCGTACCACGATCACAACATCTTCGCCCGCGCACTGCTATTGCTCGACCTGCGTGACACGGGCTTCGACTTCCTCGCTACAAACCAGCTGCACGGTGCTCCGCTGCTGCGGGAGCACCTCGTGCTTGCATGTGCCGAGAGTCGCAAAGCCGTCAGGCTGGTCTGCCTCACGGTCGCCATGCCGTTCCGGTACGAGATCCGCCATCATGCCGCCAACGCCCTCTTCGCCAGCGTTGCGACGCAGCTGACGACGCACAAGGACGCTGAGGCGCTCTGGCGCACGTTTCTGCCGTTTGTGCTCGAGCTGCTCTCTGGCGCCGTTTCGGGCGCAGAGGCTGGCACCGAGGAGTCGAAGCGTGCACGGCAGAGCGACAACGCACGCGGCGGGAGCAGCCGCGTATCGATGGAGTCTGTGGCCACTGCCCTCGTCGTGCTGGCTGCCTGGTCGGCCCACGTGCGCTTCTCCAAAGCCATGCTGATCACCATGCTAAAGCCGATCTTTCGCTACACCACGGCAGCAGCCTTCGCAGCGACCAGCGAGGGTCATCGTGGTGCTGGCGTATCCTACCTGCCGGTGCGCGACCTGCTTGCTCTGCTGGAGATCGTGCTAGCGACACAGCACCACGCGCTCTCTGACGTGTCCGTGGCGCCGCTCCTTCAGACGCTCTTGACGTTACCGTGGCGCACCTTAGCTTCGCAGCTCCCATTTGCGGAGATGACGGTGATGGTGGCAGGCCCCAACGGTGCACCGACAACGTCGCCGCGCCACAGCGCTCTTCTGGCCACGCTGCTGCAGACTGCGCTGGAGCGCCTGAGTAGCGTCTCTGAGGCGCGCCTGCTGCCCTCTGACGTCGTCGAATTCCTGACATGCGCGGCGGAGGACTTGCCTCTCTCCAACTATATGGTCACGCGCTACCTGCGCGTGCTCATGACCGCAGAGGCTGGCACAAGCCCGGCAGGCGCCGTGGGCGACACACCGGCACGGGCAGCGGAGGGGGCGAGCAACCAATCGCTGTACTACCGTCTGGCAGCGGCGCTCGAGCGGCGCTACGCCATCGTCTTCGATGGCGTGCTATCGGAAGTGCTTCTGCACCCGAGACGACGGCGGCGGCTACCGCGTTTCTCGCCCGTCACTTCCGCGGTACGCGGTACGGCATGGTCGAGGTAGGCAGCACGCTCTCCGGGGCTACCGAGACACTGCCTTTGTTTGCGTGCCTGCTCCACCCCGTGCCGGAAGTGCGCGCGCTGGCTGCCAAGACGCTTCAGGGTATGCCCACAGCGCAGCTGATAGGTGACGCCAGCACGGCCAGCGGCAGTGGTCAATCCCTCGTCGATCTGCTGGCGCACGCCATCTCCTATGAGCACAACTGCACTGCGGCCGAGGCTTTTGTGGCCACCGCTGCTGCGGTGATAGAGCGGCTGGCGGCTCGGTGGCCCAGCGAGAAGTCAATGGGGCGCGACGAGCTTGGCTGCCGTGCTGCGTGTCAACTGGTGCGCTCCGTCTACTCCATGGTGCTGGCGTGGTCGCCTTCGGTGGCCTCTGCCGCGCCGGCAAGCGTGGCAACACGGGCTGAGGCGCAGCGCCGCGTGGTGCTGCCGCTCGTGGCCACTCTCCTGCGGCCGGCTCTACTGACATGGACGAGAGGTGCCAGCGCCGTGACGTCGGCTGCACAGGACTTTCGCACATCAGTGCTCTACCATGCGACTCTCCTGTACGCGCAGTGGGCGGGGACACCCTCGGCAGCCATGCAGACCCCAGGCGAAGATGTCGCCCTGGCTGAGCAGGTGGCCAGCGGGCTGCTGGCGACGTTGGAGGCCGGCTGCGGAGGCCCAGACGCTGTGGCCCCGCTTTTCCGCGCCCGCTCCGCATCCGACAAGAAGCAGGATAAGAAGACTGCGAGGAACGGCAATAGTGGCAAGAAGGAGCGACAACGGGTTGGCCGCCGCTGTATCGCTGCAGCCGAGTCCGACTCCGACGACGACAAGGAACAGGGGCAATCGCAGGCGGACAGCAGTGGCCGCAATGGCTGCATCGCGACCGGCGCGCGCATTGCGTGCTTCACCGACCTCATTCAGTGTGATGCCCTACTTGACGCCATCCGCACCGAGGCACAGCGGCGACTACCCGATGCCTTCGCTGCCGCGCGCACGGCGGTGCGTGAGGCCGCTACAGACCTCTGCAGCGCTGCAGCCTTTGAGGTGGAGGTTGCCGTTGCTCTCGCCGCCGCGGTGCTGCCGGCGATCGGAACAGAAGTGCCCGCCGACGTACTCGAGACGGTGTCTGCTGTCGTGACTTTCCTGCATGGCGGCGACGCGGCAAACGACGCTGCAGCCTCGGAGACTGCCATGGCCAGCAGCGCCACCTCCGCTGCAGCCGACGGGGGGTATCTAGACATGGTTTACGCGACTTTGCTGGACAACAGCAGCGGACGACACGTTGCTCAGGTGGGCCGTGGAACGGTGGACGCCGCCACTGCAGCTCGTGAGCAGCTGTACGAAGCTCCTCTCATTGCAAGGATTGGGGCCGTGCTGTGTGCGGCGCTCACGCGGGTGCTGGCGCGTGCGGCTACGGCGGCCGCTGCTTCCGTGAGCTCGTGGGCGTCGCTCGTGCTGCAGCTTTGCCAAGGCCTCGGCTTCGTGGGCGCTGCGCTGCCGAGTATCGCGACGCAGCCAGACGTCTTGGCGCCAGCGTATCTCGAGCTCATCAGCAGCATGAATGCCGTGACAACGACCGCCGAGGCGACAAGCGGCGCCGCCGCTGCGTTGCGCCAGGTTGACTGGTACGCGCTGGTAGCGGACGCCGTGTTTAGCTCAGCAGAGCAGAGCGAGGTGAACGACGCCCCGTACGCGAAACCGATGACCCTCGCCGCTCTTGCGCTTGTGCTCTTCCTCCCGCTCCGCGCCCCATCTACGCAACGCCTGACGCAGCTGCGCGCGCTGCAGGGTGCAGTGGTCACGGCCGGCGCACAGCACGGCAGTACCTGCGGAGGCGCGAACGGACGAACAGGAGAGCAGGTGATTCTTGCCGCCGCCATGCAGCTGCAGCAAGGTGCCTCCTCGTCCATAGCGTCGTCAGCGTGCTCTGCGACGGCGCTGAGCTGCCTGATCGAGTGCATGGCTGTGGAGGAGCGCCAGTATCAGCTGACCCCTAGCGCTGCCGCACTCGTCTGCTCGCTGCTGAATATGCAGAATGGCACAGACGGCGGTGCGCAGGCGTACGTTGTGCCGGTTGGATTGGCGCACCGCGTCGTTCGGTACTTCTTCCGCAGCCACAACGGCCACGGCGGTGAGCGTGCGCGTGTCGGCTCTTCCGCTGCTGCTGCGGCGTTGTTGCCTGCTGAAATCACACCACAGCAGGTCTGCCTGATCGAGGCTATGCTGCCGCGTGTTGAGGGAATTCTCACCAGCATTGAAAACGTCGACGCATCTTCTCCCTCGTCCTCGACCTGCACCGTCACCGCGGATGCGGCCGACCTGGTCGACGCCGTTTGCAGCTGTCTGCATCTCTGGGGAAGTGCGAGCGCGAAGGAAGACGCCGTCGCCGGCAATGCTTCCGTGAGGCTGGTTGAGCTGCTTCTGAAGCACCCGTACGTGCACGTCCACCACGGCGGCGGTGCTCGGCCCGTGTACCGCTGCGCGCTGGCCGCCCTGGCTGTCGGGCTGAGCTACGGTTTGGAGGACCGCCAGTCGACGCAGTCGACCATCTTCAAGTCGAGGAAGTCGGCCTCCACGGCAGCGTCTCGCAAGGGCGAATACGCATTGTCGGCGGAGTACCAGCGACTGGTAGCGGCGCGGTTGCAGCCGGTGGTGCTGCATGCGATAGACGTCATTGGCACGGATGTGGCCCTGACGTGCATGGGAACGCTGGGCGGGTACGAGTATTTCTTTCTGCCTCTCGTTGCCTCTGTCGAGAGCGCGACGGCCTCTGCTGGTGGGCATCCGCCCCTGACATCGAAGGCAAAGGCCGCCCGTGGCCGCCCATCGCAGGCGGTGAGCACTGGCCGTGAGACCGCAAGCGAAGCTGTTGCCGTGCTGTTAAAGCGTGTGCACGAGATGCTCGAGACCCTGGCGCCGTCGACCGCCGCGGCCGCTGACGAGACGCCGTCGGCGAAGCACAATGGAGTAACCGAGCGTGCGGCGGAGGGGGAGGATGGCGCGGCATCCGCGTCGGAGGCGCGCTGGCGACCGCCGGCGTCGGCAGCCGTCGCAAACCCGCTAACTTTCGCAGACGCACGGCGTGTGCTGCGTCTGCCGTCTGTGTGCGCCGCGGCTGCCGGAGGCACCGGCAAATGGCCTCTCGGCGCGCTAAGCCACGAGAGCCTGCGTCTCCTCCGCACACTGCTTCGCGTGCTGCCCACCGTCGCCATGGACGAGGAGGAGGACGGCGAGAACGTCTTTGCGTTGGTGATGGAGTGCGTGGAGTTGTACCCGCTTCAAGGAATGGAGGTGCTGCTGCGTCACGCGGCTTCCTCGGCCGCCTCAGATGATGTGGCGGTGCTGCCGCGCGTCAAGCAGCTGCGTCTCGGTGCTCGCGGCTCGTTGCAAGTGGAAGGGGTGCTGCGGTTTGTGGAAACCCTCGTGCACGTATGCACGGATCAGACTCGGCTGCTGTCGGAGAAGGTGACAGACGGCGCCCATCGCATCAAGAGCCTGCTGCTGCGCGAGATGATGGTGCTGATGGCGCGCATACTCGTAGATGACCGTTCGGAAGACAACGGCGCTGAGAAGGATGAGGAGGCGTCTGCCGCTTTTCCGAGGCGTGCGGAGGTCGATACCGACGCGGCAGAGCGGCGCCAAAGCGAGCTGCACTTTCATGTGGACACGATTGCCGGCCTCCTGCGGGCGACAGCACCGCTTTTGAAGGTGCCGACTGCTGCCGCTGCCGCGGCAGTGACTGCCCGCCCGAGCATGGCTGAAAACAGCACATACCTGCACATCCCGCTCGTCTCTCTCCTCATAAAGCTGGAGCCGTTCGACAACACGGAGGCGCTTGGCTTCCGCAGCGCGCGCGACGTATGCCAGGAAATCCTGTCGAACTTTGACGTACGCACGCAGGTGGAGTGCCTGGGGCAGCTGATGCGCCTTGTTGCCGACCCGGCGGCGCAGCTCAGCTCCGGCGCCAACGCGGGGGAGGATGGCGAGGAGCAGCAGCGAGTGCAGCACCTCTTCCGCCGCATGGTGAAGCCGAATCAGGTCATCAACCGCCAGGAGGCGATCATGCATCTCGTCAATCTGACGGTGAAGTCTGACCTCTTCCTCGAGCCATTCCTCGCCTTGCAGCGTCACGCCCGCTCCAGCCAACCGAGCCGCGCTGCAGAGAGGCGACGCCGGCAGCAGCGGCAGCAGCGCGGCGAAAGGAGCACCGGGGCCGACAAGGCGGATGAGAAGGCGAGCGACGCTGACGAGGAGGCTGAGGAGCAGGCTGAGGGCGCGGTGCAGCGCGAGGACGGTGGCTGCATGGGGCTGCTCGTGAGTGCGCTGGAGCTCTTTGCGCGCTACCACGACCTGCACGAGACGACGCGCAGCGGCGCTGCATCGGAGTCGGCGGATGCGGAGGCGGAGGCGTACACATCCTTGCTGGAGCTGCTTGCAGGCAACACACTCGCGTGTGTCCTGGCCGGCATCAACGAGCCGACTTTTGTAGTTTGCCAGCAGCGCCTGCTCGAGGACGAGCGGGCAGCACTGCGCAAGATTGGACTGGAGGTGCTGCTAGATCGCTTGCACCACTCCTTGCCGACGCTGGAGAATGTCGTGTCTGATGAAGAGATGGAGGCGCATCGCCGGCGTCTGCGCGACCCGCGGCAGCGCCTCTCTCTAGTGGACCTGGTGCGCATCAAGGCCCGCCCTCTCACGACGAAGCGGTCGATCCAGCTCTTCCCGCTGCTGGTGGCGGCGATCAAATCCAGCCTGGCTCAGTTCCACGCGGCGGCGCAGTCCGCCAACGCCGCAGGCGAGCTGCTCACCACGGCGCAGCTCGGCATCGCGGCGGTGGAGGAGCTCATCCGCATTGTGAGCAGCGGTGGCAGCCTGCAGTCGGAGAAGACGTTGCTCAACGCCAACCGCAGCAAGCGTGTGACGGAGGCGGTCCTTGTGAAGCTGTTCGGCAACCGAAGCCGCGTCGCCGCGGTTCACGAGCTGGTCGACCTAATCTGCAATCACTGGATGCCGCTGCTGACACGCTGCGAAATGCGGCTGCGTTCTCGTGCAGAACAACCCGGAACGGACGGCGGTGCATACGACTCGACTGCCGCGTCCCGCTCGGGTGCTGAAGAGAACGTGCTGGGCTGCATGACGTGCCTCGTGACGGCACTGGCGACGATCACGCAGGTGATGGGGACGGCCTTCGCGTCGACGCACTGCCTCCACCTGCTGCACACGCTCGTGTCCGCTGGCGTGTACCAGGTTTTGGAGATGCCCGGCGTCGTGTCTCGCAGCGAGGCTGGGGCACTTCTTCGCCACAGTACTCTGTCCTCGATGATTCGCTGCTTCCCTGCGTGCTGGCAGATGACCCAGCCGTACCTGCCCTCCATGCTCTTCCTCGCAACGCACCTGAGGAACGTGACGGACGCGGAGTCGCACTATCTCTGCGCAGAGATGCTGGCAGTGCTGGAGGCCGTGATGGAGCCGCAGCTGCTGCTGGACGCCGGCAGAACGTGCCTGCAGGGCCTCCCGTACCTTAACGGGGCTGTTGTTCCGGCATCCGAGCAGCATCAGCTGGCGAACCCCGCCGCTGAGGCAGCCGCGTCTGCCAGCGAGCCCGGAAAGGCGAAGAAGGGCACCGTGCGTGTGCGGCACATCCGAGCACAGGTGCACACGCACTCCTTCGCCCTTCTCTTTACCTGCTTCGAGCGCCGTGTCGAGAACATGAGCAAGGAGGAACTGCTGCACATGCGGACACTCACGGAGGGTACGACCCCTCAGCAGAACTTCTGGCTGGCCGCTTTCCAGTCTCTCGCGAGTGCGCCGTCGGTTCCGTCGAGCGAGGCGGTGATGCCAGTGCTACAGGCCTTCACCGTCTTCTTGCTGAAGTTCAAGGCGAAGCACAGCGTTCGGCTGCTGCGCATTGTGGCGGACTGGGCCTTTGCGGAGTCGAGCGGTGGCGTGGCCGGAGCGTCGCGCAAGCACGCAGCCGGCCCCGGTGACTCCGCCAACACCGCGGCGGAAGAGGAGCACAATGGCCGCGGCCACGATGGCGCGGCGCAGTCGATCTCGCGCGTGACGCTTCAGTCCTGGATCGTCTTCTTCGCCCTCAGCAACCACCTGCTGGGTAAACTGGGCTCCATCCTCGACTTCGCCTTCCCCATCCTCCTCCCTCACGTCGTCACTGCCCTGCGCACGTACTGCGCAGCGACGGCAACAGCGTCCAAGGCGATGGACTCGCTTGTGGCCTTGGCGCTGGAGGGCGCGCTGGAGTGCATGCGCATCATGGCGCTTGCTCAGACGCCAGGGCCCGATCACGACTACAGCATCCAGGTCGACGTCTACTTCGCAAAGGCGGACGTCTTCCCCAGTGTGATGCCGGCGCTGGTGCATCAGCTACACAACCTGCACTACCTGGAGGACAGCCAGCGCGACTACCGCTTCCGCGTAGAGCACAGCGCCATTCCGGCTATCCGTGCCTTCATGGCCTGCCTTGGATCCAGCAAGCTGCAGAGCAGGACCCAGGCCGAGGTGGTGCGTGCTCTGCGCCACCCCAGCCGCCACGTACGACGCGAGGCGCTCATCTGTCTCGACGGCATCTACGCCGACGGTGGTGAAGAGCTGGCGTCGCGGCTCATGGCGGAGATGCTGCCGACCGTCGTCGAACTCACCGAGGACCGCGACGACACTGTGGTTGAGGAGGCTCGTAAGCTCTGCAACAACCTCTCGCACATGACCGGGCAGGACGTCCTCTACGCCATGAGCTAACCGTCTGTTGAGTGCCGCTAAACCAGCTGCTCATCCACGTCACTGCGCCGGTCTCCTACCCTTCCCCTCTCCCCCCCCCCACACCCCTCACCTGCACTCGCTTGACTCTCCGTAAAGTATCCTTCGCTCCCTCTTGTCCCTCATCGCTGGTGAGTGCGCGGTGTAACATAAGTGTGAACTCGTCTAAGTGTTAAGTAGCTTCTCTTGTGTGCGTACGATGAGCATGTCTGTCTCGCTCCACAGCCCATGAGGCCGTAACAAACACGTATGCGTATACAATTCAGATATATATATATATATATATAGGCACGCTGAGAGACACCGCTGTGCACCACCGCAGAGTGTCGCACCGACGCCTGCGTGTGCATGTGCGTGCGCCTGTGCGCGCGAGGCGACTGCTTGCATCGAGTCGCGTCGTCGTTTCTCGCTATGTCGGTACCGAGAATGCGCTTGTAATCTACGGGAAAGACGTGCCATGGCCGACGGGTGCCTCTCCTCGCCGTGGTGTGTGGAAAGCTATGCCGCCTCTCCGTTTCCAGCGTCCTCATCACTCCGCTCACCACACCGTTGCCGCCCCTTCCTGTATGTTTGCACGCATTCTTGCCCGACAACCGCCAGCGAGGACGGATTCTCCTTCTCTTCCTCCTCTCGCTGCAGTTGGCAGCTGCACTTGTGTACTCGCGCTATCGACTTTCTCCGTTTTCTTTTTTTTTCTCCTGTTTTGCGTTGCGTGCATTGGCCGATGCTTCTCGTCTCCCACGCACTCCCTCCTCATCCGTGTGTGCGCGTGTCTCTCTGTACGCGATGTCTTTGCTAAGCTGTATCGTCGCCACTCAAGCCCCCTCTTGTCCTTACTCTCGCCTTTTTCGCCATGACAGCTCAGGCGAAACTCGCAAGACGCGCGTCCAAGGCGGTGGCTGCAAGCAAGAAGGCGTCCAAGGAGGCGCCGTGCTTGCCGAAGTCCACCTCCGCCTCGCCGGGGCAGCGTGCCCAGGCTGCCTCAGCGCCTCTGAAGAGCACTGACCCTGTGCAGGTGTACCTGCGCACCGTCCCCACCCCGCTGGGGCCATTTTCGCTTTACATGGATGCAGATGGCGCCGTCCGCTTCTGCCGCTGGCAGGGCAGCGCGCCTGGTGACGCCGCCGCGCTTTTCACCGAGGCGCAGGAGGTGTGCGCGACCATTCAGTCCCGCTGGTACAAGAGCACGCCCGTGACGGTGGCGGGTGTGTCGGCCGATGGCGCCGACGGGGCGTCGGAGCTGCCGGGAGAACGCGCAGTCGCGCTCATGAGGAATTATTTCAATCCTTCCACGGCGAAGGCTGGCCGACCAGAAGAGTTGGAGCGCCTCCTGCTGCAGGTGCCGATCATCTATCCGCCTACCACCGCCTTCATGACGCAGACGTGGGCGACGCTGCGCCACACTGTTCCCTCCGGCAAGACCATCTCCTATAAGGGTCTGGGGGTCCGTGTGAATAAGGCACTGAATCTGCCTGCCTCGGCTGCAGTGGCGCCACGCGCCATTGGTGTGGCCATGGGGGCCAACCCCATACCCGTCATTGTGCCCTGCCATCGTGTCTTATCGTCGACGAACTCGCTATGCGGGTACGGGCTCGGGCTGCGTTTCAAGGTTTGGCTACTACGGCACGAGCAGGCGGGCGTTGCGGCCGACAAGCTGCGCGTAGGCGAAGAGGAAACCGCTGTGAGCACTGCGGCTTCTCGTCGTTGATGATGACTGCAAAGACTTGACGCAGGGGCAGACAGTCCCAGGGGCCCCCGCCCCCCTTCCTCAAACCCAGCCTTTCCAGTGCTTCGCCAACACTATCCGTCTCTCTAGCCCACGAAAGGGCGCATAAGCGTCGGTGTCTTCAGCGCGCTAGACGAAGCCAGCACACACACACACACACACACACACACGCACACACATACGCCACCACATATACACCCCACACATCCCGCTTCTGTCCCTTCTACATCTCTCTGCTTACGTCTCCTGCAGCGCGACCTTCCTGACCACCTTTGGTCTTCGCTCTGCAACCGCGTGTAACCAACACCGTCTCTCGATCATCACCGGGGGCGCCTTTTATTGTTCGGCTCTGAAGGCAGTCTCTCCCGTCTTTCCTTTTCGTCGTTGTTTCTGTGCGTGTGCGGAGGTGTCACACCCCGTGGTGACAGGACCCGCGCCAAGTGCGCCCCCGGGTGTGCGACGCCTTCGCCGCAGCGCCGTATTCTTGCTGATTTGTTTCTCACACGCACACGTTCAGGTTTCTCTTATTTTTTTTCTCTCTCCTCGTGCTTGCTCAGCCACCCCGCACACCGCGACTCCCCACTACCTCATGCTGAATGGCATTGCTCGTGTTGTGCTCGTCAGCGCGACAGAGTTTGGTGAGCTGAAGGGGAATGATCGTGTGCTGGGTTCGATTTCTATGCTCGAGAGAGAAGGGTGCTGTCTCTAACCCCTCGTACGTGGCCGCATGGGGAAGCACAGAGAGAGAGTTGCCAGTCTCCAGAGATGAGTGCGACCAACAGTGCGCACCTATTAGGCGGAAACAACCATACAACTCCAGCCCGGCATCATAGACAGCAAGAGAAGCGGAGCACAAGAATATCAACCCTCCCGCACACACGCGCGCATGTGTGCGCCGATGTGCTACAAGATCAGTGACCGCCATCTACTTGGAGGTTGACTCCAGGAGGGTTAGTAGGATGGAGGGCCAACAAGGCGCCCACGACTCGTGAGGGGGTGAGAGGTTGGAGGGCAGGTCTTCACGTGTCAACGCATGCATTCGCGCGTCACCGTTTTCTGAAAAATCCTTTTGCCGTCACCACGGGCGGCCACGCATCTCGCAGTGCGTGGTACCACAGGGTTCAGGTTCCCCCACACTCTGCGTCGGGGGAGGCCCGGTAGGCCCCCCTTCACCCCTTCCTCTATCCCTGCCCATGCCGAACCACCTCTGGTGCTGACAGGGCGCCGGGTGGCTACGACGTTGGGGTGGGGGAGACAGAGCGATGCACCGCCACTGATGTCGGCGGCGAGGTCGTGGATGGCGCTGCGTTGGAGCCACCTGCGAAGCGAATGGCGTGTGTGTGCGTGTGTGTGGTGTCTGAGTGAGAGGCCGTGCTCTCAGACGGCCGGGTCGGCGCATGGCTGCAGCGCGTGCGTCTACGGCTGCTCGGCACCATGCGATGGGTGCCGGTGGCAGGTCTGCAGGGGGTAGAGCGCCGTTTGGACTCATGCTGTATGACGGAGAGCGGGCACGTGGACGAAAGAAAAAAGCGGCGCACCACCATCGCCGTCTCGCCCCCCCCCCCCTCCCCCCTCCCCCTACCTTCGTCGGCGTCTTCTCTGCCCATCCCGTGGCGGCGGTGGCAACGCAATATCGACGTGCCACCTCAGCTGCGCTACTCTGACCGCTTGTTGCGTTGTCTCACTCGCATCTTCTCTGTCTGTCTCCCCGCCTCCGCTTCTGCTCCGCGCACTTCGCGTCTGTCTGCCTGTCTTCTGTGTTGCAATGTCGGTACACGTCTCCGCCCTCCCACTGGCTGTGGCGGCGCGTGTGTGCCTGGCTGAGCCCGTTGTCCGAGGCCTCCCTGTGTGCACTGCACTGCAAAGCCCTGCTCCTTCCCCGCTCCTCTCCACGTAGCGCGGGCCTCGCAGGGAGACGCGACACACCAAGACGTAGGAGGGGGAGGTACTTGCTCAACAAAGCGAGCCGACCGCGTGCACTTGTTTTCACGTCGCCCGCCACCCTTCCTGCTGGGGCACGCACGCCTGCTGTGTAGGAGTAAGAGAGAGAGAGAGAGCGCTAATCGAGATGCCTGAGCCTGGCGTTAGCCACAGCAGATCCACTGTTGGGGCAGCGGTCGGCTTCACCGTGTATCTGGTCTGCCCCCACTGTGCCAAGGAGTTCACCGGCAATTCGAGCACGAGCGGCGTGCGCAGCAACTACCGACGCCACCTTCTCACCCACACTGGCGAGCGGCCTTTCCCATGCTCATATTGCCACCAACGCTTTACCACGAAGCCAAACCTCCGCCGGCATGTGCGGCTGGTTCACCCGCTCCAGGCGACCCCGTCTACCCAGGTACGCCACCCAGACGGCAGAGAGGCCGCAGAAGATGTGGCGGCAGCCGCTCCCCCACCGCTGCCGGAGATGCACCTGCCTCCCGCCACCACGGCGAATGTAGCACCGCCTGCCTCCGCCGGAAGTACAGCAGCAGCCAACGTGAACCCTGGCCCGTCCTGCTCGCTGCTGCTGCCTCAGCGAGCCGACCCTGCCGCCTTCACCTGTGAGGATTGCGAGTTGGAGATCCGCAGTCGCGCCAAGCTGCTCCGGCACAGGCGATACTACTGCCCCTTTCGCGAAAACATCTTCGCCGACCCGGTGAAGGACGCCGTGGACCTGTATCGGACGCAGCAACAGCAGCAGGGGCACCGGCAGCGGTACGGCAGTGTTAGCAGCAGCCGCGACAGCGATGAGGTTGACCTCGCCGAAGAGGACACGCACAACGGTGATGGTGATCGCACCTCGTCAGTGGATGGGCGCTTCGTGCGACGTAGTCGCACGGCAAGTGTGCCACTAGCACTGACAGAGGGGGAGCGGCATTATCTCTCTCAGGTCGCGGAACGAAGTGGGCTGAAGTTTGTCGAGGACGCTTACGCCAGCGACGTAAGCGCCGACGACGGCCTCCAGGGCGGCATGTTCTCAGACACCTCTTCGTCATCCACGCCGAGTCGATCCCCTTATCGGGCGACGGTGGCGCCACTGGCCCGGCGGCATCCGCGCAGTCCCGCAAGGGTACGGGGTGCATTGCCATCACCGAAACGCACCCCGCTGCACGGCCCCCTCCCCTATCCCCCCCCTCTCCCAACGGGCGGGTGTTGCGCAGTTCACAGACTACTGCCTCTGCGTCTCTGCTTGTTTTGCCAAACACATCTCCCCTGATCCGCCACGCCGGTGGCGTCGATCGCCTCTTGAACGTGGGCAGCGGCACCCCCAAAAGCGAGAGCACCGCGGCAGAGGACGCAAAGGACGACGATGAGGATGATATGATTGGGGCGTGGCCACCAGAGGATCTTCGGCACCTGCATCACCACCGACGGGGCAGCGGGCACCGGCGCGAGCGCCACATTCTGCAGAAGCGGCTGCGTGCGCAGGAGGGGGCGTTGATGGAGTTGGCCACCGATTCACCACACCGACAACCACGCAAGCCGCGTGTCGCTCTTGGAGGCGCAGCGCGGTGCGGCAGCGACGCAGCTGTGGGAGGGGCGGAGGCGACGCGCCTCCACGTAACTCCGTCTGCTGATTTCGCGCACCCCAGCACCTCCACAGCTGCGGCAGCCTATTCGTACATGGGGCCTTCGCAGTCGCTGCTCACTCCGCAGGTGGTAGCTCAGGCAGAGAGCGTGCTTGTCCTTAATTGGAGCCGCCCGCGGCGCGGAAAGGACGGTGCTGCGCACGCGTTTGTGTGCCCATACTGCGCTGACTACACAGCGCTGGCCAGCCAGCGTGAGTTGCGGGCACATGCGATGCGGGTGCATGCCGAAGAGGTAGCCAAGGCTCGCGCGCGCGTTGTGGAGACGGAGGCGGCACCGGTGGAGGAAGGTCGCGGACACGAGTCAGGAGAAGGCAAGGCTTCGCCTTGAGTGATGAACACAATCCTAGTGGCGCGCGCGTAGGTGAGACTGGAGTCTGTGTTCATCGATACTTACACTGTGCTTGCTTTTCCAAGCAGGAAAGGTGCTGCTGGGGTGCGTGGGCACGGGTGTCTGCGCTCGCTCCCCGCCCGGATGTGCGCTTTAATCGTTTAAGCAGTGGCAGGGGTGTCGCCACCGGCAGGCCTTAAGCTGCTCCCCGCTGGCGGCGTCAGCGAGGGGGCACCCGACAGGAGACGCAACAAGAACGAACGCTTTGAAAGGCGGAGAGGCGGGCGCTGCGCTGTGGAACATCCCGAGAGCCCCGTGAACGTTGCTGACGTGCGCAATCGACGGCGCGCCGCCCAAAGAAAGCAAAGGAGAAAGGGAGGAAGAGGGAACACGGAAAGCACACGCTGGTAAGCACGGCGAGGTGTCACCGCGCGCTTCATATCGGCCCTTTCCTTCTAGATGCTTCGACGCAGGTCTTGCGCGCGGGCACCGAGACAATTGTTTCTCCTTCATGCCAAAACTCGTGCTGCCCATCTTCCCCCTCCTCCCTCTCCTCATTTTCCACCGCATCTCCTCTCCCGCAGCTGGTCCGTGGGAATCCGCTCCATCCCCACTGCACTGCAAAGGCCGTCGCTGCGTCGGGATTGTCTCCAGAGAGCCAATGGGGTGGTGCTTCGTCCATCTTGGGAGGAGGGGGGGGGACTGCGCACACATCCACTTCCATCTCTCCCTTACAGGGTCTTGTGTTGCGCTCTCGGATCTGTCCGCTCTTCCCTTCTCCTTGAGGATGGGGGACATCTCAGCGTGCTATCTTGGTCCAGCGCCTCCTCTGTGTTGGGGGAGGGCAACCAGCCCATCCCTCTATCCCTGCCCATGCCGATCCGCTTCTGCTGCTGACAGGGCCAGGTGCCTCCAACGTAGAGGTGGTCAGAGAGATGCGCCGCCATTGATGTCGGCGGTCAGGTCCTGAATCGGCTCTTTTTTTGCGCGACCTGCGACAGTGGACAATTCTGTGCCATCCATATGATTAGGCAATGTGTCGACGTGACTCGAGCGCCTCTCCATCCGGCTCTCACACTTCCCACTGGTGGTGGTGTGTGTGTGTGTGTGGGGGGGGGGTAGTCTGCGCCACCGCAAAGTGGATGCACAGCAGGTGGCGACCGGCACAATGGGGGAGCGGCTGGGAGGCGCCTACTAATCAGGTGGTTAGCATCTCCACATCAGCAGCAGCACGACCGGCTTTTACTCCTTCTAGTGCGACAGACACGTCCGCTCGTCGCATGACCACGCCGCACCGCGCCCCTGGCGCCAACGCAGCGCAGAGTTCAGCGGGCCGCTTCACACCCACATCCGCGAACCCGCGCGGCAACGTCATCTTCTAGGCGCTGTCATTGCACCTGAAAGCAAATAGCGCCTGGCGCCATCGTGGAACGACTTCCACGACACTGATTGCACCCGTCACGGTCACCAACGGGAAGCGACGCGTCGGTGCGCTGGTGCAGCACCCAGTAGCACAGCGGACGACGACGCCCCGGGGCAGATGGTGCCCCGAAGAAGGCACCGGCACCTGGCAGAGGTCTGGCTGGACTGCGTCATGCAACCGCTGTCCCATCGCCGCTTCGGAGGCCAAGAAACTGGCTGTCATTGTATAGAATGCGGCGCAGGCCGCCGAGGATGGCCCACAGGCGAATCGCAACAAGCTACGCGCCACCAAAGGACTCGTAGACTGACCGGAAGCGCAGAGGCAGCAGCCACGACGTCGTGGCGCAATGTGGGCGCCCTAAGATGGTGAGATGATCGCGTTTGCGGCCTCCACTCGCCAGGCGCTCGGCAGGGGAGGGACCGTGTAAGCGGGCCGCGCACAAGCACGGAGGAGTTGAGGCGGGAACAGTAGAGAGAGGGAGGTGCGCACTGTCGGGCCTCTTCTCCCTCCCACACTCCCTCTCCCTGCTGCTGTACGCCATACGCGAAAACGTAACTTTTCTTTGTTCGTTCTTGGCGAGCACCAGTGCGTGCTTACACCTTATCACTCAGCCGCGAGGACCGCGTGAAACGGCGGCAGTCCAGCCTGGGTGTATCCGCACCGCCCCTCTCCACCGTGCTTTTTCCCCTTCCTCGTTTTCTCGCTCGTGTGTGTAGTGTGTGTGTGTGTGCTTGTGCTTCTGTGGCAGGGTGTGTGCGGCGTTCTCGGCGGTGCTGCACTTGCGCCATCTCCCCCTCGGCTTCTCCGTCTCTCCTCCTCTTATCGTTTCCGCTCGCCATGTTTGTCTTTGGGCCGCCATTATCGTGACGGCTTCTCCGTTTCGTGTGCTTCATTTGTATGTATATGTATATATGTATATGTATGTATATATGTATGTATATATGTATATGTGTATGTATGTATATATGTATGTATATATGTATATGTATATATGTATATGTACATATGTATGTATATATGTATATGTATGTATATATGTATATGTATGTATATATGTATGTATATATGTATATGTATGTATATGTATGTATATGTATGTATATATGTATATGTATGTATATATGTATGTATATATGTATATGTATGTATATGTATGTATATGTATGTATATATGTATATGTATGTATATATGTATGTATATATGTATATGTATGTATATGTATGTATATGTATGTATATGTATATATGTATGTATATATGTATATATGTATGTATATATGTATATGTGTATGTATATATGTATATGTATATATGTATGTATATATGTATATGTATATATGTATGTATATATGTATGTATATGTATGTATGTATATATGTAGGTATATATCTGCGTGTTGCCCTACGCGTGGAGGCCGTCTCCTCATTCTTCTTTGTGTGCCTTCCAGCTGCCTGCTAGCACTCGGCTTCCCTCTTTCCCCAGCTTCTTCCTCGTTGCTGATTCTCTGCTCTCTGCTTTCACTCGTCCTTTCCGTCGCTCTCCGCATGGGACTTGTGCTTTCAAGTGATCATCAAACACAGAACGGAATAGAGCTGACATGAGACGGCGAGCGTTTCGATGTGCTGCTCCAACGACCGCGTGTTGTGGGAGCCACCGAAGAGGCGTGCGCTAGGGTTCAGCGCCTGATGACGCCACGAGTGTCTGCCCGCGCGTGTGCAGTAGGTGGTTGTGGATGTTCATGTCGCAGTCATCCCCCCTTCCCCTCCTGCGCCCATAACAGTAGCATCAGCAGGTGCCATGCCTGTGTCCCATGTGGTACTTGATGCACATCTCCTTTCTCTCTCTTGCGCGTACACGGTTTTCAGTGGACTGCTCCCTCCCTCCATCTCACCGCTGTTGTCTTTCTCCACCTCCTGTAACCCCCTCCTTTCTTCCCACGCACATGTACACACGTTCGCACACGTGCGTACCTGAACCCTGTCGAATACGCCAGCAGTTCTGTGTGTGCGTTACGCAACCCCCACACCCACACGCCCCTCCCCCCACGCTCCGCCCCACACACGTAAGCGAGCTTTCACAGCAAAGAAACAGGCCGAACCCTTTTTTCCTTCGGCCTCTCTCTCCGTGTGTGTGTGTGTGAGCCTGTGTGTGTGCGTATATTTGTGCAAGTGTGAGAGTGGGTCAGTATTGTTGTTGTTGCTGTGCCTTTCAGCTTGTGAGATCGTGCGCGTCTCTGTCTCTGTGTGCGTGTGTGCGAGTGTGGAACGCAAAAGTGAGAGGGTAGCTGCGTGCTGTGCGCCTCGACCATTGCGGGGTGTGGCTCCCTTCGGTAGTCTTCTTGCCCTTTCCACCTCCGCACCCCTCACAGTGACTTGCCCTCCCCTCTTTCTTCCTTTCCTTTTCCTCTCCTGCTTCACCTCTTGTTGTACTTTCTCGGGGACTGCGCTGCTCTCCTCTCCATTCCGCCACACACTCCACACCGTTCCGTCGCCCTCTCGCCCTCCACACATTCGACGCACGCCTGCTGGGGCTGCGCGTGTGCGCGCTTCCGCTGCCAGCGAGGAGTGGATACGCAAAGAGAGGGGAACACACGGGTGGGTGCGAGGCGGGGGAGCAGCAGCGAAGGAGAGCGCTATCGCCGCTCACAGAAGAGCACGCAAGACAAGCGCACATCTGCCACACACGCGTGGGTTTGTAGTTTGGCTTGTTTCGTGTTGGTTCCTTTTTTTGTTTCTTCCTGTCTGTGTTGTTCGCTGGCCTCCTGTGTGCTCGTCTGGCTCTCTCGTCTCGGAGGCCTCTCTCCTTTTCTCAGTGCGTCTGTATCTCGCAGTCTCGACAGCGTTCGGTGGGGCAAGCGGGCTGTGCTGCAGCCCTCCTTCGGACTTTTCCTCTTTCTCTCTCAACACAAAGTCACGCTGCAGTCACATTGTGTGTGCCTGTGTGTGCGCCTACACTGGCGGCTGGCGCTTCTCACTCTTGTTGCCGCACCTGTGAACGGTGTGTCTCGTCTGGCGCGCTCTCTCTCTTCTCCTTCCGTGTGATCACCCTGTCATCTCTCCTTCCGAGCATCGTCGTTGCGTGACTTGCGCGCCGTGCGTGTGTAGTTGGCTCTCTTTTTTTTCGTATTCTGGGTGTTCTCGGCGTAGGCGCGAATAAGAAGACGAAACGGGGGAATAAGCGCGCGCGCTGTCTCTGTGTGTGTTCATTTTCTTTTCGGCTCCTGCTGCTGTATCGGTTGACACTTCACGCGGCCTCCTTTGGCGGTTCTCTCCTTCCCTCGCTACTTCAACTCCCTCCTTCCTTCCCTCAGCATAATCATCTTGTCTTCGACTGCTGGTTGCCCTCCTCTCGTGTGTGCGTGTGTGCCTCTCTCCCTGTTTCTGTTTCTACAAGGACTGGTTTCGTCTTTTTCCCCTGCCAGGCTGTCGCTGTTCCTATCCCCCCCCCTACACATACACACACACACACCCTCCTTCGCCCCTCTTCTCTCTCGTGTTGCGTGTATATCTTTCCGTGTTGTCGCCCTTGTGCACTTGATATATCTTTCTCTGCCTGTGTATCTGTTTCTGTCTGGTTCTCTAGAGGCGGCTGTGTGTGTGTGTGTGTCTCTCTCCTTACGGGCCCTGCTTCCGTTTTCGCTTCTCTTGCTGTCCCCTCTCCTTCCCCTTGCTTCTTTACGGAGAGCCGCACAACGAATTCTCTCCGACACACACACACGCACACACACACGCACACACACGCACACACACACGCCGCTCTCTCTTTGTATATCCATATTGGTGTTTATGCTTGTGGGCGTCTCTCGGCGTCCGATTTTGAACGGGCGAAGCCCTCTATCGCTTGCATCGCCTACCGCCGTGGCGGCGCCGTCCATCACACACGCGCCTTTTTGGCGACGGCGACGACTGCTGCTGCTGCGTCGCGCCTCCTTCCTTCTCCTCTCTCTCAGTTATCTGTTTTCTTCGTCTGTTGCGAGAGCTTCCCGCCTCTCCCTCCCTTTTTCGTGCGCTGTAGTGGCCGCCCGCCCTCCCTCCCCCTCCCCTCTCTCTTATTCGGCGGTTCTCTTTCTCTGTATTTGGACATCCCTTTCGGCTCGGCTCGCTCGCTCACAACCACAGGCGCGCGCGCACACACACACACACATCCTCCCCTTCCCTCCTTTTCTTTCGCGCCTCTCTCTCGAGAACTGCTCCTTCTTTTCGTCCCCCCTCTGTGTTGGAGACTCTCTCTCTCCCCTGTGAGCCCCGTGGCGGGTCGTCGTCGCTGATTCGCCTGCTCCCCTCTCTCCTGAGCTGCTTTATGGGTTTTCTATCGTCCTCAGGTCTCTCTCTAGTTGTGTGTAGCACTCAGAAAGGCGAACGACCCTCTCCATCCCCTCGATTCTGCAGAACAGTGCTCCAACAGACAGCTGATAGAGGCCTCGGGGGAGAGAACAACTCCGTCCAGGGTGCTCCTTTTCTATTACGAGATATCTGGAGCGTCGGACGCAGAGACAATAATGGAGGGCTCGAGCAACAGCCTCGGCTCTGGTGGCGGTCTCGCGACGGCTGTGGCCAAGCCTGGCATTCGACATGGCGCCAGCAGCAAGGTCAAGTCTTTCACTTCAATGCCAACTCGCAGTGGCACCGCTGCGGGAGCAGCAGAGGCTTCTTTAGGCGATACAGCAGACCCCGTTAGTATACACCACTCACCTCCTCCGCCGCCTTCCCGGCTGACGACCTCTGGCGCTGACGCCGAGGCCCCGCACGTGGTCTTGGGCAGCCGGGATCCTGCTGGTGGTGGCACAGTGACATCCTTCGTCACTCCCGTGGCCAGCGATGGGCCTGTGGCGGCGCGTAGTGGCATGTATCCCTCCTCGCGGCGTCAGGGAGGGGCGGCGGCGTCAGTCGGCGCTCGTCCGGCGCTGCCAAGGGCAGGTGCGAGCAGCACAGCTATGCCGGCCGCGCACGGTGGAGGAGAGGACGTCAACGGTGAGTCGTCGGCGCCCAACACGGGCTACTACTACAGCAAGTACTACGGTAGCGACCAAGCCAGCTACTACATCTCAAGCACCTACGGCTACTACAATAACCAAGGCGAGTACCCAGGAGGTGGTGGCGGCAGCAGCGGCTCGACGAGCATGCCCTACGGATCTACCCCTGGCCCCATGGCGGGTAGCACCAGCAGCGGCGCAGGGGTGAGTGATGGCCAATCAGTGCCCGTGTACTCGTTTCCCTACCAACCGTCGTCGTCCGCGACGGCGAATCCACAGCAACACCCGAACCAGCCCTCCGCCCAATACCAGCAGTCACAGCGACAGCAGCCACCGCCGCCGCCGCCACAACAACAGCAGCAGTCTCAGTATTCATCGCAGCAACAGTCGCCCTACAGCCCACAGATGCCAGGCACGGAGCAGGGTAGCAGTGCGTATCAGAGCTATTATCAGCAGACCTACCAGCCACCGCCGCAGCAGCCGCAGCCGCGGCCGCAGCAGTTCTCAATGACAGCCTCCACCTCTCAAACCTTAGGCGGGGAGAGTCAGTACTACGGCTACTACTACAGCAGCGGCTCTGCCCAGCGTCGCGGCAACGCCCGCACGGTGAGCGGCGGCAGCGGGGCGCACTACTACAACTCGCAACAACAGCAGCAACAACACGGATACCCGCCGCCATCATCCGGCGAGGGGGAGGCTCTCTACAATCAGGGCAGCAATATGCAGAGCAGCAGTCAAGGGGGCGCCACAGAGGGCTACTACCAGCAGTATGCTCAATGTCCAGCATACTCATTTCAGGGCTCTCCGCTTTCTGCACAGCAGCAGCAGCAGCCACAACCGCAGCATTCCCCCTACACGGGTGGGGAGGGCCAAAGCTCTGCCGTCTCTGCGTCATACGGCCACGCCATACATGCGGCGAGCAGGAGCAGCCAGCCTTGCAGCACCACTACTAGCGCTTACGGTGGCGAGAGCGATGCTGCACAGGGTACCTCGGCGGCGCGCTACGCCGGTGGCGCGTATGGCCAGCCAGATAACGCAGGCAGCAACATGAACGGGTCCGAGGGTGGCGGCGTTGGCGGGCGTGGTTATGGTTCTGGCACTGCAACAGCAGCTGCGGGTAATGGCGGCCCTGGTGTCGGCGGCGGTAGTGCAAGCGGAGGCTACTGCGGCGCCGGCTACGCCAGCGGCTATAGCGCACCAGCGCCGCATGCATCTCGCACACGAGGTGTGCCGTACACAGACGCCGGCGGTGACACCGGCGGCATGCCCCTCGGCCCCGCCAGTGGCAAGAGCGGCCAGGCAGCGGCCAGTGGCAGTTACCCATCTCCACAGCAAGGG
The DNA here is from genome assembly GCA_003992445.1 of Leishmania aethiopica. Taxonomy (NCBI): domain Eukaryota; phylum Euglenozoa; class Kinetoplastea; order Trypanosomatida; family Trypanosomatidae; genus Leishmania; species Leishmania aethiopica. The sequence continues at coordinate 670,914 of RZOE01000003.1, forward strand.
AGCGGGGCTGAGGTTGAGGATGGCGGCCAGTCGTATCACGGCTACGCGGCGAACGGATACCGCGACTACTACGCGGCTACGAATCAGATCGGCAGCAGCGGGATCAGTCCTGGGTACGCTTACCCTGTAGGCCACGCCTCGCCACAGCAGCAAACCATCGCTTATCAAGCCTCCTATGCCTGCGGAGAGGCGCAGCGGGGCTCATCCGCCGCCGCATCGCCGCCGGCCACTGAAAACCACCAACGCAGCAGCGGAGGCCCACCTCAGCCGCCGCCGCAGCAGTACCAGCGGGGTGGCATCTTCTACGCGGCTGATCCTCGCTATGGCGGTGGCGGTGATAGCAATGTTGGCAGCTACGATGCTCACGGCTACACCCCACATCATCCGCAGCAGCATCAGCAGCAGGGGTACTACCGTGGTTACAGCGGCCCCTTGCATCCGCAGCACCGGGCTGACGCAAGGCCGGGCGGAGCATCGATGCCCGGCAGCCGCACCTCTCAGTACGTGTCGCAGCCACCGGAGATGGCGCCGCGGCGGTGCGATGTTGCGGAGGCTCAAGGCAAGAAGGACAGGGCAGAGGAGCTTGCCAGGACGCAGGCGTCGGACGACGTGGTGCCGATGTCTTCCGTGAGGAGCGGGGGCCACAGCAGGAGCAACAGCAGCGGCAACGGTCGCGGCGACGGCGGCGTTGGTAGTGCGGCCCCAGCGCCATCTCGCAAGAGAGGGAAAAAGCGAGTGAACAGCGGCACCGAACGTGTGCAGTCCGCTGCACGCACTGAGGGGGCACCCGAAGCAGCGGAGAAGGATGGGAAGCATGGGCCGTGCGGCCAACGCAGTGCTGAGGTCAGCACTCACGTCGCGCCTGCGTCCGCCAAGAGTGCGGAGTACCAGCGGCAGGCCTCGTCTCAGCAGGCGGACGCGCCGATGCCGGAGCAAACATTGTTGACACGCGAGCCGCTCGTCTCAGTAGAGTTGCCACCCTCCTCGCTGAACGCGCCACATCCCCAGCAACCGCTGCCGCAGAATGCGGGCGAGGACAGCACCACCGGCAGGAGCGACGGAGTGCCGAAGGACGCGGTCCGCTCGCAGCAGGCGAGTGATCGCTGCATGCTTCCCAAGGGTAGCGTGACTGCAGCGGCGCACGACAGCGGTGAGTCTTCGCTAAGCGGAGCGGAGGACGACGCTGATGAAGAGGCTGAAGCTGACTACGCCACCGAGACTTTCATGGACAGCAAGCGTGATACGGCCACATCAGCCACGGCTGCGATTCTAGGTGGCCGCCAAGGTGCCGGCTCCACTTGCAGCGGGAGTCGCAGCCAGCCGCAGCAGCGCAGCAGCAGCACCGAACGCAGTGCTGCGCACGCGAGCTCTGTATCACATGGCAGCGGCAGTGGCAGTGGTGCGCAGAGCTTCCTGCGGCCCTCTCCGCTAACGCAGTGTCTCGGCGCGCCATTCCACACATACATCTGCGGCGCCATTGTGGAGCAGGCGGCGCAGCTGCAGACAAACGCATGCTCGTCTTCAGCCGCCGGTGGCGGGACCGGAGTCGCCGCTGGCAGTGCGGGTACCCCGCCTGCGTCCCTCTCGACGGCCGCACTTGCAGTGAGGCCGGCCATGTACGCCCCTGTCCAGCGTCTGCTGTCGCGCGAGATGTCGCGTGGGGCGTACAACGCGGCTGAGGAAAGGGACCGCGGACTAGCGCGTCCGTCCATGGACAGCGGTGACGTCGATGCCGAGGGAGCCCGCGCGTGCGGCGAGGAGGAGGAGGAGGGGTGCGCCCATGGCGGAGCGGAGGCGGCAGAAGCGGCGGGCGAGGGCAGCAAAGATGAGGATGCTGAGGGCGGCCTCGAAAGCGTGCGCGACCTCGGTGGTATGCAGCCCGCCACGAAGCCGCTCACAGCCGACGCGCTGGCGGCTGCGCGGGATGCATCCAACACGGCGGCTCCCTCACCTCGTCCCGGCACCACACTCACAGACAGCTCTCTCCGCTCGATCGGTGGCAGGCCCCACCACCTGCACCTGCTCGCCCACCACCACAGCCACCACATGCGAAGATCGACTCCCGCCTCAGGCGTGTCATCGCCCTCGGTGCCGATACAGCACCACTGTCACGCCTATCATGGCACCTCGCCTTTTCTGCAACCGGCCTCGTTGGCTGCCAGCTGTACCGCGTTTCTCTCGGCAGGCGGCGGCGCAGCCGCGAACAAATACGTGCAGTCTCCGGAAAGCGGCTCGAGTGCAGCGCTGCCGCCGCGGCTTCCCAGCGGCGGTGGGGGCAGCAAACCGCATCTGCACCGAGCTGGCGGCGGGTCGCGCGAGGGCAGCGGCGCCGCTGCGACCATGCAGCAGCCGCCTTCCATGGTTTCCTACACCCACCGCTACCCCAATCAGCCCTCGTTTGATCTAGATGGTGGCCGCTGTGCCGTCGTGACGGAGGGGGCGTCAGGAGACGCGGAGGACCACCTGCAGTACTGCTACCAAGGAAACAACACTCGTACCTGCAACACTACGAAACTGCCACTCCGCCAACAGCAGCAGCAGAGCACAGGGGCTGAGGGCGCCATCAGCGGCCGTCGTGCCGGCCCCGGCGGCACCTCGCTGACGTCCTCGCCCGCTACCGTGGTGTGCGGCTCCACGTTTCTCAATACACCCAGCCAAAGCAGCCTCCTACTCTCGAACGGTGCAACGGCTCGGCCGGGGTCTGTGACGCCGTCGCCCACCATACAGCAGCACCAGCACCAACGGGTCGCCAACAGTGGCGGCGCCAGTCGTTTCGCGACGAGCCCAGACGGTGGTGGCCAGCAAGGCAGCATGAATGGACCAGCGAACAACATTAGCAGCACCGGTGGCAGCAGCCATCGCGTTGGTTCTCCCGCGCACAACCGCTACACCAGTCCCACGCACACGAATGGATACCACGCCGGCGGCAGCCAAATCAACTTGCAAGCAGGCGGGCGCTACTCGATGCCGGCGGCGCGTCCGCCCTACATCTACGAGCACCATGTGGGGCAGGAGCTACTTCTGGAGGAGTTCCACGCCGCAATGCGCTTCAACGCCGCGTCCTTTGGCAATATTGCGTGCCTCGTGGACGCCTTCTCCCCGCAGGTGCCGGTGGCAAGCGATCTCGAGTTCCCTTGCAACGAGGACCAATGCCAGCTTGTCTGCACCCGCGGCAGCGGAGGGCTCTCTTCGTCAGCTGGCGGCGGCAGCAGTCAGCACGGTTCCGCGCAGGGCAGTCGCAGCAGCCGTGGCGGCACATTTCTCTTCCCCCAGTGCGAAGACGCGCGCGCAACAGGCGGAGCAGGACACAACAGCACGAGCGGCGGCGGTGGCGGCCAGGAAGGGCCAGCGCTGCCGACACTGCGTCCGGCGCAGGCAGATCGAACGCACTACTGGGACTTCGCTGGCCCCTCCTACTGTGAGCCGGTCATGACGCTTAAGTCAATCTGGCAGAGTTTCGATAGCCCGTTCGGCTGCGTCGTGAACCTCGCGAGCCGATCTACCCGGCGCCGATGCGACCTGCTGAGGGCGAGCTGGTGTATACACCGCTTCTGAGCGGCTTTCGCATTCGCTTCCACCCAGCCTCACCGGCGTACAAGCGTCTCATCGCGCTGCGCGAGGTTCGCCGCCAGCGGCGTCGGGAGGAGGCTGCGGCCAGCGAGAGCGTCGGTGTGCCAGCGGAAGATGAGCATGCCACCACTGGCGTGGAAGGGGCGGCCCGTGGCGGCGGCAGCAGCCATACAACAGGCTCCTACGCGGAGGAGGATGGCGTACTCACGTGGAGCGCCACCGACCGGCCTAACAATCGGAACATCATCGTGGAGCAGATTGTGGAGCTGGCGAAGTGCGACGAGAGCTACGCAGAGCTGCTGACCGCCACTACGGCAGATGTTGACCACCAGTCGTGGGTGGCGCTCATGTGGCAGCCCGTGTTCTGTGGCGGCCATTCCTCGAAGCACAGCTGCGGCACCTTCCTCGCCTACTACCTCCTCCGAGCACCGCGGCACCTGTTTGTCCCGTTCGCGGATAAGAGTGAAGGCGCGGCGATGAACAGCTCGTGGAACAGCCCCGTCTTCCGCGGCGACCGCGCTGCGCTCTCCTTTGACCTCTGGAGCCTGCAGAGGCACTACCACGTCGCGCGCTGGGTCTCGCCGCCGCCGATGACGCACATTATGACGGCGCTGTCCGACGACGGCGAGGACGATGAGCCGGACAACGGCTCGTTCTCGTGCGCGTCCACCAGCCGCGGTCGCAATTCGTGGGAGGAGGGGCAAACCGGCTGCGCGTCGAACCGCACCACGGAGAGCTTCGCCTTCAGCACCAACGGCGACTCGCGTGTGCGTCTCCGCGACGTCTACACTGGCAGCGCCGCCGCAGGCGCTGTCGTTGGCGGGGAAAGCAGCAGCACCACGATCGCCGGCGCCGTCGCCGCCCCGCACACCACGACGGGCACCGCGAACGCAGCAGCCTGCCCCACAAGAGAAAAGACGGCGACGTACGTGCGCATTCCTCTGGTTGGCCTGATCCCGAACCGATGCCGCTCCGAGGTGTGGTTCAAGCCCGTCTACGACGCATCGCTGATGGACGTGCGTCGCCATGGTGGCGGTGGCGGCGGTGATGGAGCGGGGGCTGGTGCTTCCGGTGGTGGTGCTGGCATGGGTGCCTCGAACGGACTCGGTGGTGCTGGGGGCGGCGGCAGCGGCGCTGGAGGCAATGTGGGCGACAACGGCGATCACACATGCCTCTACGCCTTTTACGCACCCCTCTTCCTTATTGTGACGGCGTTGCAGCTGATGTGCTGGGACGCCTACAACGAGTGGGAGCGCAAGTCGCCCACTTCCGCGGCCGCAGCTGGTCGACCGTCGACGTTCGCCGAGGTGAGAAGAGATGCAGAGGACTCTGAGGCGGCCATTGGCGGGGCTTCTGGTGCGGCTGGCACCCCTCCTCGTCCTTCGCTCCTTCGCCTGCGACGGCGGAGGAGGCGATGGCGGCTGCGCAGCGACAGCAGCAGCAGCAGCAGTCGGACTACGAATCGGAAGCCACTGCCGGTGCTAGAACCGGAGGCGGAAATCTAAGCAGAGGCGCGGCAGCTCATCGCAGAAACCCGTGGTCCTCCTACGCTGCTAAAGGTGTCGAGCTGATGACGGATGCGGCCCGGCAGTATCGCGCAGTGCGCGAGGTGGCTAACCTGGACGGCAGCGCCGAGGAGGGCACCAATGGCTGTGCTGTAGTGTTCAACAGCGGTGGCTCTGCTGCGACGACGAGCGAAGGGTGTATCGGCAGTGCAGAGGAGAAGCGGCCGGTTGAAGGGGACAAGAGCGTGGCGAAGCAGCAGCGTGGTGGATGCGCGGTTGTGGCCGGCGGAACAAGCAGCTCTCTGTGCGACCCGGCTGCTCGCGTGATTGCAGGGCTGCTCGACTACTATCAGTGGGCGCAGTACGATACCTCTCTTACGGCACTCGCAGCCGCCTACTGTGCCACATAAGATGGGCTCAATCAACGAGGCCCGGTGCGCATACGCGTGTGCGTGACGTGCTGCCGCCCAGCATTTCCGTTCTCTCCCTCTGTACCACAGCCACTGCCCCTGGCCCTCCCCTCCGCTGCTCTCCTTGGGCGAGTGCTGTCTTGCACGCTGCCGTTGTCGACACCATCTGTTTCTATTCCTCCGTGCCGCACTCAGAGCCCCCACCCTCCTCCCCCGATACACACACATACACACGCATAATGCGTTCGCGGCCGTCGCAGTGCGTCTTGTGGCTGTTCTCTGTCTTCATCGCTTACTTCTTTTCGTAGTTTCTCGACCATCCTCTCCCTTCTCACTTCAGCTGTGTGTGTGTGTGTGTGTGCATGGATGTCGTTGCACTTTACCGACGTTGTGGCTTGTTTCTGCAGTGGTGCGCGTGTATGTCTTCTCTTTCTGTGCCCCCTTCCCTCTCTCTTACCTTCTCGGGCCCTCTTCTCCGTCTTCTCCGCTCCGCCGCGGCCACTCCCCCATGGCCGTTGAGCACAGCAGTATCAGGAACAGCACAACACCGACGCAGCAGAACAGGGAAGGGGGTCCGTGTTGCGATGTCCTCCCTCCCTTCCAAAAAAAGGCATGCTCGACAACAGCGGCAAAGCATCCGAGGAGACCATCAAGGGGCAGCCGGAAAGGACAGTACACCCGTGCGTGCCCGGGACACCGCGCGTAGCGCGCAGGTCGCACAGTGCAGGAGGGGAGCGAGAGTGTCGTGTGTCCCGCACCGCGTGTCTTTGATGCTGGCACAAACAGACACGGCTTTCCTTATCAGCCAAATCTTTTTCTGTTGCGCCATGCGGTCCGTGTGTGTGCGTGTGTGTGTGTGTGTGTGTGTGTCCACCGTCTCCCCCCCCCCTCCACACACACACACACACACACACACACAAACTCAGATATGTACGTGCAGATGCATGTGTGTGCATATATATGCAGGTGTGCTCTATCCTGTTCTCACTCCTCCACTCGCTCTCGCTCCACCTTCTCCGACAATGCGCATGGCGCCTTCTTCGCGTTGTTCTCTTCCCTCTCTCCTTGCCTTGCAAGGAGACGCCTGTGCGCTCATTACACGACGCCAAGCTGCGGTGGCGGCCACGGCACCTTTGGGCAATGCATCAACGTGTGCTTCACTCTTGCGCCGTAGCTCTCTCTCTCGTCTTTACTGCTCTCCTCTTTGGGTCAATCCTCGCTATTCGTCGGGGTAGAGGGGGGGGACGAGGTCTTGCCACTGAACCTTCCCTGTTGACCCCCTGCTGCTTCTCTCAGGCACCCCATAAGCACATACTTCCGCACACTCCCAGAATCATAGACGCCTGGCGGTGAGGCACCACGTTCAGTCCGATAGGTCTTTCCAGCTCTTCTGTTGCCCTTTGGGTCGAATCACCGCACACTGAATGTTCCGTTGGACCGCCGGCACGAAGGCGCGGGCGGACCTCGCATCGCGTCAGCACGGCTACCCTGGCGGCCCTGCGCGTCTTCTCCTTGCGCGTCGTCGTCCTCCTCACCCTCGCTCAAGCGACACCGTCACATCGTCTGCCGCTGCAGCTGGCACCGGCTCTGCTGTTGCCACGGCTTCACAAATCTCAGCGCATGCAGGTACTGAGCGGGCCCGCAGTTCACCGGCAGTTTTACCATCGGTGCCACTAGTAGGAGATGATGCGGCCGCTGGCGCCGCCGTCGTGCCTGACAGTGCCGCCTTTGGCACAGTTGTAGAGGAAGCTGCGCGGACGAGCGTGTGCCCACCGTCGACGACGACAGACATCTTCTCTCCGCTGCTGGATGACCCCGTGAGGGACCTGGTAGCGGAGGGGGACGGCGAGTGCGGCAACACCCGCCAAGGTGCGACTGCAGGCGTTGCTTGCAGCCCGTGCCCCGCCCCTTCCCTGTCACGCCACTGCAGCGCAGCGCCTCCTTCACCGTCATCGCCGCTACCGTCACCCCCTCTTCACGTGGTGGTCAACCACGGCGGCGACCTATCAGAGCATCCGTCCAGCGCGTCATCGTCGCATCGTTTCAAGGTGTTATTGGCGCGGCAGCAACCACCACTCCCGCCGCCTCCCCTGCCCTCTTCCTCGCACTCATCCCCGACTGTCCATGCAGAAATGCTTGTCGAGGCTCTTGAGGCAAAGGCGGTAGGGCAAAGAAGACGCGGACACACACTAGGACGGTCCTCGCGGCATCAGCGAGAGTGGAGGCAGCGGCACAAGAGGCAGCGACTTCGTGAGAATCCGGATGATAGCTCACGTGGCACCAATGCAATGGCAGAGAGCAGCGGGGAGGAAGCGGCCGACACCTACGCGAAGGTGCCAGCAGCAGCAGCAGCAGCAGCGCCAGCGGCAGCGCATGGAGAAGCAAGCAGGATGGGAGAGTCGGCCGAGCTCTAGCATCGATGACTCCTCGGATTCCTACTTGCATCGGCGGGACCGGGTAACACAATGCGAGGAGCAGCAGCGGAGACCCCACTCTCGACTCCGCGTAGCCGAGCAGTCGGTGGATTGCATCGCGGTACAGCTGCCGCTGCAGCGGGCAAAGGAAGCGCCTGCGTCCGCGTCAATGCACACCACGGTGATATCTTCATCTAATGCAACTTCTCATCCGGGCGCTCCGTCGTCGTCGCTCGCGTGCTCGGATCGGCGAGAGGCGCAAACACGTCTCGCTCACGACGACGGCCATTCGCTACCCGGCGGTATGGCGATAGAGGTGGCTGCCGATACTTTCCGCTGCGACAGCTGCAGCAACACTCTTGCCACAGGCGCGATAGTGAACTTCTCAGGCGGCGCCGTGGGCCGTCTTTCGCACGCCTTTGAAAGCGCTCCGGGCTGCCGCGATGGGGGTGTGGGCACCTGCAACGTTGAGGAGGAGATATTGCCGTGGCACGTGTCGCCTCTCACTTCGACGGTCGGGTTCCTCACGAAGTGCCCCGAGCATGAGGTGACACCCATATTTGAGGACCAGCCACTGAATTGGTACCCGCAACCACAGGCTCAAGCTACGCAGCACGTGCTTGATGAGTATGTGAGCGCCGCCGGCGGGGTGGTCCGAGTCGAAGAAGACAATCAGCTCCGATGCCGGGCCGCGTCGCTGCTTGGGCCTGACTGGGGTGTGGCAGAACCCGCGTCAACACTTGCAGCCACGCCAGGAGGGGGTGGCGAGGCAGATCTCTGGATGCCCGGCGCCGGGTCTCCTTCTTTCACTCCCTGGAGCCAGCTTGACGCTGATTGCGGTACATGCGTTGGCGCGTATAGCCTGCCAGCTGATCGAGTGATGGCGCCTGGCAGAGGCCTGGCCCTTGGCCTTGGCGACACTCGCGCACGCTTCTATGGCGGCACATCACAGGAGCCGTGCTGGTGGCTTTCGCCAGCTGACCAAGACTGTCACGATACCGAAGACGGATCTGATTGGCAGCACCGGGTCGGCTGTTGTCCTACGTCTTCGACGCGGTTAAGCACCGCTAGCGCTCTGCCCGGGTCTCTTGGCATCAGCACAGCAGCTCCGCCTCTTGCTGGCCTGTTCAGTTCACACGCAGTGCCTCGTAAGTCACCGACGACGCCCGCGTTTCTGTGGGTGGCCGCTGGCGAGGGCGAGGGCGGAGCGGGAGTAAGTGGGAGAGGCGGAGACGGTGACTGCATCTTTTCTGAGAGAGCACCGTCACCGTGCCTGCCGCACTACTCCGGGCGTGCTATGGAAAGCTCTTGCGGCCATGCTGACGAGGACGGTGGTGGCCGTCCTTTGTATTTGCACAGGCGCCGCCGCCGCGAAGCCACTACGGCAGTTATGCGCCTCAGCCGCCGGGTCAATTCCCGCCATTTTTCGGCTTGCCGGCTTCTTCTAGTGTAGTGAACGCCTCCAGCAACACCATCGCGGCGGCTGCTCCTGCACCACACCGTGTGGGTCGAGCAACGCGGCAACACCGACGTCGCAGTAACGGCGCGCGGCCACCGCGTGCGCTGAACGGCACGACAGAGCGCTGCCGCCGCTTCTGGGAGCGGTGCCGGCAGTCGAACGTGCCCGACTGGTGAAGCGGATAGCTCTGTTAACGAGAGCGTCGGATAAGGCAGAGCCGGTGGGAGAGAGGACGGAGGCAAAGAGGGAATGGAGGGTTGAGTGACGCTCCGGGGGTGACAGCGAATGCGAAGAAGGGGTGGCTTGTGCGCACGGGAGGCAGCACGGCCTGTGCTGGTGGTGAGGGGGAGGGCAGTGTTGGTCTGGGCGGCTGGGGCTCCACATGCCTCGCACGCGTCTCGCCCTCGTCGCGAGCGTGGCTTCCTGCTCTTTCTGGGCGCTTTCTTTACCTCTAAAACAGTTTGCGTTTCGCTCCCCCCTCTTTTCGTGGGCGCGTGTGCGCCAGAGAGTGCCTCTTTCACGGCTTGACGCCCTTCAGTCCTCCCCCCTCTCCCCTCCCCCCCTCCCAGCCGCTTGCAACCGTCTCACTTCTTGTAGGCTTGCTTTATATCGCTGCTACGTTCTCGTTCTCGGACGCTTCCATCTCTCTCAGTCCCGAGCTGGCGCTCCCTTTCCGATCTGTGCTCTTCTCCCCAGCGGCTTTTGTTTTCACACAAGGCGATGTCCCTCCTGCGCTTGTGGGGCGCTGAGAGGAGGAGGAGGAGGGGGGGGGGCGCGGCAGCTCGGGACCGAAGGACAATCAGAGCCGACGGCACAAACATGCAACACATACTCGAAGGAAGCGACACGCAAATTTTTTTTTGACCGGGCATCCTTCTTCGATGGGTATGGGCGTGCACCCATGTCACACCCACACGTATGCGCGCACACCAATGCGGCTCAAAGCCCTTTCCTCTCATACCGGCGACGGCTTTTTGTTTTCCTCTCTCTGCTCAAATTCACGGAGGAGTGGGGGGGGGGGGAGATACAGAGTCTCTGCACCCTCACCGCGACGTGGTGTATGCGCTTATCTCTTCTGCGCACCTCTCGCTGCTCTCCATCTTCCCTTCCCTCTCGTCCCTTCTTTCCTCTCCAACACTCGCGCGCTCGCTTCGTCTCTCCCCGCTCGCCATCCCCACCACCACCCTGCAGGGCGCTGATCACTTTCTCTGGCTCTGAACGACCGAGAGCGATCCGCGCCACTCGCTCATCTGCGTACGAGGTTCTGCCGCTTTACTGCACACGTGTGTGCGCCTGCGGTCCATTGCTTGATCTTTTCTGTGTTTCTTGCGCCTGTTTCCTCGTTGTTTGGCGCCACCACCATCTTTTCCGACGATCCACCGCTGAGCTCTCCGCCTTCCTGCCCTCCTGCCCTCCACGAACTGTTTTCGAGGCTTTCTTGCTTGCCTCTTTCTCTCCACACCTCTCACACGCTGCGCGTCGTTTTTTTATGTGCTTGTTAGGTACCGTTGCGCCCCCTCCCCTCCCTTAGTCGGTCTAAGCATTCACCGGATTCCCACCGGATATCTACCACTCTCTGTGCATACATATCTAGATATATCTACATCTCTGTGCGTGTGTGCCGTTCTATGCATGCTACGCGCGTTTCGCCTTTTACTTACCTTTTAGCGTTTTTTATCGCTCTCTTTTTCGTCTTTTTCATGCGACGGACGCCATTGTCGCCAGCGCACCACCATCCGCTGCCGTTGTCCGCGTCGCTCAGCATCTCTGGTGCCAGTCGCACTACGCGGGTGCTCGCACAGAGCTCACACACATACACGCACACACACACGCGCGGCCGCCACCATGGACGCGTGGTTTGAGTATGCGCTCGGCGTTGGCGAGGTTATCTACAACATGAAGCTGCACGAGTACGAGGGTGCGTGCGCGTCGTTGCTGCTGACGGCAGCCGAAGTCGCAGCCTCAGCTGTAGCCGCCACAGACAATGAAGCCAACAAGGCAAGGCGATCCGGTAAAGAATTTCATCATGAGCATAGTGGCCTTGATACCACCGTCGCCCCTGCCACCGCATGGGGCGCGCATCTGCAGCCACCAGCCTTGATGAGCTCATCTGCTGGCAGTCCTCTTATTCCAGTGGGTGACACTTTTTTCAATGTGCCCACGACTTCATCGACGACCGCCGGCTCAGTTCCTTCCCGTGGCGCCGCCGCAGCTCCTGGCAGCAGACCAGTGGTCGATCCGTGCACATTATCGAGCGCGACGACTGCGCTGAACGAATCTTGCCGCACCCGAAACGGCAGTATTGATCAAAGTAAAGCGCCAATGTCGTCCTTGTCGGCGACGTACCTGCCCGCTACCGCCGGCGACTGTAACCGCCGCGCTCTTACCCTTGCTGCTGGCGCTGCTGCGTCACCTGCGGAGGCCTTTGGAGCGTTGGTGGACGCGATGCAGCTGCGGAAGCCGATGCGCGCGGCGACATCGAGCAGCCAGCATATCGACGACATCCAGGCAGAGGCGGACTTTGTCTTTCAGGAGTTGGAGGATGTCTTTACGCTACAGCCAGGGGATGCTGTTGCCGCCGCCGCAGCTGCCTCAACCGCTGGTGTCGCGCCGAGACCCTCCCCGACGCTGCCGAGCTCCACGGAGACTCGCTTTCAGCCTACTGAAAATGAGGAGGAGCGCGGCGTTGCAGCAGCGCAATCCAGGCCTCTTCCAGCGCCACCACCCGCCTCCGTCGCCGATAGCAGCGAGCGCCACCTCCTCTACGGCGAGCTGACCTCCGTCGGAGTACGGCAGCTGCAGGCGATCAGCATGGCGTCCAGCTGCGTGGTGCGCGAGGAGCACGGGCGCTCGAGCTCGCGCGATCACGGGATCGGCGGAGCCGGCCTCCCCGCCGACCCCTCGACAAAGGTGGCCTGTTCGCGCGACAGCTCCTCAGCGCAGGCGTTCAGCTCCACGCCGCCGGTGAACCACAATGTGAGCGCTCCATTATCTTGCACTGGGGACCATTCTCATGGTCACGGGCACACCTCTCGAGGTGCCGTCGTTGTCGCGGTGGATGTGGGCAGCGGTAACGGACGCCTGCTCTTCGAGTGGGGCCGGTTAGCGGCAGCGGCGTGCCGTCGCCCGCATACCTCGTCACCACCGCGATACTCGGACGAAGGCTCCACGCTCGTCAGCGCAGCACCGACGTCCGTTACGCTGCACTCTACCACGAGCGCTGCGGGGAGCACCACGGCGGCGACGACGCAAGCAGCATCTATGCGCTGCGGTAATCTGCTCGCATCGGCCTACGCACCGCTAGGAATCGCGAGCCCCGCGACGGTGTGGCGCGGGTGGCTCGGTGTCGGCATTGAGCTGGTGCCGTCTCGCATGCGCATCGCTCGAAAGGCGCTGGTGCCGCACTACCTGAACCTAAGGCAGGCCTTGGTGGTCCCTTCGGCCGATGGCGGCGTGTCAGCCCCCGTCGCCCGCCTGGACCCGTGCCCTCTCGAGGCCACCGTGGTCACTGACACTTCTGCGTCGTGCAGCCCCTCCGCCTCGCTGCAGTCGGGCGTTGCCACTCATACCACCACCGTCAGATCGGTGGTAGGGTCGCCAGCGTCGACGGGCACTTCGGTCGCCATGGCACCGGGGTGCCGGGTGCCGCAGCCGTCTGCGCGCGTGCTGCTCTACGAAGGTGATGCCTTGGCTCCTGGCGTGCTGTCGAACGCGACGCTGTGCCGGTTTCCAAGCCCCAACCACAACATTGCGCCTCTGCCACTGCGCGAGTCCTACGCCGCGCGCGACGACGGCGGAGGCGTGCAGGGCTGGGGCGCAGACAGCGGCAGCTTCCGGTGCACAGCAGCATTGACCGCCAGCGTGTCAGCCACGGCGGCAGCGATGAACGAGCCCGGCCTTCTCAACAAGATTTGCAGTGACGCGCACGGACCGGGGGGCGCCCAGCCGCCGGCGAACATGAGTTTGGCCTCCATCGCGACTGCTGGCAGTGACTGCTCCGCTGGCCCCCGACCACTGGAGCAAAACTACTACCTCCTGTGCAGCGTTGAGGGTGGCCCGTTGCTCACCGGGAGGGAGGAGCCCCACTTGGTGGTCTTCTGCTGCGGGCTTGGCTTTGATGAGGCGCAGGTGCGACGACTGTGTCAGCGACTGGAGGACATGCTGTTGTGCCGCTCTGCCACGGCAGCGGAGACGACACCGTCTTCCGTCGGAGGCGGCCCGATGACGTACCAACAGCTCAGTAAGGACGCAAACAGCTCTCCATCGCACCAAACTCGCCACCACCACAGCCGCATGCCCCAGGGCGGGGACGGAGAGGCCGCGGCGTCGCCAGCCGAGTGCGCCTCTCCATCCCTGACATCCTCCGCGAAGAGCAAGGGGGAGAGCGTCGAGACCCGATTTGGGACTCAACCGATGACATCGACCGCGGCGGACCCAGTCATCGGCATCGAGACGGGCATCGGCGCCGGCTTCGCCTCGCATCGGCACTGGGAGAGCGTTACCTGTGTGCTGCTGCTGCGCCCGATGGACGTTCTTCTGCCGACCTTCCCGCTCTTCCGCTACGCCCGCCGCGTGTACGACACCGTCTGCCAGCCCATCGCGGCGGAAGACACAGCACTGCTGCTCTCCACGGGATGCCGCTCTGATGGCAGCTCAGTGCCGTTCAGCGTGCGTGCCACTCCGGCGTTGGAGCGCCTTCCTGAGTCGTCCGTCGCGGGTGACATTGTGGACAGCGACTTGTGGAGAACTACGCTGGAGACGACTTGGATGAACGCGGCGCCGGCATGGGTGGTACGCTTCCACTTCTAACACACATGCGTATGCGTGCATGGGTGTGTGCTCTTCCTCTGCGTTGTGTCTTAGCCACCGCCCACTTGGCATGCCTCCTTCCATCGCTTGGCGCCAGCCGGCTCTTCCTTTGCTCCTTAGGGTTTCTTCTTGAACCTCGTGACAGGGAGGGGCGGCCACGCATCTCGCAGTGCGTGGTACCACAGGGTCCAAGTGCCCCCACACTCTGCGTCGGGGGAGGCCCGGTAGGCCCCCCTTCACCCCTTCCTCTATCCCTGCCCATGCCGAACCACCTCTGGTGCTGACAGGGCGCCGGGTGGCTACGACGTTGGGGTGGGGGAGACAGAGCGATGCACCGCCACTGATGTCGGCGGCGAGGTCGTGGATGGCGCTGCGTTGGAGCCACCTGCGAAGCGAATGGCGTGTGTGTGCGTGTGTGTGGTGTCTGAGTGAGAGGCCGTGCTCTCAGACGGCCGGGTCGGCGCATGGCTGCAGCGCGTGCGTCTACGGCTGCTCGGCACCATGCGATGGGTGCCGGTGGCAGGTCTGCAGGGGGTAGAGCGCCGTTTGGACTCATGCTGTATGACGGAGAGCGGGCACGTGGAGGAGGCCCGCGTGGGCTTGTCTTTCCGATGTTCTCCGTGTTGACTTCACCGTTCCCGATGTCGGCCGGAAATAGGCGGGGTGGGCAGGGGCGTTGGTCAGGCGTGGATGCTCTGCCTGTTTCCCGCTTCGCTTTCTGTGTTGTATGCTTTCTGCCGTTGTGTTTGTGTGCCGCTGGGTCATGGCGATGTGGCGGTGACGGGACGCATCCAAGCAGATTGCGCGCGTGTGGGTGTGTTGTATCTCTTCCCCCCTCCGCCTCAGGTGATCGCTTCTCCTCCCGCTTCGGCTGTGGTCTCCCTCCCCTCCGTCTACTTGTGCATGTGCAGACAAAAACCCAAAGGGGTGGTGGGGTGGGTGGGTGGGGCGCTTATATCGTTGTATTTTGCGGGCGGAGAGGGGTGATGGTGATGCGGGGCGGACACTGTGTTCTTTAGAGGCCGCAACACACTCACGTATGGCATGCTCATACCTACAGGCTGCGTGCGTTGAGCGACGAGAGCAAGAGGAGCAAGGGGCAGCCCCGCTGCACGCCACGTGGCCCGCGCTCAGTTTTGTGCCTTCAGATCTATCTGGGCATCTTTTTTCCCTCCCGCACGGGCGGCACCTCATGTGTTCTCGAGTCTGCGTAAGCACGCGTGCGTGTCAACCGACGTGTCTCGCTCGCCTTTCTTTCTCTCCCTGTCGCTGCTTTTACTCCCCAAAGCTGCACACCTCCATCTTAGTTCAGGCACGCCCGCACCCGCTCGCCGCCCACCGGGTCACAATCCAAGGGCCCAGCGAAACAGGAGGACGTGCACACATCTTTTTCTTTTTTTTCCCCTCTTTGCCGAACAGACATTGTTCGCCGTTGCAGAGTATCGCCTCCCCCCTCCCCCTTCGTGCGAGAATGGCTGAACCAACGTCGTCGTCCACCCTCCCTTCCACCCCCTTGCCGACTTCTTCGTCTCGAACGCCACACATCATTGCCGCTGCGGTGACAGCGGCTGCGGCACTCGGCGCTGGCATACTTTTTGCGGTGGTGTCAAGCGGCAGTGCGGGTGGTGGTGGAGGCAGCCGATGCGCCTTCCGGTCTGAGGGCGCCATCCAGGAGCCGCGACAGGCTGTCGTCGAGGCGCTGGAGGCGATACGTAGTGGGCGGTGCAAGACATGCGGCGAGCTCGTGTTCTTCCTGCGTGGCCCTCCCCAATCTCCGGTGTCGCCAGCCGCTTGTCTTGGCGTTCTCGGGGCCGCGGAAGCCACCGCCACCGAAAAGCTACCTCCGTCGAATGCGCACTGCCTGCGAGTCCCAGCCTCCGTGTTACACTACATCCAGGAGAGCTACTTGCCCGCTACGCGGCGTCAGCTGGTCGAGGCGCAGCAGAAACAGCAGCCCTCCCCCGCCACGCCTGCTCTGCAAGTAGAATACAACCTCTTCGCGCAGATGGTGGCTGCGGACTTGACGCTGCGTGCGCTGAGCGTGGAGCGGTCGACTCCATTCGACAAGGACAATCGCAGCCACATGAACCTCCTCCAGCAGCTCTGGATGGCGGCAGGGAAGTCGGCGACGACGTACAGCACTCTCGGGCAGCACTGGGTCAGCATCGGCTTTCAGGGCGTAGACCCCGTGACAGACCTCCGCGGCGGTGGCGTACTGGCGCTCCGCCAGCTCGTGCACTTTGCGCAGGCGCACAACACCGCTTTTCGCGAGATGCTCGCTTACAACGAGCGTGTGCAGCGGGAGGGCAAGCACAGCTGGTACCTGCTTGCCGTTGTCAGCATCCAGCTCACCACCCAACTCATGCTCGAGCAGGATCACCCACTGCATGTGGCGCATTTGGAGATGATTTACGACACGCTGCGCCTCGGAGCTGCCGGCGATGCGACGGCCAAGACTGTTGGGCGCCGTGCTGTGGCGGAGCAGAAGGGCGTGAGGCTCGGCAGCACACGTGCCGCGGATGCGGCGGCGTTTTGGGATTTTTGCAAGAGCGCGTGCAGTGCCGAGGCGGGCATGTTCGCGCTGCACCACGCGCTGCTGCTTCACTTCAAGGAGTGCTGGACCCGGGACGAGCCGCACGTGATGGAATACAACACGTACATGTCTGCCAAGGTGTTCAGCACCTTCTTCACCACGAAATGGGCAGACAAAACGCTCGCGGCGCCGTAGACGGAAAGGAAAGACGAGGGACGCGGAGGGGGGGTGGGTGGGTGGGTGAGGTGCGTCTTCTCTGCATCTCAAAAGGAGGCTTTGAGGAGCATGAGGGCAGCGCGTGCACCTCTATATGCGGTGTGTCCGCTGTTACTGCTGTGATAGTGCATGTCTACGTATCGGTTTCTCATGAGGTGTGCATGCTTACGTGGCGTACGTGTGCTGCAGCATGATCAGACTTTCTTCCTCACTTACTCTGGTGAAGGGGAACCACCACAACCGAACAAGAGAACACGGGCACATCCTTCTACTCTGCGAACAGAGGAGTGAGCTCAGGGAGAGGAGCCTCAGGCGCTGCGAATACGAGACGCCCACAGGCGGTACGCGGGATGCGGCGTAGATGTGGTCGGTACGTGCACGTGCGTGCCATCGGACTTGCGCCAAGTCGCACTTACCCCAACACCCGCAAACATATCCGCGGACATCATGCGATTCTCTCTCCCGCGTATCGCCCTTCTTGCATCTCCCCAGAAACGGGACAGGCTGTTGTTGTGCGATGAGCGGGTAGGCGGAGGGGGGGGGGAGGGGAGGGGAGGGGAAGTGCAGCAGAGGCAGTTTTGCAGTGACTCTTCTCGCTTCTCTCTATCGTTTTGCATTCTTATTCGCGTATCGGTGCGCACGTGGATGCCCATTTCTTCTGACTCTCTATCCCTGCCTCTCCCCGTGACCTCCCCGCTCTGCTGCACCGCCGTCACCCTTCCCATTCTTCTTTTTCTCTCCCCCTCTCCGTCGCACACGCACACATCCATGCGGGATGCGCCATCGCATGTCAGGTACTTTTATCCGGTGTATCTCGTGCTTGCATGCCTGCGCGTGTGCACACTGTTTGCCTCTTTTACGTTGGCTTTATATATCTATCTATATATCTCCGTGGCTGTGTCCCTCCTCGCTTGTTATCCTTCCTCCCTTCTCTCTCGCTCCGTTCATCTTTCCACGCGCACGTCCACACAACCACGTACTCCATCTGCCCAACCCGTTCACCTCGCAGCCCCGTCTTCACTGCGTGGTCGAGACCAGTCGTGCTGGTTTATGTGCGTGTACGTGTATCGTTGCGCTCCTTCGCCACCCCCTCTTCCTCTGCAGCGCTCCCTCTTTCGAACACTTCACTGTTCACTTCGCCTGTCGCCATGTCGCACCTCAACCCTAACGCGACGGAGTGGAAACCGACTGGCAATAATGCGCACGGAATGACAGATCTGGCCCTGCCACCCACCACGGCGCAGCCCGAAGACCCTGCCGCCGCCTCTGCACCAGCGGGGAGTGCGGGAGAGCTGTCCCCCATGGCAACACCGCCGGCCGCGTCGGCTGCTACAGCCGGTGCCATTGCGAACACGCTGCCGTCTTACATCCCCAGCTACATGACCGGCGGCGACCCCGCCATTGCGGAGCAGCTCGCGAACATTGATTGGGATGCCGAGTTTAAGAAGCTGATGGAGCTGACTGGGCAGATGATTGATCGGCAGCTGAATGGACAGAATGGCGACGAGCGGCCAGCAGCCAGCAGTGGTGGCGCGAGTGCTGGCCATGGCAGTGACGCCGCGAGGGCCCTTGGCGATGCTAGGCTGTGTGGATCGAACTCTGTAGGCGCCTCGCCTGCTGCCGCCGCCTCGCCTGCTGTCGCCGCCTCACCGATTCCTCTGACATATGCTAACGCGGTGAAGAGCGCGACAGCGGCCGCGAGGAAGCCGGCGACACTCGGGGTTGCGAGCACGGGGACCGCTGCCGCTGCTGCTGCTGCTGCTGCTGCTGCTGCTGCTGCGAACATGGCTGACATGGACGACGACAGCGTCAGTATGACCGCAATGTCCAAGGCGGGCACCGGTAAGCACCACTGGAAGAAGCTAACAAAGGCACAGCAGCGCCATGAGCAGTCGCAGCGCAACGCCTTTGAGGCCTTCGCGAATGCCCTGCTGCACAGCGTGTCCCCGTTCATGGCGCCGCTGCGAGCCAAGTGCAAGACATCGCTGCCGCATATTAAGGTGGACCAGCGCTTCGGCAAGAGCGGTCATCCCGAGACGGCCATCGCGCAGTTCCTCGTCGCCCCGCTGGTGACGAACTACCGCCCGCGCCACTTCCACGACGTCGCACCAGGTGAGCTCATGGAGTTCCACTACGACTTCGCGCTGGTGCTGCAGGCGATCCCGTCTGCACACGCGATTCACATTGGCTATGGCCCCACCTGGAAGCGCTATGCCGTGCCGTACTGCTACCTGGCCTGTCGCGAGTATCGCAAGGAGGTGCTCGCGCTGTGTCCAGAGGAGATACCGAACTCACGCTCTGAAGCCATCTACGAGGACGATGTGGTGAAGGACATCACGGAGCTGCTGCTGAAGCGTGGCGAGGGATTGGAGATGCTGGAGACGATGTCGATTGTGGAGGCGATGCGGAAGCGAGTGGATCTCTACCCACTCTACGACGCTTTCGCAACCGTCTTCCAAAGCTTGGAAAACTACCAAGTCGAAATCACCGGCATACGATCGGCGCCATCACGCTTTCTTGTGAAGGCGTCGCGGCTGGCTGTGGAGGCGATGCCGCAGCCAATTGTGCTGGACGACGAGGTGTTGTGGGATGAGCTGCCAGAGGTATCGCGCGTGCTCGTGCAGGGTGGCGTGGCGGCAAGTGGTGGTGCAGGCAGCGAAGCAGATGGCGGCGCTGCTCGGTTGGCGTCGCAGCAGAAAGCACTCAGCACACCTGCACCTGCGACTGGAGCTGCCTCTGTTAAGAGAGGCACCGGCTTGGCAGGCGCGCCGGCAGCCAACGGCGCTGCCTCGTCGTGGCAGACGTTGGCGCCGATGATAGTGTGCGTGGCGTGCGTGTCGGCGACACTAGCGGTGGTCCTGATGAAAAAGCGGCCGTGAGAGAGTGAGAAACGAAGAACTGCTCAGCGGCCTCACTGGGGCGCATGCAAAGGCAAAGGGAAAGAGGAGGAAGGGGGAGTGGAGGGTGTGCGCGAGGCCGTGTGTGCGTCGGGTTTGGGCGAGGGGGTGAGGAAGGAGAACGGGGCGGGAGAGAAGTGGACGGCGCTGCACTGATGAATATGCAGGGTGTCTCTCGCCTTTTTCTCTGCCTGCCCATCGCGCTCGCGCAAGCTTCGTGGTCTCTCCACGCACCTCCTCTCCTTCCTCTGCTACCTACCCCTACAACCTCTCCCCTCATCCCCTCCGGTGCGTGAGCCACTGGCCTCCCGCTTGTCTCGGCCTCCGTCCCTCTGAATCGGTTGCTGCATCCCCTGCAACGGCATCGGATCATTATGACACGCGAAACGAAAAGAGTAGGTTGCTTGGGCGGTACTTGTGCCGCATCTCTGTCGATCCCCCGCTGCCCATGCACATGAGTGCGCGTGCGGTGTGTGAGTGAGAGTGTGGCGCGAGCGGTGAGAGCGGTGCATTCTCTTCATTGTATGTGGTGCATAAAAAGGATTGTTTTTCCAACGACCACTCCCTCCCTCGCCCGATGACGTGGAACATCTCGCAGTGCGTGGTACCACAGGGTCCAGTGCCCCCACACTCTGCGTCGGGGGAGGCCCGGTAGGCCCCCCTTCACCCCTTCCTCTATCCCTGCCCATGCCGAACCACCTCTGGTGCTGACAGGGCGCCGGGTGGCTACGACGTTGGGGTGGGGGAGACAGAGCGATGCACCGCCACTGATGTCGGCGGCGAGGTCGTGGATGGCGCTGCGTTGGAGCCACCTTCGAAGCGAATGGCGTGTGTGTGCGTGTGTGTGGTGTCTGAGTGAGAGGCCGTGCTCTCAGACGGCCGGGTCGGCGCATGGCTGCAGCGCGTGCGTCTACGGCTGCTCGGCACCATGCGATGGGTGCCGGTGGCAGGTCTGCAGGGGGTAGAGCGCCGTTTGGACTCATGCTGTATGACGGAGAGCGGGCACGTGGAGGAAAGAAAAAAGCGGCCCCCTCCCCCCTCCCCCTACCTTCGTCGTCCTCCATCAGATGGGGTGTGTTGTGTGGAGTTTGTCTCTTTGCGTGCGTGGGTGAAAGGAGGGGGCGCGCAGTTGTGTTCTCGCCCTCTTGTTGCTCCCCTCTTGCCTTCTGCGTTGGAAACGTTGCCGCGGACTCTTCTTTCTTGGGACTGCCCTCGATCGTGTGTGCCCGTGCATCACCACCGCAGCACCGCACAACACGGCTGCTGCTCCTTCTCTTCTCTCGTTGCTGTCGTCTTTATATCAACTCACATGTCCCGGTCCCGCTTTCGATCTCTCCGTCTTTGTGGAGGACGTCGGGCATGGCTGCCTCTCCGCAGCCGTGAGGAGGTCAGCGAGGCTGAGGTCGAAAGCGGCAACCGGAGAGCGAGCAGGAGCAGCACCGGTAACGTCGGCAAGGTGGGGTCAGTCGACAGAGAACACAAGGCACAAAGACTACTCGCTACAAGAAGGTCAAAAGGTGAAGCAGGGGACGTGCGCAAGGAGTGATGAGTTGGCAGCGAGCAGCACCACGACGCGCGGCGGGGACAACGAGCCGCCCTCCCCTTGCCCCAAATTCTTCTGGCCCAGTGAATGAGCACAATGACTACATGAGCTCATGCGTGTGCGCTCGTGCGTGCACACACACGAGCGCCTCTGCAGCCTCTCCTATTTCTCGCGGCTCGCCCTCCTCCCCTGCCTCTTTCCCTTTCGTGTCAACTCTGCCGATGCTGTTTGCTCATGCTGCTGTCCTTCACGGACGTGGCGCTCCTGTCACCGCTGTGCACCTGCGAATCCCACCGACTGCATCCCCAATGCACCGGCTTCCCTCCCATGGATGTTACACGCGCGCACGGGTGTCTCTCACCGCTAACAACAACAACAACAAAAAAAAGGGTCTGCCAAAGAGGCGGTTTGCCACTCACTCGCAAACACCACCCACGCCCACCCACGCCCACCCACCCACCCACCTACTCACTCACCTACCCACTCACCTACTCACACATACACACATACACACGCACAAGTCCGACCGTCCAAACCTCCCCCCTCCCTCCCCCCATCTGCTCTTCTCGCTGTCGCAAAAGGAGAGAGCAGGGGCTGGCGCCATCGTGCGTGTATTGGGGCGACACGGATCTGTCTCTCATTGGCTTGTGCACTTTCTTTTTGGTTTTATAGAAAACTTACTCGTCAGCACTGCCGCCGTTCCTCTCCCTCCTCCAATCATTCCGCGCAAGTAGACGCACCCACACACTTGCACAAGAGTACGCAAGTGCACCGGCAAGCAGCATCCCCGGTATCCCTCGACCGCTTGTGCATGAACGTGTGTGTGTGTGTGGGCACCTCTCAGCTCTGCTGCCTGTGCTGCCGCCACGGCTCTTCCCGTCTTGCTTTTTTTTTCTGTGGTCTTCGCCTCTTTTGTTTGTGTGCGCGAGTGTGTGTGTGTGTATGTGTGTGTGTGTGTCTCCCCCCTTCTCGTCACTGCTTCGATTTGAGATCGTTCGCCTTCTCTCACCGTAGAGGGGCGTGCCCTTCTTGAGTGCGGTGCGCGCGCGCGGTATTGCCGCACGTTTCTGCTGGTTTTCATTTTTTATTTGTGTTTGTATCGAACCGGTGCATTGCGCTTGTCCGTGCGCTTCGTAAGGAGACTCCGGCACTCACCTCGCCGCCTACTCTTCCCCAGGCCGCACACGAGCCAGCAACTCCCCTTTCCTCCGCCCTTATCCGGTAGTCCACTTCCGTCTGTTTTTCTCCGTCACAGTCGAGAAGGGCGAGCTCGCAGGGCTGCTGAATGAGCTCCAGCTCCGCAGGACCGGCGAGGTTTCTGCTGAACAGTTTCACGGTGGCCGCGACACCACAGACGCTCTCGGTATCAAGCGCGGAGAATGAGGACCGCTCAGACGGCACGGCACTAACAGACGGGCAAGACGCCGACGCACAGGTCCACGCTACACCGACGACATCGGCGTTTGCAGACGCCACTAGCACATCAGTGGAAGGGGAGGAGGAGGAGCCGCGTCCGAGCAGTGTAGCCCCGCAGCCGGCACCGGCCCCGCCTCCTTCGTCGCAGCCCGCATCATCGACTCGGGCTTCCTTGGAGTGGCTCTCCTCCCCGATCGTTAATACAAGCCCTCACTCGAGGCGGTACTCCCTCTCCTCCCTGCATTCTCGGCAGCCGATGTGGGGAGCCCCAATCGGAAGCCGGGCCGACAATGTGGGTCGCACCGGCGACGACCTCCGTGGCATCCCGGCGCCACCGTTTCGATGGCGCTCTTCGCTTCCCCGCCCAGCAGGAGCTTCTATGCTGAAGCCTGGTCAACATGACTTCCGTCATGCTGCGACAACCACGGCCACACTGTATTCCGAGATAAACAGCCGTCATGTCAGCGAGCAGCTCGGACGCTCCCCCACCGGGGCCTTCACACCCCACATCCGCTACCGGGCCTCGAGTTGCGGGCCCCCTGGCGCTCGAGCCGCCTCCGGCGGGTCGTCTACGTCAGATGCGAACGCGTCTGTCAACTGCGACGGTGAGAGCCGCCATCGTCATGTGAGTCCCGTGCGTCGCGCACCTGCAGGTCGGCGCCGCACGCCTCTATCCCTTCGGCACACGCTGTCGCTCCGTTTCTACGGCCGGCGGCGCCTGCGTGGTCCTTTCTCCTGCACCCCCACGATAGCGCACAAGGCGCATCCTTCCTGCCGCCGCCGCCGCCGTTGCTGGCCACGACGCACCAAGGCGGCGCCGCCGTCTCTACTATGTCTTCAGGCGGTAGCACCGCAACCCGCTCCGCCCGTGCTGTGACCCTCTGCGTCCCTGTGGAGACGACGGCACAGGAGGATGGCAATGCGGCAAGGCGGACGCGAAGATGCGTGAGTTTGCCTGTGAGCAGCGCACCATCTCCTGTCGTAGCTGCAACGTCCTCCATCAGCGATGTGTGGGTGCAGCAGGAGCGGCGGAACCAAGCGCTGCGGCGAGGTCACGGCGAATTCGCTGAGGAGGCGGAGGCCACCGCCGACGTGACCCGCAGCAGCACCCACGCATCCGTCCACCACGCAGGGGCTGGGGAGAACGATGGGGGGGATAGCGTTGCTGAGCCCATTGCGATCGGACACCTCACCATGCGCTCGCTCACGGGGGAGTACAATCGCTTCTCCACGGAGGGCGCCGTCGGCTGGATTGGACTGCAGGTACACCTACGCCGCCACACGCAGGCTAGCCAGATCTTTGCCCTGGACCTGACGTGCTGCCACGTGCGTCGCGATCAATGGACGTGGTTTTCCCAGGATATCCTGCCGCAGCTCCGCGCGCTGGAGGTGCTGCGCCTTGTCCAGATGCACTTGGAGGACGACGAGGTGGCGGAGCTGGTGCGTGGCAGCTGTGGGCTGTCTGCCGCAGCCGACGGCCGCCGCCGCGCGGGTGGAAGCTGGCAGCAAACCTCTTTTTCAGCAAGTCGCCACAAAGTGGATAGCAGTCGAGGCGGCAGTGGCAGCGGTGACCCCGCCGTGCAGTCGGCCCCACTCGCACACCTGCGTGTGCTGGACCTCAGCGGCAACGCCTTCACTCAACGCAGCTGCACGCATCTGGGCAAGATGATGCTGTGGATGGCGGGAACTCTGGAGGAGGTGCGCCTGCTGGGGAACCCGCTGAAGGACTACGGCATGCAGACGCTCTCCGTCTACGTGGCGAAGCTGAATCTGGAGGCGCTCGAGCAGGACCCATCCCTGTTCCCCGCTGCACTGCGCGACTGCTGCGCGCGAGTGAGCCAGAATGTGGACGCGCGCATGCGAGGCGGAGCCGGATGGCAGGCCAAGCGCCATCGTCTCCGCAGCCGGCCGCCGCTGCCGGCGTCGTGCACGCTGGATACAGCGAGGACGAGAGCACAGGCGATGCACGCGGTTTGGTCGCGGAGCTGCCCCTTGGACCCGTGCTGCTCGACCTGCGCGATTGCCGCGCCTCGGCACGCGGCCTGTCCGACATACTCGCCGCCGCCAGTCGTGCGCACCGTCTGCGCACCCTCGTGCTCTCGCACAACGTCGCTGGTGTGACGTCGCTGCTGCCGCTGCCGGCAAGCGCGTACCACGAGGCAGCCAACCTTGCCAAAGAGGAAGCGATGGAGTCCGAGGAGAGGGAGGCGCGTGCGAGAAGCGGTGATGGCCGCGGCCCCCTACCCCGACTCCGGCCGTTACCGTGCCGGCTGCGGCTGGCCAAGACGCCGCTCGTCTACTCCGGCGCCCTCATGCGGCGCCAGCACACTGCCCTCAGCGACGTGGCCGAGTTCGCTCCATCGTGCGCTCTCTCCACACTCGTCCTTTATGGTGTCCCGCTTAGCCAGACCTGCTCGCCTCTGGGATTCCGCGAGCTGCTGCTGAACGTCTTCTTCAGCTGTCCGCTGCTCGACCTGGTCGATCTCTCCGATACGTTCGAGTGGTCTTTGGTGCCCGCAGAGGCACAGAGGGCGCTCTTGGCCGAGGCGAATTGCAGGGACGCGGTGGAGCAGCGTTTGCGCAGCCCCGAAGCCCAGCGAGGACTTCACGTGCACCGCGAGGATCAAGGCGAGGTCGAGTTTAGGCTTGACAGTGCCACCGTGAGTCATCAGACACGACTTGGCGACATGCTTGGCGAGCTGATGGCGCACGTGGCCTTCAACGCGGTGGTGCGGCGCCGTCTCCCACCGGCCGCTTTTCTGCACGTACGTGAGTTGCACTTGAGCAACACCGGTCTGACGGACGCTGGGGCGCATGGTCTATGCGTGAGCGTGCGGCGCGGGCGGACGCAGACGGGCATGCTGGCTTCTTTGGCGGTGCTGAACCTCTCCGACAACCTGCTCACCGTGCGCGGGTGTGTGCGGGTAATCGCAACCTTTCTCTTGGACGGCGACGCTGAGGTTGATGTAGATGCGACGCGGAGCTGCCCAGCGTCGTCTGCCACCACGTCCACTGCTGGTAGGCCTCTTGTAATCGCTCGCTTAACCGCCTTGGCGCTGCAGCGCAACTCTGGCTTTGTAAGCGCCAGAGGTGATGGCACTGTCGGCGGCTTCAACGGCGTCAGTGACGATGGCGCGGAGCATCTGAAGCAGGTGTGCACGGCGGCAGAGACGGCGGTGCTGCGGCGCGCCACATTGCGATCCGCCGTGTGCTCCAATCAGGTTTACGGAAGCAGCAGCAGCGGCACGGCGAACGCAGATGCCGCGACTCAGGAAGAGCGGGCGCCACCCTTGACGGTGTACTTCAGCGCACCTCCCTCGGTGGAAGCGACGTCGTCCATCAGCAACAGCGGCGCCGGCGGCCAGCGTCGACCATCGGCTTCCTTACCTTCAGCGGCGAGCGTGGACGTTTTTTATGCTGGCTGCGATGAACAAGGTGACGTGTACTGCACGTGCCCGTGCAGTCGTTTCTATGTGCCCAAGCCTGCATCCGCCCAGGCCGTGGAGAAGGAAGACACCAAGACCAGAGGTCCGTCCTACTTTGCGCAGCAGAAGCCGTGTGCATCAACCGAGGTTTCACGCGCTCTGGCCGGCACGGCGACCGCACACGGAGATCAAACAGCCTCAGCGTTGGCAGTGTCGGAGATGACCCGCGGCGGCTGCGGCGCTCTCGGCACTGATGCCGCTCCTACTGCTGGCGAGAAGCAGCAACACCACGCACAGGGCGGTCCTCAGCGCAATCTTTTCGCCGCACTGGGTGCGCCGCGCGCTGCCGTCGCTGCTGCCGGCACTGGGGCAGGTGGCGAGAGCCCCAACGGACTGGTCGACACGACGCCGCTTCACCATCTACGGAGCTTGACAAACGGCGCCGAAGCTGGTGCCGCCGTCTCCGCCGCTTCAGCCTCCTCCTCGTCCTTTCCTTTAGTACCACCGCCGCCGTCCGACTCCATGTCTGTGGTGGTGCCAGCGCAGCGCACCTCAGACTTGGCTGCCGCTGGCGTCGGCCCCCGCTTCGTGCCGCCGCAGCAACAACAGCAGACGGCCCTGCCGTCGCATCGCGAGAACGGCCTCTCGGTGCCCAGTGGGTCCTCTTTTGGTGCGCTCTTTATGAGCAAGGCAGAGAAAACCCCACCGGTGACCTTGGGAGCGCCGGCCGGCGCTGTCCTTGCCGACGCCGCGGCTGCGGTGCCTGTGGTCGCGAACGTCGACGTGGGCGCAGACGTCAGCGACACGCTTGTGTCGACCGCCGCCAATGCAAGGCGCTTGGGTGGCCGACGTGCGAGACTGCGGCGCACTCGCACTTTTGTGCTCTCCTATGACCACGCAGCCGGACATCTACTCTGTCGTGCTTTGGGTGTTCTGCTGCGACCACCGCCAGATCCTCTCGGCGAGGGAGCCCGTGCGGCTCTCGAGCAGGACCTGCTAGCTGCACTGAAGCGCGCATCGGCAGCCTCTAAAACGCGCTCGACCTCTGAGCAGGGCGGCGACGAGGGTGGTGATGACGGCGGTGGGGCAGGCAAGACCGCGAGCGCCACCACCACGGCGGAGTCGGTTCGCTACCTTCCTCCTGAGCCGCCCTCGGCGACCGTGGCGGATGGCGGCGGCTCGAGCCAGCTGGGGGCAGATGCGCACTGGATGCGCTTCGAGGTGACGACAAGCGAGCGGAAAGGGGACATGGCGCAGCTGCTACAGGAGGTGCTGAACGTGCCGCTGTCTGAGCAGCGTGTGCTCTTTGAGCGACTCCTGCAGTTCCTTACGCAGCACGTCACGTGCGGTGGGGAACCACATGGCGCGCCGACAGCGGAGGACTTATGGGATCCGGTGCGTGCGATCGAGCAAGCTGCGCGGTCATCCACGGCGGTGCGGGCAAGGCTCGAGATCGCCTACGGCGGAGTTGCTGAGGCTGCAGTGCACGCGCGCCATCAGTACCACGGCGCTGCCGATGCGACACTCGTCCCAATCAATGATGCCGGTGGTGGTGCTGCGGCGGCAACGACTGGTGCGCTGGACGGCACCGACGGCACAGAGGGTATCGTGCGCCTCGACCGCCTCTACTTCGCCTTGTGGAGAGAGCTGGGAATGCCAGTCGGCGACACAGCGCGGGATGCACTGCCGCATCCGCCTCCCTCGGTCTGCATGAAAGAAAGAGGAGCGGAGACGCCGGCCGGCAGCGATGGACGACCTGACTTGCTTGACAGAGCAACTGACGGCGGCGGTCTTCACACCTCTTTCTCCACCCCGCACGACGTCCCGTCATGTCGATCTTCGGAGGCCGCCGTTGCACTGTCACCGCAGCCGTCCGCCGCGACGCATCCGCCGCGACCTCATGTCGTCAACTTTTACGACGGAGTGGGCGGCGAGTCGAAGCCAAGGCAGCGGCAGAGCTTGCCAGCAACCGCGCACCAAGGGCAATGCGCCGGCGCCTTTGCACCTGCCGCCGCTACTGGCGGCGATCAAGGCGGGGCGAAGTGGACGCCGAGCGGGCGCGAGGGAGCGGAGAGGGAAGAGGGCGAAGAGGGGACGTCGGTAGACTCGACGAGTGTGACCACGCCTGAGAAACAGCTCAACCACGCCCACTGCATCGAACTCGGTAGCGCCGCTGCGGCGCTCTCGCCATCGCCATTGGCGCTGGCCAATTCGAATGTGGAGGCGCTGCAGCCAGACTCCCCGTCTGTGGAAGTGGTGCTCACGGACAAAGTCATGAAGCCGTTGCCGCCAGCGAAGACGCGCGAAGCGGCCGGTGCTGCCGTGGCACCGCCGCTCACTCCGCAGCAGCGCGTCTCCCGCGCTTCTCTTACGGCTGCACAGGAAGACGAGAAGGGGCAGCAGCACGTGGACGACTTCAATGCTGAAAGGAATGCGCTCCGTGCCGTGACGTCTCGGCTGCTCATTGACAAGTGCAGCGACGAGGAGCGAAGCAGCAGTGGCGGCAGAGCTGGAAGCCCAGCGAGGAGCGGCGGCACCGTGTTGTCGCAGCCACAGCAGGAACAGTCGGAGGGGTGCCAGCAAACTCAGCCCGAGCCGGCTCACGCTGGCGCAACGGGCGTGCAAGCAGAGGAAGCGGAGGGCGAGGAAGACATCGCCATCGTGTCTCCGATCCGAGTGCAGCGCCGTTCCAGCCAGCTGATCGGCCGAGTCAAGACCTTCACGCTTTCCTACACGCACCAGGAGGGGACAGCGGTGTGCCGCGCGTGGCGGCTGCTCCACACCGCCACGCACGTGTGCCGAAGCGGCAGCGCCAACTCTAACAACGGCACGAGTGTCGCACCGGCAGATGCCGTGGCGCCAATCGCGCCGTCTTCCCCGCCGTCTCTTGCAACCCTGGCGAAGGAGGCTCAAAGGTGTCTGTGTGACGACTTCCTAGCGTTCCTGCAGCCACCCGACGAGGACGCTGAGCATGCCGTGCTGTCTGTGTCGCTGCACTGTGACAGCGGTGTGGCAACATCAATGCTTCAGGTGCAGGTGCAGACGAACGAGCGCCGCGCCGTTCTGGCGGACCGGCTGCAGCACAGCAACCATGGCGTCCGTCGCGGCGTCGGACGCGGCAGCCGCAGCGGGTTGGTGCCGCTCAGTGTGCAGGAGGTGGACCGGTTCTACTTTCCGCGTTTGACGCGTCTGCTTCTCCAGTACAAGACCGTCGCCGACACGGCGGCGCAAGTGCAGGCCTTCTTGCAGCCGCGCGCGGCGGTGCAGGCTCGGCTTCTGCAGAGCCACGGAAGCGTCACGGCGCTTGTGCACTACTATCATGGTAGCCAGGCTGCGCTGGAACACGAGCTGGGGATCTCATCCTGGCAGGTGCTCTTGGATCCGGCCCCGCCGATCACCGCTAGAGCGGAACAGCTGACGGAGGAGGTCATGTCCCCAACAGTGGCGGTGGACCGAGTGCTGAGACGCGAGAGGGCCGGTGTGGAGATCAACCAAGGCGGCAGCGCGCCGCGAGAAGGCAGCGGCGACACCGGTGAGCACGCGCCGGGCACCCCCTTCCCTCAAGGAGCAAACGCGACCCCCAGCTCACCACCGCAGCCGACTGCGGCAGGCACACGGCAGCCGTCTTGCCCCACCTCGGCCGATGGCAGTGTTACTGGTGCCACCAACCGGCAGGGCCGTCCGCCACCCCATCCGCGCCGTCCGCCTACGCCGCCGCACGCCATCACGCACACCAGCAGTATCTCGTTCGATGAGGTGACAGAGGAGCCGACGAGCGAGGCGGGCCCCGTTGTGGTGCTGCGGGGCACGGCGCCGACCCCAGCCCAGTGCTCGCCCTCGAGTCCGCAGTCTCTCAACCCGCAGTACTTCCCTGCCATGTACCGGCAGGCGGTCTCCACGACGCTGCCGTCGCGCGTCGGCGTCGAGGACGTGCCGGAGCGAAGCGCTCTGAACGAGCCAGGTGGCCAACCGGACGCGGGCTCCGACACTGGCCTGGTGTCGCCCCTGACGGCCGTGTCCAGCGCAGCCGGGTCACCGACCTCGAAGCACCTAGGCTTGGTTCTCGGGCAGCCGGCGCCGACAGGGGCGGCCGCCGCATCGGAGGCTTCGCTCTCTCCTCTGCCCGTGCCACGCCTTGTGCGGCAGCCCGCTGAAGGCACGGACTCGGTGGCGGCACCGGCTTCGAAGAAGGGAGGCGGCAGCACGCAGCTCAGACGCAGCGATGCCAGCGGTAACCCAAGCGCCGCAGCCGTAACCGCGTCGTCGTCTTCACCGTCCGTAATGCCGCCGTCGAAGACGAGGCCCGTTGGCGGCACTAACGCGGCTGTTTCGCCGGTGCTAGTGCCTCGGCTGCCGGTAGAGTGCGATGACTCCAACACTGCCAGCCACAGCAACGCCTCTTCGCGGCCACTGGAACCGAGCCAACGCCAGCCTGGTGCCGCGGCGGGCGCCAGCAGCTCTAGCTCCGTCGCCGGCTCGGACCGATGCAAGTCGGAGTATGAGCGCGTGCTGGAGGGCAAGTACAAGCGTCTAATGAGAGTCGCCTACGACGGGGTTGCCCGCGGCAGTGTCCCGCTAGACCCGCAGCATCAGCAGAAGACCGTGATTGGCCGTGGCAAGTGGGGCACGCAGAAGGTGGAGCTGTCGCTGGAGTGGGAGATCTTGTTTGTGCTGACGTTTGAGAAGAGTCGAAAGCTTGGCCGCAGCTCACGGCGAGCGCAGATGTTGGTGCACCCGGTAGGCTGCGGCTTCGAGTGCGCGGCGGGCGATGATCTAACTCACACGGCCTCCAGCGGCATCTACGGCGGTGACACCTCCTCCCTGCACTCGTCCGCCATCAACGGCGAGTCGGGCGACGGCGGACATCACCCGCCAGCGACGGCAATGTCGAAGACACCGCGTAAGAGGGAGTCGTTCAAGTCGGCTGCGTCGCACCTCGTCATCACGATCCAGCGGCCGTTCACTCCGGACGAGGTCGGCTCCTCTTCGCAAGACATGGAGGAGACGCTGATGGCTGGTGCGCTGCTCACCGTCTCGTCGTCCTCGAAGCCGGCGTGGCTGCTCGTTGGCGGGAACGACGACACTAGTACCACATCTCGAGCGAGCGCCGGCGTCAACCAGGTGGCACACGAGTACGTGTTTCAGCTCTGCCAAGCCTCTCTCACACTGGACATTGAAATGAAGAGCTCCAAGCACGTGCAGGAGGCGCTCCGCTTGTTGAAGAACAGCATCCGACGCGCTACACAAGCCGTAAAGAAGTCGATGCTGAACACGCACATACCGCCACCGTCGCGTTAGACGCGTGATGCTGCATGGCTTCTACTCTCGGGGGGAGGGGGCAGGGAGGGGGCGCTATCGTGGCGCTCAGGGCCGCTTCTTAGCATGAGCGGTGCGCGCAGGGCAACAAAGGCTTCAGCGCGAGGTGCGCTGCTGTGATTCCGTTGATTCGGGTGTTACTCTTTCGCGTTCGGTCACGAGGGCGGCTCTTGTTTGCTGTTGTGCTTGTGTGTGCTCTCTCCTTCCTCTTCATCTGTGCTGGACGCGGCGGCATCTCGTGGTCGCTGGCTTCTCCTCCGCCCCCCAGCCTCATCCTCTGGATTTGCGTGCTCGCCGCTGTCGTCACGCGCGCTTTTCTGTCGATTGCATTTTTTTTTCTCGTGTTGCGTGCCTTGCCCTTCTTTTCCGTCATCGATTGTGTGCGCGTCTGTGTGGCGCTCCTGAACAAGTGCGTGTAGGTGAGGGGGAGAGGGACAGAGGCAGGGAAGGCGGATGCGCCCGGCGCGCTGCCACTGTTGGACCACATCCTGGATGCGCGGTTGTTTTGTCTGCGTGCATCCCGAACACACTGCACGACGCAGCTGCCACATCCGTCTGGCCCTTCCCGACGTACTGCTCTGTCGTGTCATCTCTCCTATGTACGGCGGAGGTTGGATGCGGCGCCCAATTTCTGCTCTCGCTGTTGCACAATCACCTGCGTGGCGGGTCTCGTTTGTCGTGACGCGTTGGTCTGTGCGTGGGCGGCGAGTGCGGCCTATTCGCTGGCATTCTTCGAATGCCACTATCGCCCTGCTCCAACGGTAAGCATCGTCCTCTCTCCTCGCTCTCCCTTCCTTTCTGTTGTTCTCCGTGAGTTGGTTTGCGACGCGGGCATGCGCACGGAGCGTCGGTGAGTTTCAGGTGCGCGTGTGTGTAGGCCGCTCAGCGCTGATCTTCGTTGTGCATTGTTGCCGCCGCCATGTACAAGAAGGCGCTGAACGCGTTCTTCCTGAAGGTGCACCCCGACTTCTTCCACCACAATGTGCAGCAGCAAACTCTGAACCAGAACTCCGTGGCTCAGCTCAATGAGCTACTAGCTTGGGCGAGGGAGTTCAAGCAAGGGACGCTGCGCGCACCACCAGCCACGTCAATCTCTTTTAGCTTCTATCGCCGCATCGACGAGAAAGAGGGCGGTGACGCCGATGTCGTCACCGCGCAGCGGTCGGCGCGCGCAAGCGACGCTGGGAGCAGCGGTGGCGAAGGGGAGAACGGCGACGCCCGGCCAAAGGAGTCTGTCTTCGCCAAGCGAGCGTCTCGGGCGGCAGACTGGACGTCGGACGGCAGCGGCTTTGACGGCTCTGGCGCTGGCGGCGGCACGCCATTGCACCGCGACTCCCAAACCGTTCTCATCCACTCTACGTTCGAGCTTCCGCAGGGTTTTGTCGCGAGCGAGTCGAACCGTGGCCTGGTGGAGCGCTCCGTGAACAAGTTCTTGCGCGACTTGCTGCGTCGCGCCGAGTGCATCGACTCGGTCACAGAGTCCGTGTCTGTCGCTGAGGACGCGGCAGCGGCGCGACGGGAGGCAAAGCCGTTGCGTCGTCGTCGAGCAGACCCCCGGGCGACGGCCAAGAGCGGTGGCAAGACCCTGCTAGATGAGGCGAGCGAGGCGATGACGATGCAGTGGACGCTGACAAGCGTGCCCACGCTCGAGGAACTGATGGACGCCGATCAGGTGCTTTTCGCCAAGACCCTGTCCCCCTTGCAGTGCTCCGCAGCGCTGCACACCCTGCGCGCTTCTCTTGGCGAGCTGCACTACGATCAGTGGAGCTCGATGCCGCTGATTATCGACGACCACTTCGCCATCGGTGCAGACATCACGGGGGGCCTGACGGTTCCGTGGGACTTTACCGCGCTGCAGTTTGTCGGCTTCCTTCACCAGAACGCCGCCGCCATTGCGCAGTGTCGCACCTTAGCGGCGGCGTTCGCGACGGAGGTGGAGCAGCTTATCGCGGAGCTGTGCACTGCACTGGAGTTGGATGACGTGCTCATTTCGTGCTCGCACAAGGAGGCGATGAATGTGCTGCGGCTGCTGCATCGCAACAAGGAGCTGCTGCACGGGTACGGGCTCACAAACCTGACGCTCGAGATTGGCATGCGTCACGCCACGCGCGCCAACGGCGTCGTTATCGTCGACGTGTCCATGCGGACAACGGAAGAGCTCCGCGAATGGCTGCAAGCGCTTCACGGCAAGCTTGACCTGCAGCGCAAGCTGTACAGCGTGTCGAAGCAGATGCTGGAGACAACGATGTGGCACCTGAAGGAGTTCCGCGGCATGGTCGGGCCAGGCGGCGTGGACGCTTTCGTGCACAACGACTGCACGTATGCGCAGCGGTTGGCGTGGGCAAAAGAGCTTTTCCGCATCGGCCCTGCGCTGGCGCACTGGGACTGGCAGGAGTTCACGTTTCTGCTGAGCCCCGAGCTTGATGTCGACTGGAGTCGGCGTCAGCTGAGGCTGCCGCACAACTTTGACGGCGATGCCCTCGTCCGCTACGTCGAGGATGTGCAGCAGAGCGCTAAGGAGAAAGAGAAGGAAGCGCTGCTGCGCGCGAGTGCGGTGCGCCGGTTGTCAGACGAGGAGCTCCGCGCACAGACGCACGCCGCCGACTTGCAGCTGAACGACGGCCCTAACGAGCCTGAAAACAACGAGCAGGCGCGGCGGCAGCTCCTCGAGGACCCACTCGTGCCCGGGGTGCATCCGGTGTCGGAGGCGGTGCGCCATCTCTACCGGCAATCGTCACCGCACATGGACGAGTACATGACCTCCAGCGAGGACAGAGTGGACCCTCTTAGCGTCGAGCGTCCGCTTTCGCACGCCGTCACTTTCAACAGCGACACAGAGGCGGAGGAGCAGCTCAGATGGGAGGGCTTCTACCAGGAGCCCTACGTGGACCAGATGCCGACCGGCGACCTCGACGACATGGCGCACACGTACCGACTCACGAACCGCTGGCATCGCGAGGCGGCTGCGAAGAAGCTGCTGGAGGAGCTGCAGTCCACTTACGGCAAGAAAAGTCGCCGGTTCGACTACCAGAAGATGGGTGATGTGCTAGAGATCAACAATGCCCGCGTGCAGCCGAAGGGGTTCCCGGTAGTGGCGCGGGGTATGAAGCCGAGCGAGGGGTAGCGAGAACAAGCCGACGCAAGCCGTGAGTGAGGGAGTGAGACTATGTAGACCCCCCCCCCTCCCTCCCCCAACGTCTTTCCTCGTCTCGGTGGCTTCACCGAGGGGGTTCCCATGCTCACCGTGCTGCTGCTCAGCTTTACAACGCACACCTTCAGGCTTTTCTGCTGCTTCATCTTCACGCGAGTTTTATTCGCTTCTCCAATGAATGCTTCCCTCCCCCCTTCTCTCATGTGACGGATCAGCGCGCTGCGCCCTTTGCTGCTCTGTCTGTGTGTGCTTGTGCGCGCCTCTAAAACCTAAGTGGGCTCCTTCTCGCATTCGCGCAACAGCACACAGGCGTGGACACATCCATGGAGGCAGGCGTGTCTTGTTTCATCTTCCCTCATAAATCTTGCGACTCTGCCTCTACGTGTTCATCATCTCACATCCGTAACCGTTGCTTGTCCTCTCCTCTTCCTCGTCTGCTAAAGGAGCGATGCAGTACGGAGTGTACCGACGCTGGAGAGGAAGAGAAGATGGCTGCACCGCTCCGCGTCCATGGCGTCCCGCGCAAGAGAAGGCGATGCGTGCGTGTGCGTGTGTGCATGATGTTCATGCGCAGAGGTGTATGCCGTGCCACCTTGCCTCCTTTCCTGTCCCTTAGACTCGGTCCCCACCCCTCTTCCCCCCTTTCTCCCGCTTTTGCGTCACTCCTGCGTGCCTGCTGCGTATTTCTCTCTCTCGTCGTCTTATGGTGATAATTTTGTACGAGCTCCCTCCATCCCTCTTCCATCCACCGTAGAGCGCTGTGTGCGTGTGTGATGGAATGGTGGTGGTGGTAAGCGGGCACCTGCGCCATCCACACACACACACACACATACGATGGCGCGCTTGCCTGTGCGAACGTGAATACGGGGAGGCGCGTCGCAGGTGCGCGATGATAGCTTACACTGCAGTCAACCACAGCAGGGGCAATACACCGCAGCCCATACTTCTTCCTCTCATTGCCCATAAGATGACCGTTCGTGCAACTGCTTCGACAGGAGAGAGTGGGTGTGTGGGTGTGTGTGTGTGGGGGGGGGGGGAGGAGGGGGCGGTGCGTGTGTGTGTGTGCGTGATGGAACGCCCCTTTCTTTCCTTCTCTCTTTCTTCGTTGACCGCCTTTCGCTTCCGAGGTGGGGCATCGGTCGAACAACAGTGGCTGCTTCTGTCGGTGCAAAGAGCGGCGCGATGGGAGAAGTAGCGGTGCGAGGGGCGTAGAGGACGTGCTCCGCCGCCGTGTTGTAGCTCTTACTCGCTGAGTGCAAAATGCGCACGAGAAAGCGGAGGAACGTCAGCGGTGTGAGGCTGCGATCTGGGAGACAGAGCGATGCACCGCCACTGATGTCGGTGGCGAGGTCGTGGATGGCGCTGCGTTGGAGCCACCTGCGAAGCGAATGGCGTGTGTGTGCGTGTGTGTGGTGTCTGAGTGAGAGGCCGTGCTCTCAGACGGCCGGGTCGGCGCATGGCTGCAGCGCGTGCGTCTACGGCTGCTCGGCACCATGCGATGGGTGCCGGTGGCAGGTCTGCAGGGGGTAGAGCGCCGTTTGGACTCATGCTGTATGACGGAGAGCGGGCACGTGGAAGAGAATCTTCGGTACTCTTCCGTAGTAGTGCCACGACCACCATCAACGCACGTACGACTGCCCGCTATCTTTTGTTGTGCGTCGTCGGCAAGGATAGACAGGAATGGGAGGAGGGCGTGAAGGCCACGCTGCAGGGGCTCGGTGAATGATGGACTGACCTGTGGAATCTACTGCGTTCTTTCTGAGCGTTGCGGCGATGCGAGCTTCATTGAGTTGCAATCTTCAACGAAACCTATGTCTGACTGCCCAGGGCGCCTTGTGCAGCGGTCGGCTCGGTGGCTGGCCTTCTCTCTCTCTGTGTGTTTGTGTTTGTCTGCGCCGTGCATGCGTGCGCGCCTGTCCAACTCCCGTCTTTTCACGCTGCAGGCTGTGGGAGGCGGTGGTGCGGCCGGCAGGCCAGCATGAAGAAGCGCATGCGAGCGAGGGACCGGAGTCGCCCGTGGCAAAGCAGCTCGTGTTACCGCTCGAATGGATGCGCTGCGCATCCGCTCCCGTATTCGAGGTTTTGTGTGTCAAAGGGCTGCAAGACGATGAGCGAGCTGTGCAGGTGTGCGTGCTTGTATGAGGGGGCCGGGGGGGGGGTGCATGAGGCTGCAGGCACTGTGTGGCCTTCCAGCAGCCACCACCCGCGTCAACGCCACTGTCGCCGTGTGCGAGCGGGAAGGCCACGCTGCAGGGGCTCGGTGAATGATGGACTGACCTGTGGAATCTACTGCGTTCTTTCTGAGCGTTGCGGCGATGCGAGCTTCATTGAGTTGCAATCTTCAACGAAACCTATGTCTGACTGCCCAGGGCGCCTTGTGCAGCGGTCGGCTCGGTGGCTGGCCTTCTCTCTCTCTCTGTGTGCTTGTGTTTGTCTGCGCCGTGCATGCGTGCGCGCCTGTCCAACTCCCGTCTTTTCACGCTGCAGGCTGTGGGAGGCGGTGGTGCGGCCGGCAGGCCAGCATGAAGAAGCGCATGCGAGCGAGGGACCGGAGTCGCCCGTGGCAAAGCAGCTCGTGTTACCGCTCGAATGGATGCGCTGCGCATCCGCTCCCGTATTCGAGGTTTTGTGTGTCAAAGGGCTGCAAGACGATGAGCGAGCTGTGCAGGTGTGCGTGCTTGTATGAGGGGGCCGGGGGGGGGGTGCATGAGGCTGCAGGCACTGTGTGGCCTTCCAGCAGCCACCACCCGCGTCAACGCCACTGTCGCCGTGTGCGAGCGGGAAGGCCACGCTGCAGGGGCTCGGTGAATGATGGACTGACCTGTGGAATCTACTGCGTTCTTTCTGAGCGTTGCGGCGATGCGAGCTTCATTGAGTTGCAATCTTCAACGAAACCTATGTCTGACTGCCCAGGGCGCCTTGTGCAGCGGTCGGCTCGGTGGCTGGCCTTGTCTCTCTCTCTCTCTGTGTAGGTCGTTTAGTGGCGAGGACCGTTCCATATGGTTGTAACGCGCACCTTTACCCTCCATTTTATAGGCATCAGTGGGAGGAGGGCGCACGTCGCCTTCGTCTTTATCTCTCTGAACGGCGTCAGAGGGACATCAGGGACAGCGAAAAAAGGAACAGCTCAGGCACTCCGATGCGCCATTGTGCAGACACACACGCCTGCACACCCTTCACGCACACACACGCACACAGGCACACGCTACGTAAGTGCGGTGCTGCGAGCCTCATGGAGATGAAGCTTGCTTACCCGCTGCCTATTTACTTTTCCTGTCTCTCTCTCTCTCTCTGTGGTTTGCGATTTTCACGTCGCTGCTCTCCCCTCCTCCCCTCCCCTTCTCTCACGCCACCTCGGCTGCTTTCTATTGGCTTGCCTCTCATCGATGCAGCTTCCATGTGCGTCTGTCTCTTCCTTTGCCGTTGCGTGTCTGCGCAGACGTCCTTTTCCCACGAAAGCGAACGTATACGAAGCCTAGCGCAGCTGTCGTGGCCATCCTTGACGTTGCACGCGGCACCACTCGACCTCCACCAATCGCGTGCATAATCCTCGCATCACACTCGTCACGCGCTCTTCGCCGACACCGCCCCTCTTTTTTGATCTCAGGAACGCAGGGACGACAGGAGTTGGGTACATCCTCTGCTCTACCGCTGCTCCTCTTGCCAGCAAGAGCGAAACACATCAACAGTAGCCTCCACATACTTTCCTACCTCTTTCATTTCGCAAGCGCAGCACCGCACATACTATCGTTTCCGCTGCGCAGTAGGCGACGGCGGTGAGGCAGGAGGGACGGCCGAGCATACACACACACACACACAGACACACACCAGAGCACACCAAAACATGTCACTGGAGACGTGGGCGGTGGCCGCCGTCGCAATCGTCGATGTGGAGGGAACGCCGCTGCTCCTGCGCACCTACACGTCGCCAAAGGACGTGCTCAACTCTCCGGCAGCCCCGCTGCACGCGCATCTCTACGTTGGGCCAGAGGACGTGATCAAGCTGCACTTTGTCCTCTTCGCTTCCCTCGACCGCTGTGAGGAAATGCGCGAAATCGCGGCGCTGCCGTCGACTGGCGCTGCGGCGTCCTCATCAGCGGCGCTCGTGGGGGGCGGCACCGAGGCCTCCCTCGTTGCTAACAAGAGCGGTGAGTCGTCTACTACCGAGGTGGGGGGTCTTGTGGTCCGCACCTCGTCAGCCACAGCCTCAATGGTGAACGCGTCAGCAGCGAACGCGGCGCGGCTCATCTCTCCGACGACGGACGCGAGGTTTTTGGGCAAGCTGCTGGAGAGCCACCGCATGCGAAGCTACGGCTTTCGCTCTGCCACGGGCATCCATACGCTACTGGTGACCGTAGGCGGTGATGCGCCGGCGGATGCGATGGTGCCACTTTGCCGCGCCTTGTACGAGTGCGCATCGGCGGCGCTGTGCAATCCGTTTCGATCTCCCGCTCAGTGTTGGCGCGCTCAGGAGCAGCTGCTGTGGCGAGCGCCGTCGTCTGCGCTTGGGGGCGAGACGGCCGGCGCGGCGACATTGCAGCTTGCGGAGGGGGCGGAAGGCAAATATGAAAGCCAGAGACTCCCTCCCTGCACGCAAGGCAGGGCTGCTGCGTCTGCCGCATGGTGGACTTCCGCTCCATCCGGAACGATGGAGTGGAGCTGGCCGCGGCCGGCCCCGACCTCCGCCGCCGCTCTCACTGCGGAGCCAACACTGGCGCTGTCGCACACCTTTAATACACAGCTTGAGAAGCTGCTGTCAAGTTTCACCGTCACGGCGCGGAGCTGCATCGTTCGGTGAGGCGCTGGATGCATCGCAGGTGATCTCAATCTCTGTCACGTGGCTTCCCTTTCAGCCTTTGCAGTTCTTGTCGTTTTTGTCCCGTTCGATCGTCGCGTTGGTCGAGGCGGAGGGGGGAGAGGTGGCCACGGCGTGACGGGCGAGAGAAGCCGCGAGCCCCCATCCTTGTTGTGGTGTACACGTGCTGTTGGGCGGAAAGGTGGGGCACGGCAGAGTCGGTGAGGGCCCACTGCTTCTTGTGTGCGTGCGCATGCCCTGTCTTCCCATGACATGCTGCTTGTGTCTCTGCCACCGGCGTGAGGAACCTGTTAAGATATCGAGAAACTCGAGGCAGTTTGAGGGGTGGGGTGGGAAGTGGGAGAGGAAGTTGTGCGGCTGCCACCTTCCCTCTCCGCCAAAGCACTGCAGTTATGCCATACGCGGTGCAGCGTGATGGGCCGCCTTGCTCTGCAGGGTGCAAGAAGCAGACACAAGCAAGCACAGCCGGTGCATCAGGATAACGAGCGAAGGAGTCAGTGCCTCTGCTACGGGTGCGGGTGCCACCTCGAGCGCTTCTGCCGTAGGCTGCGTGGTTCCTGTACCCTTGCATCCCTCACACGCTCCTTCTTATTGCTTCTATCATCTCTATTCTCCCCTCCCTCCTCTCCCTCTCCTTCGGTGGCACCACCTCCCTTCCCCCTTTCACCCCCTCCCTCCATCTTACCCCCGGACAGCAGGAAAAGGGGACGCGTGCGTTGCCTCGTCACTCCCTCCCCCTCCCTCCCCCTTCGTGTTGCTTCGGGACGCCTGTTCCTGTGTGGGTTTGGTGTGCTTTATACCCCCTCCCTCTTTTTTTTTCGCTTAGTTTCTCTCTTCTTTATTTGTTTCGTGTGTGCAACGGCGCACGCTCGACACGTGTCACGGCGGCGGGGGGGGTCACAGAGAGAGAGCGCGCACACACACGGCGGGCCCTAGAGCGCTTCCCCTCTTCTCTTTCCCGTTCCTCTACCTTTGCCTCCTTCATAGGTGCCCTTCATATCGGCACGCACACATCTCCATACACACACACACACACACACGCACACACACACTCACACGCTTAGAGTCGAACACACACGCGCCTTCCTTTCTATACACCCACTCACCCACCTCACCGCACACGGACACTCAGACACGCGTTCAATGAACATAAAGCCCCGGTAACTCTAGTGCACACACAAAACACGTAGTACGGCCATGGGTTCCGTAGAGGAGATCGACTCCCTGGCGGAGTCCATGTACGCCAGTCCGGACCCGGAGGCTCGCCGGCTCGCGCAGGAGCGTCTCACTGCTCTCACGCAGGAGAACGCAGACGTAGCCCCGCTCGAGGCGATCTTTGCGCGGTCCAACAACCAGTATGCACTGATGTTCGTGTCGCAGGGCGTGGTGACGTGGTTCAGAGCGAACCGAAAGTGGCTCTCCAACGAGCAGCGCTTCGAGGTGGTGGTGAACATGTGCGGCACTTGCGTGCAGCGGGTCAGTCTTGCCGGCGCCCCGCGGCACGTGACGCTGGGCCTCATGAACGCGTACGCAAAGCTGACGAAGTTGTGCTTCGAGAAGGGCACGCTTCTGGTGGAGGCGGCTGCCTTCGCGCTGCAGATGCTTCACGACGCGTCACCCTCGTACGCGAAGAGCGTTTCACAGAACGGCGGGTGCGGCACGGCAGCCGGCTCTCACGGGGGCAAAGACGACAAAGCAAGCCTTATCGGCTCCTCAAACGGCGGCGCGTCATCCTCGTCAGCGATGGGCGGCGGCGCGAGTAGCATCTCTGCCAGCAGCGGTGGCGGCGGTCCGAGCGGCAACGACGGCGGCCCGCTTGGCTACGGCATCATCCGGCACTCCCTCTTTGCCCCGACCGGGTACCGTAGCGAAGAGGAGCGTCGCACTGCCTACTATGTTGCCCTGCTGCTGCTCAGCACTCTCGTTAATGAGTTTAGCAAGTACGACTCGGCCAAATCGCAGACGTACATGAACTTCTCCTCTCACCGCCGCTGCAGCAACAACTTCCGCGACGAGTGCATGCTGGACATCTTCGTCGCCAGCGTGGCCGAGCTGGAGGGTGTCAACGGCGCATCTCCCATGGCGCTGGAGGTGACGGAGTTTGTGCGGGACTGCCTCACCTATGACTTCATGGCCATCATGGTCGATGAGACCGAGGAGGCGCTGTCGGCCCAGTTTCCGAGCTCATGGAAGGGGGTGCTTCTTGCGCCTCGCACGTGGGACGTGTTGTGGGGACAGCACGCCACACTGCCCTACCCCCACTGCGCCACGCTGCTCACGGGCCTGACGAGCATGTGCGGCGTCCGTCGCACCTTCTTCGAGTCAACCGAGGAGCGCGTCCAGTACCTGAACGGTGCCCTGACCCACCTCGTCCGCACAATGCAGCTCACCGACGGACGGTTGAAGGTACCGCACTACGTGACGGTGCTGGCGGAGGCGTGCTACCGCTTTGTTTCCCCGTTCGGCTATCGCGATCTCCACCTCAGCTCCGTCTTTCAGACGTGGGTGTCGGCAGTCCGTGCCGTGTCACTGGACGTCTTCCGCATCCCATTCGGCCAGTCCGGCTCCTTCACGACGGCGACAACCCTGCTCAACTTCTGGAGCCGGTTGGCGACCTCGCGGCGCATGTACAGCATGTCGGAGGAGTCCGCGAAGGATCTGGAGCTCATCTCGCCCGAGCTGGTCATGTGCTTCTTTGAAGCCCGTGTGCAGGTGTCAGGCGGCAGTGGCCAGCAGGGGTCATCGCGCCGCGACACGAACAACGCTAACGGCGACCTAGAGGGGATGGAGTACAACATGGAGTTTGACGAGGACTTTGAGGCCACGATGGAGTCGATTCTCGCGCAGTCGGACGCCGCGGCGACGCTCGCTCTGCTGGAGCACACGGAGGCGATGAGGCTGCTGGCGAACTACGTTCACAACGGACTAGGCTCGAACGTTCTGACGAGCCCCAGCGCCACCACCTGGCTCTTCTACCTCGCCGGCGGGCTCGTGCGGCATGTGCTGAGTGCCGTCGAGGAGTCGGCGGTGGAGGCCTGCTCGGGCTTCTTCATGTTCTGTGTGGATTGCGCGAATCATCGCCGCAGCGGCGCCGCTGCTCCATCGAGGTCGTCTCTCTACAGCTCCTACGTTGAGCGTGCACTCCTGCACTTCTTGACGATGGTGCAAAGTGTGCTCAGCTCCTCGCGCCTGCACGAGGCACTCAACACCGTCGTCACGAACGTCTTCCAGTCTCGGGTGGCGCTCTTCCAGTTCATACTCAACAACACAGGGCACAACATCATGCGCGGTGTCACGGGCAACCGCACCACCGACGAGGAAACGGCACACATTATCCGCGAGTCCATCGAGCTCATCCGCAACGCATGCATGGATGTCCCGCACGCCATGCTAGCCGAACTGCACCTTGAACTGCCTCCGATGGTGGAACTGCCCCTGGCGCAGTCGGTCCAGACCTACAAGCTGCGCACCAACCTCTCTGCGGTGCTGTGGCGGCTGCTCAGCGTGACGCCGTATTCGCAGGCCAACCTGAAAGTGTTCCTTCAGCCGATCGAGCTGTGTATGCAGAACACGCTCGGCGGCGGCGGCGGCAACGACGCGCTCTTCACGGCGGGCTGGATGCGCGACCTGCGCGGCGTCGTGTTGGCGCTACGGGACAGCGCAGATGGGCTCAGCGACTTTGTCGAGTGGGTGTGCGACCACGCCAGCTCCTTCACGAGGTGCTGCACCGGTCCGCGGCGCAGCACAGCATGGTGATCGTCTCCTTGCTGCGCTTCCTTGAAGAGCTCGTCTCGCAGATGGGAGGTCGGTGCACGCTGCCGTGTTGCACCGCGCACAGCTCCTGCGGTCTTATGCTCTTCAAGCACATGTGCTCCCTCATGCAGAGCATCATTGAGCAGTGCATCACAGACGAGCACATTCAGCGCGTGAGCAGCGCCGGCGGAGGTGGTATGGTGGATGGCGCGTACGACATGATGCTGAAACCGCTGGCGTTGTCGCTGAGTGTGTTGAGGAAGTCGATCCAGGGCGGCTTTGTGCCGCTCGGGGCCATGGCGTTCTACCACGACGAGACCTACGACAACGTCCTCCTCGGCCTGCTGCGCATGGTCGGTGTGTTTCCGTTTGTGTACTTTAGGGAGTACCCGAAGGTGCCCTACGCCGTTGTGAACATGCTGCGCACCGTGACCGAGGAGTTCGCCTATCGCCCTCTCATGAGCCTCGACGCCAGCGAGCTGGAGAAGCTCATCTCCTTCGTCGTGTACCTCTGCGAGGACGTCGACACGCAGACCGGCACGCTGCTGCACGGGCTGTCCTTTCTCAGCTTCGTTGCTGGCCTTATTAGAGAGGTCAAGGCGCTCTCCACGCAGACGGTGTCGCCAGCGCTAGAGGCGCGCCCGCACGGCACCCCTCCTCCGTCTCCGATGCAGTTGCCCTCCTTCTACGCGAGCCCGTCTGGCCGTCTTTCGGGCACCCCGGGTAGCCTTGGTGGTCGCAGCGGCGGTGGTGCAGGCGGCCGCTCCGGCGGTGGCGCCTCGTCGCCGCGGGCGACGCGGCTGGCGAGGGAGGCGCTGGCTCGCACACTGGAGCCGTTCAACTCGCTCTGGGAGCGACTCATCTCGGTTGCCATGAACGTCATTGTATGCCAGGACCGCGCGCTGAGCGTCAGCTGCGCGGTGGTGTACCCCATCTTCGAGGTGCATCCACCGTTCTGGTACTCCTTCGTGGAGAACTTTGTGCGCACCTACCCAGAGCGGAAGCAGCCGATGGTGCGTGAGGCGCTCTCAACCCTATCCCACGCCGCTGAGTCGCAGGACAAGTTTTTTTCGGAGGTGTTCACCTTCCGTCAGACAATGCGCAATCTGTGAGAGGGGCGGTGGTGGTGGTGATGGCCGTGGGCAGGTCGACGGATGCAGCTTTGGCATGGATGCTATCATGTGTACGTGGCCTCCGTAGGGGCCGCACTGGTTCCAGACACTGTTAACAATGAGATCAGAGACAATGATTAGTTCGGTGACAACAGTGATGTCGACATGTGTAAGTTCTTGGTCGGCTAATGGTGATGGTGACGAGAAAGGGTGTGGCATGTGCCGCTGTTACCCCACCCTGCAGGCGTGCTGCACACGTTTGGCAGAGATGGCTCACTCTCAGCTCGCCCGTGCGTGCAGTAGTGTGGACGCAAAGGCGTGTGTGTATGCGTGCAGGAGTGCC
Source organism: Leishmania aethiopica (assembly GCA_003992445.1). NCBI lineage: Eukaryota > Euglenozoa > Kinetoplastea > Trypanosomatida > Trypanosomatidae > Leishmania > Leishmania aethiopica. The sequence continues at coordinate 715,602 of RZOE01000003.1, forward strand.
CATAAGGATGTGGCGATCTTCCTGTGTGCGCCTGTGTGTTTTTCTTCTTCTGCAAGTTGTTCTACACATAAACACGGCGATTACGTGTAATGTCTCTCAGTGTGCACTGACCCAGAGAACGGGAAGCCGCAACGAACCGCAAAAAAAAACGAGGAGGGACGACAACGGGGGCGGGGCGGCTAAACAAGAGGGAAGGGGAGGGAGGGTTAGTGGCGATAGTTGTGCGCGCGTGTCTGTGTGTTCTCTCGCCATCGCCCCCTTCTCCTCCTCTTCTCTCAAACGACGCGGCTCCTGTCCTAGTTTCCCTTCCACCGCGCAGCGTCCGCTGCGGATTCGCCCAGAAGCACGAGAAGAGAGGCACCAGTCATCCCGCGTTGGACGCCACACAGACACCCACGAAAAGATATGGTGACAGGCACGCAAACACCCGAACCAGTGCCACGTGTGAGAAGACATTCACCGGCGGCCCTTTTCGCTGAAGCGTGCTTGCGGCGCTCGATATCCATCAGCTCTAGCAGCCACATGTGCGCGAGACGTAAAAGGTCGCCGTGGCTGCACAACACACGCACAGTGTGCTGAGGCACATTCTTTCCCTGCGCATATATATGTATATGTGTGCGTGTGTGTGCTTTGCACGCATCCGAGTGGCATGGGCGAGCTGGGCAGGTACGCGTCACTTACTGTCTCTCTCTCTTTCTCCCTTTCTCCCTGTGTGTGGACGTGTGTACGTGTCTGCCAAGCAATACGACCGCCTCTTTTTAACCGCGGCATCTTTGCTTCTGCACCACCTTCTCCGCGGCCTTGTTAGCACCCCGGACGTGCTCTTGCCTGCTCTCAGGTGTGCATGGTTGCGCGCAAGCAGGACTGCCCACCGGTTCATCGGCGCTGAGCACCACATCACACACATACGCATCACAGCGGAAAACATTAACTTACCAACTCGCACACAAGCGCCACCGCGCCTTCTGCACCGTCTCCCAGAGCGAGCGAGAAGCGGGAAGAACGAGCACCGGGCAAGGCATCCACGCACGCATAGCCAGTGGCTCAAGGAAGCACACGGGCAACATGTCTGCTTCGAACAGCCGCACCGTCGAGGAGGTCCGCAAGGACTATGCGAAGCTGCTGGACCCGCAGGAGCCATTGGACAGCCGCATGCGCGAGCTTTACCGGCTCAAGGAAGATTGCCTCAAGACCGTAGCCGGTGTGACGGTAATCCTGGAGGCCATTGACACCACCGATTCAGTCTTGCTGCAGCACGAGCTGGCCTACAACGTTGGCCAGAGCGGCCGCGAGGAGGCCGTGCCGGAGCTGGAGCGCATCCTGCGTACCACTAGCTACGATGTCGTGACGCGGCATGAGGCGGCTGAGGCGCTTGGCGCCATCGGCTCGCCGCTCGCGCTGCAGGTACTCGAGACGCATAGTACCCCCACCACAGAGCCGGAGGCGCCGATCCGCGAGACCTGCGAACTTGCATTGGCCCGAATCGCGATGAAAGAAACGAAGGGTGACGTTGCCGTGGCTCCGCCAAGCGGATGCGAGTTTGTGTCTGTGGATCCGTCGCCGGCGTTTAGCGCGCTGTACTCCAGCACTGACGAGCCGGTGCCGCTCACCGTAGAGGAACTGGAGGCGGTGCTGCTGGATACGTCGGGCCGCACACGACTGTTCCGCCGTTACATGGCCATGTTTACCTTGCGCAACTTGGCGACGGAGGCGGCGGTCGCCGCGCTCTGTCGTGGCCTTCGCGAGGACACCGTTTCGGCACTGTTCCGCCACGAGGTGGCTTTCGTCCTCGGGCAACTCGAGCGCCCGAGCAGCCAGCCAGCTCTGATTGCGGCTCTCAAGGATGAGGAGGAGGCACCGATGGTGCGGCACGAGGCTGCGGAGGCGCTCGGCGCGATCGCCGATCCAGCGACGCTGCCCGTGCTGGAGAGCTACGCGACGCACCACGAGCCGATCGTCCGCGATAGCTGCGTGGTGGCGCTGGAAATGCACAAGTACTGGGCGAACTTCAACAGCCTCGCTCATCAGCAGCAGGAGGCGTGAGAGGGGTGTCCAGCGGGAGAGTAAGGAAAGGTGACTGCGGTGTGTGGTCATGCGTGTTGTGTGGCCTCTCCAGCCCCCTCCTTCCCGTTCTTTTTCGTGTCTCTGCTTGACTTGTTCTCTGTATCCTCAAGGGACCAGAGTTATTGTCGTGGCTAATGCCCGTATGCGAGGCCTGCTTCTCTCGCCGAGGCCTTTTGGTCATACGTGTGTGTGTGCGCGCGCGTGCATGGGGGTGCACGTTCTGCTGTACGTGGGTTCGACGCTGTGTAATCACTAACATGCCATAACAGAGACAAGCTAACGTGAATCGATATCAAGCCGATCCAATCGATTTTGCGTACGTGTGCTTGCGGGAATGTGAGCGTCTGCTCTCGGTGTAGTTTCCATGCTTCGGTCACAGATGGCGGTGGACTCGTGTGTGCAGGGGTAGGGTGGCAGGGTGAAGGCGGGAGGCACCGTACGGAAAGCATGGCTTGCGACATAATCTGATTTCCCGCTGCTGTCTCTCTCTCTCTGTCTTGCCTTCCATCTCCTCCCTCTCTCTGTGCGGCTGGTAATGGCGTCGCACCGCCGTGTCCATGCGTGTGTCTGCGTGCGCGTGGCTGGCCAGTCAGAAACACCCCTTTGCTCGCGGCTCTTCTCCCTCTTCTTTCACGCCTCACCCAGCCCGGCGCGCTCGTTTCGCGCTCAGACCCGTCTCACCTCCGCCCCCATTAGTTCCCTCGCCGTTCATCTCTCTCTCTCTCTCTCTCTCTCTCTCTGCACCACCCTGTGGTGACTCTTCTCGTGCACTCCCCCTCCCTTCATTACACGCGAGCCCATGGGCTTTTACAAGAACTCGCACCTCTCCACATCGGTATCGACAAACATGCCGTCCAACGGTGAAGGCACGCTTTTAGGAGCGAAGGCGGGCAACTCACTTGCGCGCTCTCTGTCTTCCCTCCTTAACGTTTTCGCTCCTTCCCTCGGCCGGCGAGTGAGTGTGCGCCGGCCCCTCCGGCATTCGACCTGTTGAGTGCCGCGCCCCTGCACGCCTCCCTCAAGGCATCGCGGTGCGGCGAGTTCTCAGAGGCGATCGATTTGCCCCTCGCCTGTCCAGTAGAGGCGCCCACTTTGATGTGCCCGCCATTGCTGCCTCTCGGTCCCATTTTCTCTTCGAAAACGGTCGCCAGCTGATCTCATGGGCGCCTTCTCCCTCTCTCGTCATCGCCAGTGTCCGCGTCTCCATAGTCGGCCCCGCCCACCCGCGACCCCCTTCGTGCCCGCACCCTGTGGGGCCGGAAGGAGGAAGGACGGGTGGCACCGCAGTCTCGTCAGCATGCAAGCTCAGACACATGCGCGTGCCGGTGGCCTTGTGCTAAAGACGCGTTCGAATCGTGCCGGTGTGGCCCTCTCGGTGTGTGCGCTGCACGACCGCGCACACACCGACACGCAAGCCGCCCCAGCAGTCGGATCGATGGAGACGAGTGTGCTGACTCGCCTGATGGCCTCGGTGTTATTTTCTCGCCCTCTCCCCATCTTATCCCCTCCCGCTCTCGCATGCTGGCGAAAGAGAGCAAGCACTTCTTTCGTTATATGCATGTATGTGTGAGTATATGCAACCCGACATACTCACGCACAGGAACGCACACCAAGATAGCACCCGTACCCCCCCTCCCTCCCTCCCCCCACATATATACGCATAACCAGAGCGACACCGAAGCACAGTGCACCAGCGCATGTTGTCACCACTTACCCATCACCCTCCTTTTTTCCATCACGCTTTCTCGCTGGCCTCACGTCAGGCGCTTTTTGGCCAACTGCAGCTGGCCTGAAGCACAGGAAGAGTACAAGGCAAGCGGGACAGACGGGTGAGATCGAAATCGAGAGAGCGAGAGCGCAGTTGTGTGTGTGTGTGTGCTCGTGTGGCCGCCGTAGAGTGCAAGGCGTGTGTCTCTACATCTATAGTAGACAAGTTGTGCCACATAGGAGAGGTGGTGCATTGGGTTTGTGGCTTGGACACCCTCATGATCTTACTCAGCGACGAGGAGGCAACTGAACAGCCGTAATGGGGTTCGCATCCGCGTATGACACCTGGGTAACACCCATGGCCCGCGAGGCTGTAATCTTCGGCCCTATGGTGTGCTTCTGGTTCTCGCTTCAGTACATCTTCACACGGATGCTGCCGTCGTGGATGCCGAACTGGAAGCGCTGACGAGGGCTCAACAAGATGACATGATTGTGCGGTGCTGCAGCATCGCCAACGGCTGCATAATGTCCGTGTCTGCCGTCCTGTTTTTTGTCAATCTCATCAAACACGGCGGCTTGGTAGCGAGCGACCTGTACGCGACGGTGCCGTACTATCGATTTAGCCGGGTGACCATCTCCGCCTACTTTGTGTGGGATATATTCGTGTGCTTCTACTATAACTGGACCTGGGCATGGAAGCTACACGGCTTCTGCAGCTTCGCTGGCAGCTACACCCTCCTCTTTCCCTTCTCTGAATACTACGCCGGGTATTACACTGGCTGCTTTGAACTGAGCAACGGCTTCCTGCACGCCTCTGTGATGCTGCGCACCATGTCGGCCATCTCAGACCAGCGGACGCAGTGGTCCCTCATCGGAACCCTCAACCACTGCGCTACCGTGTGCGAGTACATCTTTGGCGGCCTCTACGCTCTCATCCGCGTCCTTGGCGGCACCTACGTCACCGGCAGCTGGATGTACAGCCTGCTGAGCGCATGGCGGTCCGACATCGTCCACGGTGGCGAGCCCGGGTACACACCGAAGCTGCACAATGAGGTGGCGGTGGGGATTGCGTTGTTCGCCCTGTCCGTTCTGCAACTGCTGCAATACTTCTGGTTTGGTGAGATCTTCAAGCGTGCCCTGGGTGGCGGTGCTGGCGCAGAGGACAAGATAGGGGCAGCTTCTGGCGCCGCTGCTGCTGGCGAGTCGAAGACTGTGGGCAAGAAGAGGAGCTGATCCCGAGCGGGGGGGGGGGGGCTTCCTGCCGCCTTCCCTCTGTTACTTCCTCCCCTACTTTACCTATGTGCCCTGAGCTTGCTTTATGGGAGCTTATTTGTGTTGAGAATTTCGTGTGCGTCGTGTCACTGCGTTAGCCTTGCCGATATGTGAGAAGACACGCGTGAAGCACAGGGGCCCGTGCACTTCCTTCGCTGTGTCTCGTATGCGCCCCCGCTCTGATCGACCAAGGCCTACACGGGCTCCAAAGAGAAGATGCTGAACGTGATGGGGGGGGGAGGAGGAGGAGGAGGAGGGGCAGAGGGCGGAAAAAGCGTCAGAGGGTCGCACGTGGACATACGCGGAGGAGGGCGAGCGCGCAGGTGTGGAAGAACGAGGCACATGCATGGTGTGTCTGCCTGTGTGCTTGCTGTGCCGGGCGAGGATGGCGCGCGACGGCACGTGTTGGCGCAAGGCGCACCTTCGTCCTTTACGTCCCCACCTCCCTCTCGCTCCTCTTGACGGTTTCTCCCTTTCTTTCCTATTGCACAGCTTCGTTGCTTTTCTTTCCGGTGCTCCCCCCACTTCCCCCAACCTCAGCGGCTGTCGAGGACGGTGCAGGCAGACTTTTTGCGTGTGTGGGTGTGTTGCAGGGGAAGGGAAAGGAGGGGCATGTTGGGCAGACGGCTCGCGTCTCTGCCGCTTGCACTGCCCCCTTCCACCGATGCTTCTTGTTTTCGCAGCACTTGCGTGTTCTTGCCTCATGTCAGCGCCGTGCTCCGGAGGGACGAGCCAGGCGCTGGTTGACACAGGAACATGCCTGCTTATACACGCGTACCGGTGCGGCAGTGGCACTAGAGAGGAGCAGAGGCACCAACTCTGGAGCCCGTCAACTGACCAGATAGACGGTTGACAGTCCCGATTTCCCTCGACTCGGACGACAAGAAGAAAAATGAGTGTCTTGTGCTTCAACGTGTGTGTGTGTGTGTGCATGTCAGAGGGAAAGCGGGCACCGACACGCTCGTGACCTCGTCTTCATCTGCTGCCGCTCGGCCCCTCCGCTTTTCTCTTCCTTTGGCCTGCTTGAGCGTTACTCTTTTAGCGTCGCTTCGCCGTTGCAAAAGCGCAGCCACAGACCTCAACTCCCCCCCCCCCACACACACACACGCACACACACCACCCATTCTCCCATACACGTATACAAACACGGCATATACATGGGCACAGACACCCGCCCCCCTCCCCCTTCACACGTCTAGAGGCATATATGCTGTCTGCCGTTTGGAATCACCTTCTTGAGAAGACGGCACCCGCAGTTCATGAGGGCGGAATGCAGCAGAGACATCGAGGGCGCGGAGGTCGCCGCTGACGCCGCGGGCCCTAGGCGCGTTCCTGGTGGCAGCTGCAGCCCCAGCGGCGTTGACACTGTACCTCCCAGTACGCAAGCCAGCGAGTGCGGCTCAGGGCAGGTGAGTCGAGAGGACGGAACTCCGAAGGCGGCGCTCAAGCACGTTGCTTTCAACGTTACCAGCGCCTCACCGCGAGCAGAAGAGGCTCCTTTCTTCGCAGCGACGTCCGTTGCGATGCACGGGACACAAAGAGCACAGGGGCTCAGCCCCACCGACTTCCAGAGGCACAAAGGATTCCGCACTGTCGATGCCGGATCTCCGCATCCTCGCTGCGGGTTCCCGATCAAGTCACTCTTCGTGAAGCGCTCCACGCGCATCTCGACCCCCTCCAATCATTCGCACAACACTTCACAAGCGCAGCTCCCCACAGCTGCGTCGACCACGGCAGGCGACGCGATCAGCGACGCTGTTGATGATGCGCCGGAGCTAGTGGACGCCGAATTGTCACCATCCCAATCTTCGGCCCCTCTCCAGCTTATGCCGCCAGCCACTACACCGTGCAGACTGAGCTGCCTGTCTCGCAGCGCTGCGACCGTTTCTGCGGCCACGTCAGCGTCTGAGGTGCCAGAAGGGCGTTACAGCGACAGTAGAGCGCCTGCCGAGCTTTTCGCTTCTTCGTCGCGCGCTGCTCCTGCTGCGGCAGTCGCTCCGGTGGTCCATGCCGCTGATTTCGACATTCACCGGGACAGTCATGCCAGAGAGGCGGCGCTACTCAGGAGCGTTGCTCAAGAGGGCGATCAAACCACGTCAAACTCGCTGGATGGCGCACTGCCACCACCGCATCTTCTCACACAAGTACACGGCACGTTCACTTCCGCCGCTGGGTTCACCGGTGACTCGACCGGTTTTTCATCCGCGCAACCCCTCTTCTCTTCCTCTGCTGTCGACGATGCCGCGCAGCGTGCGCAGACGCGGATGGAGGCCACTCATGCCCGTAGCCAGCGGCTTAGTCGCACATCGGAGCTCTCTGCCCGCCATCATCCGCGAGCGTCCAGCGGTGTGGACGCTTCGCTGTCCTCGGCACCGTCACCCCTGCTGACGCAGCTGTGGCCGCAGCGCGCGCAGGCTACACCGCGGTCCTCAGTATACAGGGACATCCACGACGCGCCGGAGGGCATGTCTGGTCGCAGCGCGCTGCTGCCGCGACGCGGACTTCACGTGCCCAGCGGCAGTGCTCATCCAACCTACACAACAGCAGTGGCGACTGTCACCGATGCCATCGGCGTCGGGGATCGAAACGGGGAAGACGTGCTTGGCCAACGCGAAGTCGCGCTTTCGTCAGCTGACCCACCATTTCTTCACCGTGATCTCGCGGAAAACACGGCGAGCTGCTCCCCGGCGGTAGCGGCGGCAGCCGAGGTCAGGACGCCGACTGAGGCCGAGGCGGCGCGCCGTGTCCCGGTTACGACCGAGCCGTCGATCGCCTCGTGCGCGAGTACATCGCCGGGGAGCTTGACCGCCTCACAGCATCCTACTTCCCTTATCCCCTACTCCACAGAGTCCCCGATCAGAAGCGCGCTGGCCAGTCCGGAAGGCTCCTGTGTGTTGGCCGCGCCTCCCTTGGTACTGCCCACCACGCTGCCGCCAACGGCACCCTCCTGTGGTGAGTCGGCAAAGGCACTGATCACTGCGCCTTGCACGAACGCTTGTGGGGACTGTCAGATCGTCAACGGCGGCGGCGGCGCTCTCCACCTCGATGGAGGGCAGGCGGCGGATGAGCTCCCGTGCTCAGGTGACGCAGCCAGTAGTGCCGAGTGCTACAGTACTTTCGCAGGTGTTGTGTCTGACACCATCGGGCTTGCACCGGTGCTGGCAGACACACTGCCGCATGGTCGATGCTTTACACTGAACATGTTGACCACCTGGGGAGACGCGCACGAGGTGGGTCTCTGCGGGTTGGAGCTGTTCGACGACCGTGGCCAGCGATTGCTGCCATGTTGCGCAGCAGCTACGGGGACGGCAGCGGTGGTGTCGCAGATGGCGTCTGTGGAAGGCGACGTCGTCATACTGACGGCCACGCCGCCGAACGGGTTTGTGCGCGCCTTCGCCGAGTACACGGCAACCGAGACGAATTTGGTGGCGGCGAGTAGCGCTGCTGCCACTGGCGGTGATGATGCCGTGTGTGGAGATCCGCGGCGGCAGCTCCGCACGCTGATCTGCCCACACCCCCTTAACACACACGACGAGACGCACATGTTCGCCGTGCCGTACACGGCGGGTAAGCCGCACCTTGTCAGCTTTGTTTTTGCAGAGCCGGTTCGACTCTCTGTGATGCGGCTCCACAACTACGCTGGCAGGGGCCGCGTGCACACCACGAAGGGCGTGCGCATTGCCGAGGCCTGGATGGAGGAGACGGTGGTCTTCCGCGGCGAGGTGCGCGCGAACTCTGGAGAGCTGTGCCGTGGAGAGAGCGCGGAGGAGGCGGAGGACGGTTTCGCTCACGGGCAGAGAGATCAGCACGCCAGTCAACCCTCATCTCTGCCCCTTTCGACATCTCTCTCTCCGTACGGCCTTGAGAACTGCGAGAACGTTCTGTGGACGACCGATGCCGCAGTGCTGGCACGCGTCATGGCGCACGGCCCGCCCTCTACGACTCCACCACTGCGCGAGGTGGACGACAGCGATGGCACACACGGCCGCCGGCGCACTGCTGGGGTTTCGGTGGAGGATGGGGCAGCTGCACCACGTTGTATGGCTTCAACGTCTACCGCACGCGACGATTTGCTCAGTGGCGATCCAGCGCCTTCCCGTCCTGTGTCTGCTCGCCCTTCGACGACGACGCGAAGGTCGCGAGCCCCGCCTGTGCGCTTTAGCTTCTGCAGTGCACGACACGCGGACACTACCATGCCGCGCCGCTGTCGTGCCGCAGCTGGCGGTGCACCGTGCCTGCGAGGCGACAAAGACACTGTGACCCCCTTGCAGGTCTGTCCTGAGCGCTTTCCTCGCCCCAGTGGTGCAGTCGACGCGTGGGCCGACGTTGCGACGGACGCGCGTGTGCACCAGGTGCCCGTCGGCTTCACAACTGATTCAGCGCAGCCAGAGCTGCACAGCGGCTCTGGCCAAGACGACCGCCAGCAGCGCAAGCAAAGGCGCCGCCACCTCAATCGGCAGGCGGTGCTCGACCCTGCTCGGTGTCCTCGACGAGTGACAGCGATCTGCGTGATGGTGCTGAGCACTTGGGGAGCGACGCAGCACGTGGGCCTCAGCTGTCTCCGGCTAAGGGATGCAAGTGGTGACGTTGTCGGCTCTGTGGATGTGCAGTGTGCCGCCCTCCACTACCCGGATGGCACCAGCTCCGTTTGCGCAAGCCACAGTTGCCGCGGCAGTAGTGCGGCAGGCACGATCGAGAACCGCCACCACGCTCCCAGCGCCGCGTGTAACGACGACGACAGCAACGGTTCAGTGAAAGCGCAGGGCGATGTTGGCTGCGGTGGTGAGTGCCGCCTCTCGAGGACTGTTCGCGGCTTGTTGCACAGCGAGGCGTACTCGGAGGAAGCGGCCCGCGGCACCAATCAGCAGGATTGCCCTTCTGGTCCGTGCCTCCTCCCATTTCAGAGCACCATGCAGCTCGTCTTTATCTTTCGCGACCCGATCTCCTCGCTGGGCTTCCTCGATGTCGCGAATTACTCGGTGGGGGATCAGACGAGCTGCGGGGTGAAGGATGCGCGTGTCTTCTTCGCCGAGGAGGCAGAGGAGGGCGCTACCGATGCTACTTCGCCCCCTCCTTCAGCGGAGGTTTTTCGCCAGTTGTGGTATGTCGGTGCCTCCTCGCAGAGTCGGCACGCTTTGGCGGCGGCGCGGGTGTACGAGGTGACCCCGTCGGCTGGCGTGACGCTCCGGAAGGCACCTGCCTTTCTCGACTCTGCCCGCTTCCAAAGTTATGACGTGTCACTGTATGGCCCTGGTTTGCCACCACCTCGAATTGCTTTTCCATCGACACCCACTGTCCGGGACGACGACACTGCCGCCGCTACTGCTGCTGCTGCTGCCATACTCGATGCCCAAGCCCCACGAAGCAATCTTCAGCGAGCGCTGCCGCCGTCAACGCATGACACCGGCATGCCCTTTGCCGATCACCTCGGCCGCTACGAAATCGCGTCCGGTCCAGGAACCGGCGGCGCCGGCAGCAACAGCACGGAGACGGAGGTGTTTTCAATCAGCGGCATGAATTTGAATGGGGAGGGGGGCCAGCCTTGTGCCCAACGCCACCATGGCCGCGCCAGCTCTTTTTCCTTAACGAGCAGCCTCGGCGCCTCCATGAGCATCCGGGCGAACGTGGCGATGCACCGCGCGCGCATGTCCCTTCTGCAAGAGCGGCCGGCGTGGTTGCTGGAGTACCAACCGTATGTGACGCCGCTCTTGCCAGTGGGGTACGTGTGCAAGCTGCGGCTGACAGTGTGCGCGCGCGATGTTCCTGCCGCTAAGCCTCTCGACCCCTCCGCTGGCTGTCGTGCAGGGGCGAAGGAGGCGAAACCTCCCTACGCGAGCGCCGCTGCCACATCTTCTCTGGCGACGGCGTCGGTAGTGGGGGAGGCGCCGGCACAGCTAGCTACTGTGATCACCGCCGGCGACTCTCTGAAGGCGTACTTGAAGGAGTGGCTCGTGAAGCCGCTCCGCGCCTGCAGCTTTGTGAACGAACGCGGCGACGTGGTCAAGCCGATGCTTCCAGACAAGTACCGCGCCATGGTGCACGAGGAGGCGGCGCGGCGCCACAGTACGTCTTGGCCAGACGGTAACGACGATGGGGATGCGCAGCACGAGCGCGCGCTGGCACGGTGTGTGCCAATGGTAGCGGAGAGTATGGTGCGCGTTGTGCCGGCAAATCGCCACAGCGCCGCGGCGGGCATGCCTGCGGTGTCGTCACCGCAGCCGCCTCTGCAGGCCGTTGTGGAGCTACTTTACGTCGCGGACGTGCCATTTTGCGTCTCGCTCGTGGCGCTTCACAAGCCGCTTGTCGTGCGCGGCTCGGCGGCGTGGGCCCGGCAGGTGCAGGTCTTCGTGGATGACGCGCTTGTCTTCTCCAGCGGAGAGGCCTCTGTACGACCGACACAGACCTCATCAGGGAAGGGCGCGGTGCGCGGCCCCGGGGTGTGCGCCGGTGCGCGGGCCGGCGGTACCTGGAATGCTACGGGACCAGCAGCATCTGGCAGCTTCGGACCCCAGCTCAACAACGGCCAAGGCGGCGCAGCCGATGCTGCAAGCGAGGGCGCACAACTGTGGGGAGGCCTTCCGGAATGTGCGACGTCTTTGAAGCCTTATGTGGTGTTCACGCTCGATCCAGACCTACTCGACGACCTACGCGCTGAAGCAACGGGTGCTTCCTCGTCATAGCCGTCTTGAGCCTCGCGCAGGAGGAAGAGACCTGGAGGTGGGCGGACAGGGCGGGCGGGACGCAGGGAGTTGAGACAGTGGCGGTGGCTACAGTGGCACCATAACGGGTGGCCCGCAGCGATGTGTGGATATCCGCACGATAACGGCAACAGACAAGCCTGCCAAGACTAGCTCGTGTGTTGTGCAAGAGAACCGAAGGTGGGCGATGTCTCCAAGAAGATGTCTGGGGAGGGGCGAAGCGGCACCGGCAAGAGAGGAGGTCCGATCGCAGAGGAGGGGGGGGGGAGGCAGGCGGGAAGAGGGAGCAGAGCGAAGCGCTCTTAGCCCTTTCTATCCTCTCGTGCTGCATCTGTTGCCTGACCATGCTCCCCCTCTCTTCCTTTTCTTCCTCTTAACGACGTTGCTTTTTTTTTTTTGTGTTTGGGCTGTCTTGCGTGTGTCGAGCGCTGCCGTGGAGCCGATGCACTGTCTTGCTTTGCCGTCCCACATGCGCCGCACCCTCGTCCTTCGCGTCTGCGTACACGCCGTATGCTGCCTCATCCCTGCGCGGTACGGGTGCAGGGCCCGTCGTTGTTGGTTGGGTCGTATGGGGAAGAGGGAGATAGATGAGGTGGAGAGAAACGGATTGCACGGGGATGAGAACGCGATAGTGGCTCGCCGCTCCTTGTCACTCCTGTCCTTTTTCCTTCTCTCTCTTGGCCCCTCTCCGCTGACTTCCATCAGGCCTCAGTACGGTGCTCTTGACCGCTCCTCGGTCACTCGACGCGGGGGTCTCTCGATGCGCACCTACTGACTTATGGAACGGTATAGGTGTACCGAAGAACGGCGAATGATGGCGAATCTCGCGTCTCCGCATCTCCTCTCCCGCAGCTGGTCCGTGGGAATCCGCTCCATCCCCACTGCACTGCAAAGGCCGTCGCTGCGTCGGGATTGTCTCCAGAGAGCCAATGGGGTGGTGCTTCGTCCATCTTGGGAGGAGGGGGGGGGACTGCGCACACATCCACTTCCATCTCTCCCTTACAGGGTCTTGTGTTGCGCTCTCGGATCTGTCCGCTCTTCCCTTCTCCTTGAGGGTGCGAAAAAGTGTCTTGCCCTCTGGTGAGGGGGCGGGTCGCAGGTATTTTTTCCGGACGGCCCCGCCCGCAACGACGTACGGGTGTATATGTGCGTCTGGGGCGCGGTAGCTCTCTCGCTCTCCTCCTTGTTTTGAGGAGGATGCCAACTGGTTTTACTACCTTATCTCTGAGTTCAAGTCAGCCCCACCCCGTGCCCCACCCCCCATCGTGCCCGCCACCGGGGCTCGGCACGCTGGGTAAGGGAAGGGTGGGGGGGGGGTGCTTGCACGTGCGTAGAAGCCATCCAAAGGATAAGCAGCAGCGCTGTAGGGGAGGAGCGGTGAAGCCGGCTTTCGTCCTGCCTCTCGACACCCAACACCGTTGGTAAAGCTGCCTATAACAGGCCAGAAAGCGGGGGATGGAACCCCTCAAGTTGATGAGCTCCCTCTGCTCTGCTCTGATCTTTCCTATCTGTCGCTCTCTCTCTCTCTCTGATCTCGCCCTAGCGAGGGCAGGAGATACGGGCATGCCTCTTCACACACCCACGTATCCAGCGGTAAGCCAAGCAGGCAAGGCAGGACTCGGCGGTAGTATACATCTTGTTTTTCCTCTTTCTGGGCATCTGTGCCTGACAACTTGCCAATGGCGCTTGCACACATTCTTCGCTGCCAGCGCTTCTTTTGGCTCGGCCTTCGCGACCGTGTGCGGGTGAGCAAGATGATTAGCGGCACCTTGCCCATCCCCGCCAGCGATGCGATGATGTCGGTGGTGCCGGTCAAGGCTATTCGGGCGGTCGCGGCGGCACCTCCGCAGACGCCGCGGCCGCGGCTGCCATGGTTTGTGTGGCCGTGGCGTCGCCAGCTGCCACCCGACCCTGCGTTCCGTCAGTTTGTCGCCCAGCCCATGGTCATCCCTATGCACTGCGGCCTGCGCTTGATTGACGAGTTCGGCCACGTCAACAACGCCAAGTACCTTGAACTGTGCGAGTTGGCCCGGTGGCGTCAGCTGTCGTTCCTCGGCATCGGCACCATGATGGCCCGGCTTCGCGTGGCGTTCGTGGTCTCCGACCTCTCCATAACTTATCAGCGGGAAATCCGACCGTGGAGCAGGGTGTGGTTGTCGACGCGAATTCTTCTTCCGCCGTCTTCGCCATTGACAGAGGCAGCGCCATCATCAGACAAGAGGCGCTTGTACATTGAACATGAGATCTGGAGCAAGGACGGGCGTAAGCTGCACGCTGCAATAACTCTCGCGGCGGCCCTCATCGGCCCTGTGAAGTACGAGCAGGAGCTGGATCGGCGCTACGACCCGACTGCTGCCGCCGCCGCAGCGGCGCCGCCTCACGTGCCTGCAGGCACCCGTGCCCGTCAGCATACGACGTTGAACTGCGAGCACGTCCTGGCTGACGCATTGAATCTTTCTTCCGTGGCGGAGCTGCGCAAGCTGTTCGAATCTGCTGAGCATATCTACACCCCCGCTGTGGGCGACGGTGACGCCGCGGCCGCGGCCAAATCAGGTGAGATGCCTGACCAGGAAAGCGCAGCGCGGCAGGAGCGCATCATGAGTCTCGCCCGTATCTGGCGCACAACACGCAATGAACTGCGCCATACGTCGTTCGTCTCGTCTCCGCCACCGCCGTCGTCTTCTAACAGACTCAACCCCAAGACGGGCCCCAAGCTGTGATGAGTGTGCCTTTGAATGGGGTGCAGGCGAAGGCGTCACGCGAGGGAGGGGAGGGGCGGGGCCGCATGTGCGTGTGCTCGGTCATCTGTCGTGCCCTTGTCCTTCCGCCCTCCATCGCTTCGAGCACGCAGACGAGCACGGCCGCTGCGCTTGCCGTTTCCTTTTGCTTCCACGCGCAATTGCTTGACAGAGCTGCAGACAAGAACAGAAACGGTGCTGGGGGCGAAGTGCCCCCCCCCCCTCCTTCCCTTTCCTTCCCTCTCCCCCGTAAGAAAAGGAGGAGAGCGGCAGAAGCGTCAGTCGAATTACAAGCGGGCCGCGAGGATGAGGTGACCGATCGCGGTGGATGCGACGTGGACGACGGATGTGTGTGGTGTGTGGTGACTGTCCTACCTCCCACCCTTTACGTTTCATTTTCCTTCTTGGGGAGGGGGGGGGGGCCCTGGAAGGCATCAAGACGAGAGTGGTGGTGAGCAGAGAGAGAGGGGAACGACAGTGACGCCAAGAAGGGGACCGAAACGGGAAGCGCAGCTCCTGCGTCTCGCCCCGCTGCCGCCCCGACATGCCACCTCACACCTCTCTCCCTTTTTTCCCCCTGTGCTATCTCCAGTCCTTTCAAGCGCGCAGCCGCGCGCCCTCCTTCGATGCAGCAGAAAAAGCCGCGGGGAGTGGCGCTACACCTCGCCGGCGGTGACCTCAGGTAAGGCAAGGCTCCGAACGTCGAGCGCGACTCGATCTTGCGGGCACGCATGCCTCAGAGCCCCCCTGTTGCCACGCCGCAAACTACGGAAGCCTTTGTGTGCCTCAGCGGCGCAAATGGCAGTGAGAAGAGGGTCACTGCATGGGCGTGATTATTTTCCCATATTCCCACGCACCCATTGGATACCTGGGTCGCTGCCGCCCCGAGGGTGGATAGCGGCTAAAGCTGAGCTCGACGAACTCGGCATCATCGAGGCAGGCGCGCAGAAAGACGTGGACCATATTTTCAGCTGCTTCTTGCCCGACGCCATCGTCGCGAAGGGAGTCTAGTGCGCGACAGGGTCGGGGGATGGCAAGAATGCAAGTTGCTTACGCTGGCGAAACTCTGTGCCGGCTGCTTTTATCAATCAAATCGGTGGATCCAAAGAGCGGCCTGAGAGAGCTACCGGTGTTTGTGGCTGGGGCGCCGGCATTGCGGATGTCCGCGAGCACGCTCTATGGGCACCTCACAGCTGTACTGGCCAACACCGAAGTGGAGACGACCGAAGGGGACGCAGTGCAGAAAGGGTGGCGGCAGGGCATGGTGAGCAGCACGCGTGCATGCTGGCAAAACAACAAAGTAAAAAAGAACACAGATGGGGTATGTTGTCCCACGCAAGGCGTGTGCTGGTGCGTGTGCGTCTCATCGGTTGCGCAGTGCACCTCTTATTGCCCCTCCCTCGCGAGGACGGCGCCGTCGCTCTGCGGTGCGCCCACACCCTTTGTTTTTGTCCTCCACTCCGCCTTCACTCCCTTCTCCTCTATCCCTCCCTCGCTCTCTTTGCTTGCACTCGTCCTACCGGCGTCCGACGCCTAACGAAACACGCATGCACCAACAAACGCCGTACGCCAACTTCACGATGCAGAAAAACGCGTACCACAGTTGTGTAGTTTTCCTCTGCCGTTCTTCCCACCTCCCACCTCCCACCTCCCCCCCCCCAACACACACACTCACTCACTCACGCCCCACCTCCAACTCAAAGAAAAATAGCAAGCGAAGAAAAGCAAGCAAACACACGATTGTGACCGAACACCCCCTTCCCCCCACCCTTTCTAAGCGTCCCGAGATCATTATCATCAGCCCCTCGTCCTTTTACGAGTGATTTGCCATAACCCTTCTTGTGGCCCTCTGCCACCCCTTGCATTGTGTGCTGCGTGATCCATTCCGTGTCTATCTTTCCCCCTTTTCTTTCTTTCGTGGTCAGGCACATTACCTCACCAACATTGTTCTCTTTTTCACAGCGTGTGCGTGTGTGTGTGTGTGTGTGTGTGTGTAGCGTTCTCTCGTATCTGGGCTCCTCTTGTGTTCTCACTCTCCATCTCTTTTCCTCCCCTCGTTTCGGTTGTAACCCCCCTACTCCTCCTTTCCCTGGGCTGGAGATCTACACCCCCCGCGTATCGCGTACGCACATCGGCGTGGTGGCAAAGAAGGACACGCCAACGAAAATTGGAAAAAAAGCGAAAACGCCGCAGAGAAGACACTCGCTTCAGCACGTGCGTCCCGTGCTCCTCGTTCCACTACACCGCCGATTTCTTTGCTCCTCGCTCCACCGGCACACGCACACACACACACACACACATACACACGCACACACACACACGCACACACGCACACACACGCGCACACACACATACACACACGTACACAAGAGGAAACCAAAGAGTCGTGTTGAGTGTGTACCATCTTTTTTTTTTTGTTGGGGTGCTTCTGCCCCCACCCCCTTTCCTTCCTCTCTCTCTATATCTCTCTATTCCCCCTCCCCGCGCTCACCCCCTTCATCCTCTTCCCCCCTCCTTCTCTCTCTCTGCTTGTGGTGCTTGTCCGATCGCCTTCGCCAATACAGTGTACACGGACGCTCTACTGCCGCTACTCGAGCACGGACACCCACACCCCTCCCCCGCCACCCTCACCTTTCCACCTCCGCGCTCACACACGTCTTCTCGTTCACATACCAGGCAGCGTCAAGCACGCTTACATTCGCTGACCGAGCGGTAAGCCTTGCCTTCTGCTGCTACGGCGTCGCTAAGAGCGAAGTGAACTTCCTTTCCTTCTTTCCTTCTCGCGAGTGTGCGTGCGTGTGTGTGCGCGCACGCTTGAGCTCAGAAGACAGAGAAAGCAGAGGGAGAGGTCTACGCATCAAAAACGAGCAATACCAAAAGGCAACGCTCTCCCCCCCTCCCCTACTGAGACGCACACTCTCACTCAATCAAATCACACGGGCTACTCAATAGAGAACAGCACCAACGCGAACCCATACCCGTGCACAGCGTAGACGTCCGTTTGCCGAGAGAAGTGATCATCTCACCTCCGTCTCTCTCTCTCTTTCGGTTTCACCTGATTTCACCGTTTTTGTTTTTGTGTTGTAGGTTTTGCGTTTTTGGTGTTCGAGGTCCTCCTGGAGTTCGCCTTCGGTATTGTAACCTCTCTCTTCCACCCCTCCCACCCCCTCCTCCTGTTGCGCGCGTGAGTCTGTGCTATCATTTTTTGTTTCGCGCGTGTGTTTGATCTCTACTTATAGCATTTCCCACCCGTCGCCCTTCTGCTCCATCTTTTTTTTTTTTTTTTTCGCGTGTGCGTGTGTGTGTGTGTGCGTTCCTTTCCCATATCTCATCCCCTTCTCCTCACGCGTTCTATTTGAAGAGATTTCTCGCGTGCCCTGCGACGGTTTTGGCATCAGCGCACTTGGCTAGTGCGGTCTCTTGCCCTCCCTCCCTCTTCCCGGCTTTGGGGCACAGCGAATCTCCCCCCTTTCGTGTTTCTCTGTTACGTACCATTACATTGCGTCAGCCAGCCGCAACGCCTTTCCTCCCACAACAATGAACGCAGTCAGTATCAATGAAAATGAGCTGTTACACCTCAGCGTGGGCGACTTTGTCGCCATCCTCACCCATCACATGAAGGATGGCAAGCTGCACTGGATCTTGGGCTCCGTCGAGACGCCGCCGTACCTGCGCGATGTCGAGATCCGCCTGTGGGCGAAGCAGGGGTTCGAGTACTACGACGAGGGCGACACCCCGGCAGACCCGGAGACCGCGGCGCTGTTGGATCGCATTGCCCAGGTGAAGGAGGAACTCCAGAAGAGCATTGACCAGGCCGAGGACCTCACAGAGCAGCTGCGCGACCGCCGCGCTGCCATTATTCAGAAGATCGCCGATGCTGACAGGTACGTGGCGGAGTCGGAGGCCGTCCGCGACGCTGCGCGCGAAGACGTCGAGAGCATCTCCGATCGCAACTGGCAGGAGCTGAAGTCGTACCGTATTCCACCCAAGATGGTGTCGGTAATAATTCGCGCCGTGATGTTGCTGCTCTCCGAGGACGAGGCCCGCGCGTGGCCGCATATGCAGCGAGTGCTGCGTGACTTCTACTTCAAGCGCCGCATTACAAGCTACGACCCCGGTATGCAGCTCTCCCCTGAGCGCCGTGACTACATTCTGCAGGAGTGCGTGAGCAAGAAGAGCTTTCGCTATGACCGCGCCATGCAAGGTAGTGTAGCGGTGGGCCCCATCTACTACTGGGTGCTGGCTCAGCTCGACAGCGGCGAGGCCCAGTCGCAGAAGGACAACGTCGAGCAGGAGAAAATTGCACGCCAGAAAGAGCTGCGCGGTGTGCTGAAGCAAATTAGCGAGCAACAGGAGCGCATATCAGAGTATCAGGAGCTCATGGATGACCTGGACGATCAGCTGCGCCTGTGCAACCAGCGGAACAGCGACGGCAGCACCGTCTCGATGCTCTCGCAGAGCCCGAGCGCCTCGCGCTCGCGCCGCCGCATCCCGATCAGCGACCGCTATGCCGAGAGCTTCGCAGCTCGAGAGGGAAAGGAGTACCTTCGTCCAGCCTTCTACGCATGGAAGCCGACGGACCGCGTCATCATTGTGCTTCGCAAGAATATCGTCTGCAACTTCGGCGGCGTCACCTCGCAGGAGCAGGAGGAGGGCCACAACTTGAGCGAGCCGCAGATCCGCCTATTAGATGAAGCCCTCATGGGCTCCCAGCAGGCCCTGGAGACGATTCGCGGCGACAACGAGGACGAGGACGATGCCCTCGAGGAGGACATGCTCAAGCAGAACGACAACGAGACCGACCACAGGGTGCGTAAAGATGAGGACATTCTGGAAGAGCGCCGGCGCAACGCTGCCGAGGGCAAACCCACGCCGACTCCGACGCTGGAGGCGAGCGACACGGCCAAGGTCGGGATAGGCGCCACCGAGGCGACGTCGAAGCTTCAGCGCACGTTTGAGGGAAAGAACTGGCACCGCATTCTCGACCGCAAGCGCGAGGCCATCGAGGCTGCTTTCACAGAGGACTCCTCCGAGTGCCTGAAAGTGCCGCCGTACTCGATCATTATCGAAAGCCTCATTCTCGGGAGCCTTATCGTCGACTTCTCGGCCCAGCACGACGGCCAGCGCTCCGACGCAGAGCTGCAGGAGCGCGTGAAGGCGTTCGAGTTCCCGAAGGTCATGTCACTCTACGATGAGGAGGACGAGGAGAACGAGGAGGACGACGATGGTCCAGAGCATCAGATGAAGTTTGGCGGCGACCGCTGGGCCGACATCACCACGGAGCACCATGGCGAGATCGAGTCCGCTTTCCTGGCGGACACAACCGCCGCGACTGGTGCGCTGCAGGACGAGATTGTCGTCCACGACATTCGCGCTGACGCGGACGAAGGCCTGACGGTGGACTACTCGATGCTGGACAAGGACCATGACCCCGAGGCAGTGCAGGAGCAAGTGGACGCTTACGCATACCCTGCTGTGTGGGCCCTGTACCAGCGGCTCGCTGGGCTGGACGAGGCGGCGCCGATCCACCAGGTGCGCTTCCGCGGCGAGCGGTGGGCGGACATCATGCCCGGGGCCGAGGAAGCGATCAGGCAGGCGTTTGCTGAGGACACCGCCGACGCGCTGGGCATTGCGCCGCAGCAGGTAATCCCCGACGAGATCCGCTACGAGAAGGGGCTGACGGTTCCCTACACTGTGCTCGACTGCTCGCTGGATGGCGACGAGGTCGATGCCAAGGCGGAGGACTATCATTACCCCAACACGTGGGCGCTGTACGACAGCCTTGTGGCGGAGGCCGTCGGCGCGGCCTACCAGAAGAGCTTCGAGGGCGAGCACTGGGAGACGGTGCTGCACGCGGCGCGGCCAGAGGTGTCAGAAGCATTTTGCACAGACACGGCGAATGCCGTCAAGTCCGAGCCCTGCGACGTCGACCCCCGCTCGGTCGACACCGACCAGAACCGTCTGCTCGTCTCCTACAACGTTGGCGACTCGCAGCAGCGTGCCGATGAGGTGCGTGTGGACACCCAGGAGTACCCCTACCCGGAAGTGTGGTCGTTGTACCAGCTCGTCATCGCGGAGGAGGCCGAAGGCACGCGGAGGCTGTCCCAGACGTTCGACGGAGAGGCGTGGGATGCGATCAACGCGGAGATGCCGGAGCAGGTGCGCGAGGCCTTCGCGGAGGATGTGGCTGCCGCCACTCGCGTCAATCCGGCATGCGTGACGATACGCGACATCAAGATGAGCAAGAGGGGCATGAGCGTTGAGTATGGTATTGCTCGTGAAGAGGGTCAGTCCGCGTACGCGACGCGCAAGGCAGCGAAGAACTTCGACTACCCAGTTACGTGGAGCCTGTACGAGGCGAACAAGAGGAGCGCGCCGGCGCACGCCCTCAGCGGGTTTGGCGAGGGTGAGTCTGCCATCTTCGAGCGCCGCTTCGAGGGCGATGACTGGGACATCGTTCTCGACGGCTGCCCTGAGGAGCTCAATGACGCCTTCCGCGCGGAGGCGGCGCGTGTGCTGGGTGTGCCGAAGCAGAGCGTGCGCATCATCAGCACAGAGATAGGCAGTCCGGGCGTCAAGTACCAGCTCGTAGACCCGCCGTGTGAGGACAGGGAGATCGAGCGGCGCGTGGAGGAGGACGAGTTACCGGAGGTGATGGATCTGCACCCTCGCTGCACACGCGCTGAGGCCGAGGGCGCGACGCCGGTGCTGCAGGACCTTGAGGCGATGCCGCCGAAGGTGTTCGACGGAGACGAGTGGGGCTTTGTAATGGCGAACCAGCGCGCGGAGCTGGAGAAGGCGTTCGTGAAGGACACGGCCGACGCCCTTGGCGTGAGCGATGAGCAGGTGAGGGTGAAGGAGATGAAGGTGGGTCTGTACGCGCTGCAGGTGCAGTACAGCGTGCGCGACTGCCCATCCGACGCAGCGGCGGCGCAGGCGACCGTGGAGGACTACCCTTACCCGTCCATGTGGGAGATGTACCCGGACGAGGAGGATCTGGGCAACTACCAGAAGACGTTCGACGGCACAGGCTGGGAGGAGATCGTTGCCTCCCGCGAGGATGACGTGAGGGCGGCCTTCGCGAAGGACGTGGCTGACGCCCTCAAAGCGGACGAGCAGAGTGTCGTGGTCAAGTCCGTCCGCGCCAACGCTGAGGGTCTCGAGGTGCGCTACAACGTGACGAGCGAGGCGTGCGATAGCGAGCAGATTATGGAGACGCAGCAGGAGTACGGCTACCCGAACACGTGGGCGCTCTACGAGGAAGACGAAGGCAACTGGGCGACGACGTCGCACCAGGTCGGCTTCGACGGCGAGGACTGGGTGTACGTTGTGCAGGACAAGATGCCGGAGCTGCAAGAGGCGTTCGCCAGCTGCACCGCCGAACTATTCCATGTCCGTCCGGAGCACATTACGAATGCCAAGTACACATTGGGCAGCCTCATCGTGGACTTCGAGCTTACGCACCCGGCGAGGTTGAGCGAGGAGGAGATTAAGAGGCAGCTCGTCACGTGCCCGTACGAGCCCGTCTGGGAGCTCTACGGCTACCACCCCTGGGTCCCTACGGAGGTCACGGAGACGACGCACAATATCTGCTTCGAGGGGCCGGGCTGGGCGACCGTGCTGGAGTCACAGCGCGAGGAGCTAGAGGAGTGCTTCAAGCAGGGCACGGCGGCGGCGCTCGAGGTCGAGCCGTCTGACGTGCGCGTCGACTCGGCCGACTGCGCCGAGGAGTGCCTGTTCATCCGCACGACCGTCACCCACCACATCTTCCAGGATAACGAGCTCCTGCAGGAGCAGCTTACCCGCTACCCATACGAGGAGGTCTGGAAGCTCTACGCCGAGGACCCGAACCAGAGCTGGGCCGTCACCTTGCACCAGGTCGGCTTTGACGGCGATGACTGGACGTACATTGTGTCTGCGAAGAAAGAGGCACTGGAAAAGGCCTTCCGCACGTGCACTGGCGAATCCCTAGACCTGACGGACGAGCACATTACGAACATCGTCTTCGAGGCCAACGAGGCGGCGCTGCTGACCACCTTCGAGGTGAAGCACCCGAAGGAACAGTCGGAGGAGGAGGTGAACCAGCGACTCGCCGAGTGCGACTATATACCGGTGTGGGAGCTGTACGTCGATCACCCGTACAACCCGGAGGAGAACGAGGTGACATCGCATGAGATCGGCTTCGAGGGCGATGAGTGGAACAAGGTAATTGAGACGCAGCCGAAGCAGCTCGAGGAGGCCATCATGCTCGACGCGTCCGAGGCCCTCGAAGTGACGCCGAACGACATCACGTCGATCACGACTAGCTTCGAGAACGGAAATCTACTAATCGTGCGCTTCAACATCCAGCACCCGGTGCTGCAGGACGAGGAGCTGATCAAGGAGCAGCTGAGCCGCTACCCATACGAGCGTGTGTGGGCACTTTACGAGGATGCGCCTATCACTCCCCTCAGCGAGGAAGACGCGGTTAGATTTAGCGGTGCCGGCGAGGGTGAGTCTGCCATCTTCGAGCGCCGCTTCGAGGGCGATGACTGGGACATCGTTGTCGACGGCTGCCCTGAGGAGCTCAGTGACGCCTTCCGCGCGGAGGCGGCGCGTGTGCTGGGTGTGCCGAAGCAGAGCGTGCGCATCATCAGCACAGAGATAGGCAGCTTGATCGTCAAGTACCAGATCGTCGGCCCGCCGTGTGAGGACAGGGAGATCGAGCGGCGCATGGAGGAGGACGAGTTACCGGAGGTGTTGAATCTGTACCGTCGTCGCATACGCGCTGAGGACGAGGGCGCGACCGCGACGACCTGCGTAAAGCCCGAGGGGCAGGAGAAGATAACGACCCTGCAGGACTGCGGGTTTGAGGGTGAGGACTGGGACTACGTGTGGTCGATCAAGCAGGAGGCGGTGCGCAAGGCCTTCGCGAAGGGTGTCGCGGATGCGCTGGGAATCAAGCCGACGGACATCCAGAACATCACCATGGAGAAGTCGGCGGACGGCATCGTGCTCGGCGCGAACGTGACGCACCCGCTGATGCAGGATCACCAGATGATCCAGCAGACGCTGAAGAACCACCCGTTCGAGGAGTTGTGGGCGCTGTACGAGACGCGGCCATACAACCCGGCTGAGTCCGTTTCCACGGAGCACATCATCTACTTCGAGGGCGAGGAATGGGACGCTGTGATGGCGGGCAAACGCGAGGAAGTGGTGGAGGCGATCCGTAAGGAGACAGCGAGTGCGCTGGACCTGCCAGCGGACGACGTAGTGAGCGTATGTACGAAGGTGGAGCCGACTGGGCTGGCCGCTACGGTCGTGGTGAGCCACTCACCGCTGCAGGACGATGAACTGATCCACGAGGAGCTGACCAAGTACGAGTACGAGCGCGTGTGGGCGCTGTACTGCCCGGAGAGTGGGCCACTGCATGGCACGAAGCGCTTCGACGGCTTGAACTGGGCGAGCGTAATCAGGAGCGACAAGGATGGCGTGGTGCGGGCGTTCCGCGAGGATACGGCCGCTGCCGTGAACATGCGTCCGGATGATGTGGATGTGGGCGACATCCGCACGACGGGCATAGGCATGGATGTGGACTACACGGTGAACCTCGCGAACACGAGCGGGGAGGACATTGAGCATACGCTGGAGACGTACCCGTACCCGAACGTTTGGGGCCGCTACCGCGTCGAAGATGAGATAACGACGCAGCAGAACTGCCGGTTCAAGGGTGAGGACTGGGACTACGTGTGGTCGATCAAGCAGGAGGCGGTGCGCAAGGCCTTCGCGAAGGGTGTCGCGGATGCGCTGGGAATCAAGCCGACGGACATCCAGAACATCACCATGGAGAAGTCGGCGGACGGCATCGTGCTCGGCGCGAACGTGACGCACCCGCTGATGCAGGATCACCAGATGATCCAGCAGACGCTGAAGAACCACCCGTTCGAGGAGTTGTGGGCGCTGTACGAGACGCGGCCATACGGCCAGAGCTATCTGAAAAGCGCCCTTGGCGGAACAGGCGACCGCGAGTCTGGCCAGCTGCAGCGTCTCTTCGAAGGCGATGACTGGGACCTCGTACTGGAGGGCTGCCCAGAGGACGCTAAGGACGCCTTCCGAAAGGGCGTGGCGGACTCCGTGCACGTGTCGAAGTCGGAGGTCGTTGTAATGGACTGGTGCCTGGGCAGCCTTATCATGAGTTACAAGGTGCGCAACTGCGACATGGAGGATGCCGAGATCAACGAGAGGGTCTGTGCACACGACTTCCCGGAGCTGATGGCGTTGTACCTTGCGCGCGTGCGCCGCGGCGAAAAGGGCGAGGGCGGTGATGCAGAGGGTCGCGCAATGCGTAAAGAGGAAGTGATTACTGTCGACATAGTTGACGAGGCTGAGCTGCCGGAGGGGTACACGCGTGTTGCGCTGAGTGTCAGCTTCGAAGGGGAGCTCTGGGAGAAGATCGTAAAGACGCGCACGCAGGAGCTGGCGGATGCTTTCCGCGCTGACACTGCCAAGTCCATCGGCGCTGCTCTGGGGGATATCCACATCCGCGAGTGCGTTGTGAGCAGGGTGCTTCTGTTGGTGCACTTCAGCGCCCGCTATGAGGCGACGATGGCCGAGGCTGAGCTGCGCAAGAAGATTGATGAACATTCCTACGACAGTGTCTGGGCCCTCTACGACGAGATGGAGGATGCTCTCGCAGCCGACATATCGGAGGTCATGGTCAAGCACTTCGTCGGCGTTCACTGGGACGTTGCGATGGAGGCGTGCCCGACGCTTGTCGAGGAGGCCTTCAAGGAGGACACCGCGAATGTGCTGCGCACTCATGCCTCGAAGGTGCTTGTTGAGGACATCGCTCTGGGCAGCCTCATTGTGTGCTTCCGCGTGCGAGGGCTGACGATCTCGGAGGCGAAGGCGACGCAGATGACAAACAACTACGCCTACCCGAAGGTGTGGGCTCTGTACATGTCCTGCGAGGAGGCGAACGGCCGTGCTTCGTTGAAGAGCCGCAAAAATGGAAGCGGAGGTCGCTTGTCGCGCCGACAGGCTGAGCAGCTTGTGGCGGAGGAGGGTGTGGAGTCTCAGGACACCGTGACATATCTGCGCAAGGCCCTCGCCGATGCTCGCCGCGAGCGTGACATGTACATGGAGCAGGCCGAGGAGGCGCAGCGCGCTAGTCAGAATAGATAACAGCCCCCCCCCCCCCCCCCGAATTACATGACACCACATGAGATGCATCACGTGCACGTCTTTCCTCCGCTTCGTTGAAAAGTGTTCGGTTAGTCTCGGGCGGTGGGAAACCCGAGCGTATTTATGTGCTCCAGCTGTTATTTTTTTTTTTCTGTTTCTCTTCTTGCAAGGTTTGTGGCGTTGTGTGTTTTGTGCTTTTCGCGCTCTCTCTCCTGCGGACGGCACACGGGTACTCCCTCCCTCCCTCCCTCCCTCCCTCCCTCCCTCCCTCCCTCCCTCCCTCCCTTCTCCCTCCCTCCCTTCTCCCTGCCGCCCACGCCTGGTCTCGCGGTCGACTTCTTTTGTTGCGTTGTCTTTTCATTTTCGCAGCAACATCCCAAATACCCCATATATACACACATGTCTCTCCTCGCACATACCACAGCTGTGTAACCGCATCTTCTACAGTCTGTTGCCCCTCCATCCCCACCCCCTCGCTTCTCTGCTTCCGTGCGCAGATGAGACGGCAGGGTGAGGGACGTAGATGAGGCGGTGTGCACGTGGGAGTGTATCTGACCTTGTCCCGTAGAGGGGAGCCACAGCAGCCGTATTAGCGTGTTTCGGCCGCTTTCCCCGTTTTTTCTTACTTCGTTGCGTTTTTTTTTCTTACAACGAGAATCTCGCGTGCTCTGCGTCTTCGTTTCATTGAAGTCCCCCCTCCTCCCCCCCCCCCCGTACGCGCTGCTGTGGCAGCCGCAGTGGCCACAGCAGCGGGTGGGGCGAGGTGCGTGGCTCCTCATCCCTCCTGTGTATGTATGTGTTTCTCTTGACATTGGCGCGTGTGCCGGAGCGCACGCTTCGCATGCTTTCGCTTTGCTTGTGGCTTGCACGGCGCCTACTGACGTGTCGCTGTTCTGTGTTGTGCGTGTGTGTGTGTTGGGTGTGTGAGTTGTGTGTGAGTTGTGTGTGTGTTGGCGTCGGCGCCGTACTTGTCTCCCTCCACCCATTTCTCTCTTCTGTTCTGACTTTTTTTTTTTCGCTCCCCGCGGCCCTTCGCCCCAAATCGCTCACTAGCTTGCGTTTCCAAGCATAAAGCGGGGTAGGCACACACTGCGCGAAACGGAGAGTCGGGGGGTGGGGTGGGGGAGGGGAGGCATCGCGCTCACGATGGGTGATGACATGCGTGACTTTCCACGTCTTCCGCATGCAAAAGCGATTCTCGTCCACCTCTCAAGCGAAAACAAAGGAAACAACGGCGGGCCAGTCTCCCCCTGCATTCTCCGCCCCGCTCAGCCGTCTCCAACACAAGGGCCGAGCTGTACAGGGGACCCGCGGTATACGAAACAGACCGTGCATGTAAATTGAGAGAGGGCGGATCGAGGCTGTCCTATGCTTGGTATGTCTATCTTGTCTTTCCGTCTATTACGTCTGTATATCTCGGCGTGCCGTGTAGTCATTGTGAAACCGAGCTCACCTCGAGCGCTGCTTTTCATGTTTGTCTAATCAAGCGGAGGCCTCTTGAACCCTCTCCACGGTATCCTGCACTCGTGTGTCGCGCACGATTGCTGTGCGACGCGGTGCAGTCGTACCCTCTTTCCCCCCTTTTCCTTCTTTTTTTCGTTCCTCTTCCGCTGCCACCGCTCCTGTCCATGCGTCTCTCTCTATCGACTCCTCTCTTTCTTGCACCACCACCGCCACTGTCACGACCATCATCCATCTCTAACCGCTTGTCGTGGTGACTGCATCACTTCGCACGACTGCCCACGCAGGTTTACCCACACTCGTGTCTGTTTTTGTTTTTGTGTGTGTTCGTGTGTGCCTCTCGGTTCTCCTCCTCCTCCCAGAGCGGTATAACGGCCTCCTCCCCCTCTCGGCCTCCTGTGGCGCACATCTACTCCGGACGTCACACCACCTACACACGATTGGCTTTTGTTACGGGGGAGCTCCCGCCCTCGTATTTCGCTTCTGCCCCTCACACAAGCGCACGCTCCGCTGGCTGGATTGCCTGCGGTCATTTACCATCACCGTCATCGCCGCCAAACTCCCCTGTTTGAAGAGAGAGGAAGGAAAGCACGAGATACCGACATACCCACCCCGCACCCCACAAAAACCCGCACCTGACGCACGACCCGATCGCAAAGAAAAAAAATGACTGACGTCTCACTTAGCGAGAAAAGCCTTCGTGATGTGCCGCCCACAGCGGAGGCGACCCCGTCCAACGCCGTGGTGCTGGGCGGCCGCACCGACCTGCGCGTTGGCGACTTTGTTGGCTTTCAGCGCATCTTGCCAAGCAAGGAGTGGAAGCTGTCCCTCGGCAAGGTGGTCGCCCTACCGACGGCGCTCACCGTCAAGGTTGCCCACTTCGACGCGGTTAATGAGACCACGGTGACGCGGGACCCCGTCTCCGAGCAGATGGTGCGCCAGAAGGCCGCGGAGAACTGTAAGATGGATATCTGGCACAACCGCGAGGCACTGCGGGAGAGCCTCGCCCAGGAGTCCGCAAAGGAGAAGGCCGCGACGCAGCGCCTCCTCGCCGCGCGCGACCAGACAGTGACGCGTCAGATGGCCACCGGCGATAAAGTGACGGAGTCGCTGGAGAATCTTGACAGTGCCCGTCGCCTTCTCCGCGAGGTCCCGGTGAAGGAGTGGGGTGTGCTGCGCAACTCTTACCTTCCATCCGCCGAGGTTATCGGCATGATGCGCTCTGTCATGCTCATCCTCTACGAAGACAGCGTCACTAAGTGGGAGGGCATCCAGGGGGTGATGCACCGCCAGGATTTTATGGAGCGCATATTGAGTTGGGACTGCACTGCCACCCCCATGTCGCTGTCGCGCCGTAAGCGGATTGTTGCGTTGTGCGCTGGCAAGGATGTGGAGGGCGCTCCTTCGAAGAAGCGCCATCGCTCAGGCACCCGCTCGCGGTCCCCGTCCCACCCGCTCGTAGTCGCGGCGAAGAGCTCGAACTCGAGCAACGTTGCCATCCTCGACAAGAGCGTTCGCGCCTGGATCAACGCGCAGCTCTGCTGCTCTGAGGCTGCTCGCGAGCAGGAGCTGGTGATCAACAGCTGCTTCGCCGAGCAGCAGGAGCAGCGCGCGCTGCTGCGCGAGATCAACGACATGCGCGTGGGCATTTCCTCCATAGAGGTGCAGATGCTGGAGATGAAGAATGCCATTCTCGGCATCGATGACGCGCTGAAGCCGATCATGCCGCTCGACGCGTACCCGACCGCCAATGTCTTCTACAAGCGCACCTATCCGGACGCGGACGGTCGCTTTGTGCAGGAGATCATTCTGCGCGAGGCCGTCGTTCTCAACTTCGGCCCCATAGCCGAGGAGGATGCGGAGGGCTACGTCCGCCTGAACTCCACCCAGGCGGAGCGCCTGCGCGACGCCGTCGTCAGCGCCAACGTGCGCCACGACGCGGAGGAAATGGAGGAGCTACTGGCCCAAAAGGAGCGCGAAGAGGGGGAGATTGCCGAGCTCAGGAACCGTGTCAACCAGCTGCGCAATAAAGGGTCGCTCACAGCGGAAGAAGAGGAGGAGCTGGCGCAGCTGGAGAAGCTCCTTGCCGATGCCGAGCGCCGCCACCACGCAACACTGTCCCGCATTGCCGACCTGTACGCCTGCGGCCGCGGCGCACGCGAGATCACGCTGGCCATTAAGCGTCCTGAGTTCCGCTACACCCGTCTGCACTGCAAGATGTCCGGTGACTGGGAGACGATCCTCGGCGACCCGGAGCGCTACAGCGAGATGATTGCCGCCTTCTGCGACGACGTGTCGACCTTGCTAAACATCCCTGCCAGCTACGTGCTCGACATCGATACCTGCTGCGGATCTCTGCTGATCGACTTCACCGTGAAGCACAGCGGCGATCGCGACGATGAGCAGCTTCAGGATCTTGTCAACAAAGGCTGCTTTTCCGCCCTCTGCATGTTCTACGAGAAGGTTACGTTCAAGAAGACGTCGCCTCTCAACACGAGCCAACAGCAGCTGGCGTACGATATGGAGCAGCGCTTCAATGGCCCGGCGCCGATCTCCGGCATGGGCATAAGGCAGATTCTGACAGACTACTACAACGCCGACGGCACGCTTGACGAGGAGTTCAGTGACGAGGTGAAAGCGCACATGGACTACCGCAAGGCCTTCATCACGATTCCGCCTCTCCGAGAGGACTACGACGACGTGGCTGTGCGCGGCCCCTTTGAGCAGCACGCCGAGGATGAAGGCGAGGCGCTGGGCGCAGCGGTGCCGATGAGCATCATGGAGCCGTCGGTGGGGGGTAACCGGTACAAGGAGGAGGATGAGTCTGCCGGCGTGACACAGATGAGTACAGGTCTTACCGACACGGCGGACGCTGCGCACGATATGACGGAGTCGGCGCCAGCGACGGAGGGGTACAGCCGCAGCATGAATGTGGCCGACAATGCACAGTCCGCTGTAGATGCCGCCGCTCCTGCCGCTCCTGCCGCTCCTGACGCTCCTGACGCACCTGCCGCTCCTGCCGCACCTGCCGCTCCTTCTGTTTCTACCCCCGCTGAGAAGGTGGGGCAGCCCGGAGTCCCCAGCTCGGACGCGGACAGCTCGTCCAAGTCGTCCGAAATGTCTAGGATGGATTAGCTGTGGACCAAGCTCGGCTCTGCTGCCGCCGCTGCTGAAGCTGAGGTGTGGGCTACTTCGTGCGGGGCTGCCGAGAATGGGGTGGCGCCTGTGTACTCCAGCACTAAGGCATCTTCTGCCGTAACCTTGTCTACGTCGTCGTCGGCGTCAAGGACGTTTTCCCGAAGTGTCTTCAAAGAGAGCCGCACCGTGGGAAAACGTTGCGGGTGAACTCTAGCCATCGCACGAAGACGTAAGAGTGGAAAACAAGAAACAGCAGCGCTTGAGAGACTACAGTAGTGCGGATGGTCAGCGGCTGTACGAGTGACCAGTGCGCGCGGAGGAAAGCCAGTTTTGATGCCTCGTCGCGGATTCGCTTTCCGTTTGGCTGGTTGTGCCTGTTGCGGGGGATGGTCTGCGTGTGTACGGCGGTTTGCCTGCATCTGCCCATGCGCGCCCGCGTCCCTCTCTCTATCTGTCTGCCTGTTATTGGCGTGCATGTGCGTGCGTGTGCATGTCGTCTTTGTTGTCTTGTATGCTTTTTTTTTCTCTTTCTCTTTTTTTTTTTTTTGGTAGTTTCTACCTCTCTCCTGTATCGGTGATTTCACTTCTCTCGTCTCTTCAGCCCTTTTTCGTTTCATCGATGCCTTGCGTGAGCCTTCGTCGCTCTCCTTTTCTTTTTGCTTGTTCATCTCGTACGGCTGGTGCTGTGTCTTCTGTCCTCCCCTCCCCTCCTGCTTGTGGCGAACCCACCCCACGCGTCGCAGGAAAGAGAGAGGGACACACACACACACACACACACACACACACAGCACCGCTGAACGACAGGCGGAGCCCTGTATTAGCACATTTTGGACCCCCTTTCTTGCCGCTTTCCTTTGCTCCACATGCACCTGTCTTTTGTGTGTTTTTCCTTCTTGTTTCCCGACTTTAGAGGGTAACTTTCTCCTTGTCGATGAGAGCACACCGACGCTCGTGGCTGTCGTCGTCCGTCTTTTAGTGGTGTTGCCGTTGCGACGGTCATGGCTAGGCCCCTCTTTCGCCTCTTCCCTCCCTACCCTTCTCCTTCTATCTGCGCCCGTGTACGTGCCTGTGTGCGAAACTACGTTTCCTTTTTTGATTTTTGCTCAAGTGGCGTCCCCCCATCTGGTAATGCTGGTCATCTCACCGTGCTATCGGGGACCCGCGCACACTCTGCGGGGGAGGCCAAGAGACTGCAGCCTGCTCTCGGGTATTGGTCGCGGACTCGTGGTGTCGGCGGACAGGTCTGGACTGGCGCTGTGCCAAAGAGAGCTGCGACCAGGATCGAGTTTGTGCCATCTCACTCTGATCTGTGCTGACGATCCAACAGATGTACGCGTCCATCTGCGGATATGATCTTGTAAGCAACGCTCTGATGGCGCACATCTCACCATGCGCTGCATGGGGCTTCCCCCATCGGATGCCTATCGCTGCCCCTCTATGCCGCCGCCCAGATCGACAAGCTGTTGAATTCTTTGTGCCCAGGCACACGTCTATCCACTGGCCCCTTTCGCTTGGGCACGCCCACTCTTTTCAGAGGCGTGCGGATGCAGGAGAGGGTGGAATGCCCCTCCTGCTTCCACAGACTCATAGCAGCGTCCCGCCTGTCGCGGCACATGCGGGCAAGCCATCCCGGCACGCCCCCGAGGCAACGACAGAAATGGCAGATGCAGGCAGCGAGCCTCCCCTTCCGACAACACCACCGTCCTGGAACAGGCCCCGGGATGCAGAAGTGTGAGCAGTGTGCGCAGGGGCTGCCATCCGCATCTGACACGGTGTGCCACATCCCGTCACAGCATGCAGAGGGCAGAAAAGCGCGGATGATGGACGGAAAAGGCGGGACGCGATGCACACCGATCAAGCTCATAGTGCGCGTGTGCGAGGCATGCGGCATCTCCTACATCCGACCAGGTCTGCACTGATGAGGCACAGATGCCGGAAGCGTGATCAGAGCTTCCCCGAGTAGCACCATCGAGTCCTCCAGACTCCATTGTGGAGAGTCTCCACGTCATACTACGGCATGCCACGACTTGAAGCAACGAGGAGAGAGACATGGCACACAGACAGGGTGTAAAGGGTCTCAGAGGGTCCTGGCATGAGGCTGGCCGACTTCCTCCCTGAGCTCATCCGGCATGCACCTGGACCACGCCCTGTTGCCTGCGCGATGGGACACCACCGTCTCCGCCATCGGCCGGACCCTGAAGGTGTCCCGTCTGGACTGCGGCATGCAGCCACACCCGGGTCTCTGTGTGGCGCCGATCGTGCGGCACGCATCGGAAGAAGGAACGAGGAAGGACGGCAGGAGTCCGTACGACGCATGGCCCGATTCGACGGCAGACGGTTCGTCCTAGACGACCCGGATATAGCCGTAGGGGAGCGCCGGTAGATGAGCTGTGGCTGTATGCGTCTAGTAGCTGGCGAGCTCGTGGGGGAATGACACGCTTGAGGAAACACAGATATTTACATGCAGATGTATATATCAAGTAGCGTCCGGTTCCCACCTTTTACCCGCCGTTTCGCAATGAGTTGAAGGGGATCGACATCTTCATCACCAGAATGCCTCCCCCCTTCCCCCCCTCTCTCCCGCTCGCTGTTGTACTGCGCGCCGTTTATCTACTGCTCTTTTTCTGTGTGTGTGTGTGTGTGTGGGTAGGTGCCTGTCACCTCTCTCGACATTGTTCGCCGTACATCTGAGTCTGCGCATGCGTGCTGTACGATGAGGCGCAGACCATGCTTTCACTACATCGTCGTCCTCGCCCCTCTCTCCCCTTCCATTCTCTCTCTTTGTAAGTCCGTCTGTAAGAGGGAATGCCTTTGCGTTGTCGCGCAGCAACAGCGTGGACACAGCCCACAGAGTGTGATGGCAGGGGTGGCGGGCGATAGTAACATTTTCTGTTGTTGTTCTTCCTTGCGGTACATGAAAGGTGTATGTATTTATATAGGTGCGCGTGTGTGTGTGTCTTTGTTTCTCTTTCTGTGTGTGTTTCCATTCCTGTACCGCCTGTCACTAAGACCTCCCCTCCCCTCCCTCTCTTTTCAGTTTGTGTGTGTGTGGTGTTGGTGGTGGGGGGAGGCGCCGTTTTTCTGTTGCCATCTCTCTCTACTGTTTATTTTCTTATGCCTGTCTATCTCTCTGTGCGTGCGTGTGCGTGTGTATGTGTATGTGCGTCTCTCTCTAAACTTCCTGCACTCCTCATTTTTCGACCTTCACTGGCTCCACGTGTCGAACAGAGAAAAAAAAAGAAGTGATGGGCTGCCTGTGCTTCTCTTTCGTTCACCGTACCGCCATCCACGCGTGCATCAGCAGTAAGCGACCTCGACGAGACGCACTGGGAAGAGTTCGCGAGGGAAAGGGAGAGGAGCGAGAGAGCGCAAGGATGCAAGTGTCCGTATTTGTTTGTGTGACCATCCTGGGCCACTAACTCTCTCTCTTGCCCCCCTCCCTCCCCCGAAAGTGCCTGTCTTCGCCCCCTCGCCTTTCCCTCCCCTTGATGGTGATGGGTGTCGAGAGGATTGCGCGCGATGGGGATATGGATTGTGTGTCGTTGTTTTGGTTGCTCTCTCCTTTGCTGTTTCCTGTTGCTGATGTGCTGTTGTTTTGCTGTAGTTTGGTTGCGTCCCCCATTTCGCGTCGGGGTGCGTTCCTTCTCGAGGTTGTCTGGCAAACACGCATGCGGCACGCACGTACGTACGTACGTACACGCATAGTTGTGTACTCAACGCCGTCAATCGCGACAGCGTAGACCTCTCCACACACCCAACTGCCATGCGCGCAACGTGTGCTCTACGCAGAATAGAAGCTTTCCCCCACCCCCTCCCTTGTGTAAGTATGGGTGTTGCCAGTATATATATATATATATATATATGTATATCTACATATATAAATCCGTGCATATTGTGAATATGTATAGGTGGGTATATATATATATATACATGTATATACGCGCGTGTATGCATATGCATGTGTGTGTGTGTGATGATGATGATGATGATGATGAGCTCTCCCTCTTTGTGTTTGTTGGAGTGACCCTCTTCTGTTTGCAAAACACGCGCGCGTCACACACACGCTGCGAAGCCGTGATCCCCAAACAAATTTCTTCCGTTTGATATCCCCCCCCCCCTCCCCCCTCCCCCCCTCCTCCTCCTCCCCCCTCGAAAAAAAAGGAAAATTTAGGCCGACCAAAAAAAAAAAGGAAGCAGAGCAAATAAACAGCCCACACGCGTTCCGGAGCGTTGTAGATCAGCAGCGCACTATGCGCACATGTACTTCTCTTTCGTTTTGTAAATTTTCGTTGCCCGTTGGCGGGGGAAGAAGAGGGCCAGTGCGGCTCACGGGGCGAGAGAGGGGGTGAGGAAAAGGCAGAGCCTTTTCTCGCTCCTCCTCGTGGTGACATCGGCGAGATGAGCAAGAGACGATGCCACGAAAGGTTGTGCTGAGAGAAGGGGGCGGGGGTCACGGCGGAGAGAGGAAGGTCCAGACTTTGGTTCTCCTGTCTTTATGACCGCACGCATTTGCCATCACCTGTGTGGGCTTTGAAGGCACTTCTCCAACCCCCTCCCCTCGCGCCCCGCTCGGCTGCCAGAGACTTCGACGGCTTTATCCCTGTCCCTCACTCTCGCTAGGCCACCGCGCCAGCTTCGATGGGCACCTTCCTCCCATTGCACCCCCCCTCCTCGTCACCGAGGCGCAAGTGGGGATGTTGACACAAGCAAGCACAGACGAAAGAAGAGAAGATGCAATCGTGCTCGTCTCGGTGTTGGTGTCGCCGTCAGCTGTGCAGTTTATCGAGCTCCAGCTCTATCCTTCTATCCCTTTGTCGGCTCTGTTTTCTGTTGGCGTCTTCGCGTGTGTGTACATGAGCCAGCGCATCAAAGAAGTGCTCGGGGTGGTGGGGGCGACTCACGCCACGGTGCCTCCTTTCGAAGGTTTTTGCTGCTCCTGCTGCCGCAGCTGTTGCTGCGGCTCGCTCTTTCCCTCTCTTTGTCACGGCGCTGGGTAGCCATAATTCGCTTACTCCACTTCGTCCATCATCACAGAAACGCCCGACAACTAACAAGTAGATCAACAGCGCATAAAGCGCACAGGATCACCGTCATTACCCGCCATCATCGCTGCCACCACCTCATAGGCAAAGCCGAGCACAGCACTCTCGAAGGAGCAGACTAGGCCACATGCTCACTCAACGACTTATAACGCAGCGCCGCCTTGGCAAGGCGTGCCATGTGGGGCTCGACGGGCTCGCCGGCGCACCTGTCGCTTCGTGTAGCTCTTTGCAATGGTACAGCACCAGCGCCGGCGCTCGCTCCCCACACAGCAAGGGTGTCGCCTCCCCGACCACTTCTCTCCGGTGTGTCTCGAGTCACTACGACGCGTGCCGTGTCCCCATTGTCACCGCATCGTCGACACGATCGAGTGCGACCTTCAGCCGTGCCTTGTCTGGGAGCTGGCGGTACGCCTCCAACACCGCCCGCAGCGGCGGCAAGGACATCGACATCGTGGACCAGGAGAAGGCGGTTCACATCCGCGTTGCGGAGCAGAGGGACAGCCAAATTTACACGTACAGCGAGTACGTTGAGAAGCACGAGCTGGAGGAGCGAGCGGGGCGGACGATGAGCGAGGCCGTGGATGAAATGCGCGACAACCCCGTGTGGATGCTGTGGGCGCTGGGATTCCTGGCGCTCGGTATCGTGACCGTCGTCATATCGATTCGGATTCGCCGGGAGCAGATGCGCTTTGACCCAAAACTGCGCGCGGTGAAATCCTTCGACAGCCCAGAGGGGCCCAGCATCGGTGGGCCGTTCAGCTTGGTCGACGTCAAGACGGGAAGGCGTGTCACGGATGTGGACATGAAGGGTAAGTGGCTGTACATATACTTTGGGTTCACGAACTGCCCTGACGTGTGCCCGGAGGAGATGGCGAAGATGGCCCGCGTCATCAAACACCTCGACAAGAAGGTGGGAAAAGACTACTGGCAGCCCATCTTTATCTCCCTCGACCCGAAGCGCGACACGCCGGCGAAGATACGCGAGTACTTGAGCGACTTCTCGCCACGCATCATGGGCCTGGTGGGGACGCAGGCTGAGGTCGAGGCGGCGGCCCGGCAGTACCGCGTCTACTTCGCCATCCCAGATGAGGAGGCCATGTCCGAGGACGACTACCTGGTGGACCATTCCATCATCATGTACCTCATCGACCCCGAGGGGCGCTTCTCCGACTACACCACGAAGGAGTTCCAGTGGTTTGAGAGCTACAGCAAGCTGCTGCGCCGCATGATGGACTACGAGAGGCATCGGGCGACAGTGGAGCAGCAGCGTGCGCAGCGCGGTGAGGCCCCGCTGGCAGATGGAGAGGCACCTGCCAACTTGGACATTGCGAATTTGGCGTCGATGCTCGACAACGCCGAAGCCAAGGCGATGAAGGAGGAGGCGCTGCAGAATCAGCCGAAGGGTTTGTCGTCGCTTCGATCCTGAGCCCATCAAACACGTCAGCAACTCCCCCCCTCCCCCGAAAAGGAAGAGAGCGAACCTTTTCAAGGCCGGCAGACAAATCTACGCGATCGTGGTGCGATGATGCGGATGAGACGAATCAAATTGAGAGTCCTCAGAGATGCACTGCGCGCCATTCGCACGTGCGCTTGCTGAGTGTGTGCCGTGTCAGAGGTGGATGCGTTGCCGTCATCTCATCGCACGTGATAACAAAAACCGAAAAGAAAAAGCTCACACACACACACACACACACACACACAGACGGCCGGGCAAAGAGACGCATGTGTGTGTGGTGGTTGTGCTCTTTGCTGCACACGCCTCTCTCCGATGAGCGTGTGTGTGTGTGTGCCGGGGGGGGGCGAGTGTGGGCATGGGTCTTCCCCTCCCTCTCCCCCGCGGTTTATCTCACCTCTTCCTCATCCCAACAGCTAGACTCCCCCTTCGTCTCCGTTCTACCCTCTGTGCGGCTCATTTTCTTTTTTTTTCTGTCTTGCCTCGCTCTCCACTGCCAGTGTGCCCATTGCGCTCCCGCACTCGTTCGCTCTACCTTGCGACGTTTCCTCTACCCCCCCCCTCCCCTCCCTCCCCTCCCCCCGACACACCCCTTCCCTTTTTCTTCTGGCAGCAACACGCTGCCGCTCTGCTCGCTCAACAGATCTCTCCGGACATCGAACCGCCACTTCTGATACTCCTCATACCCTTTCCATCAGTGCAAACGCCTCTGTTCCGTCTCTCTGTTCCTCCACCCCTTTCCACACCCCGCGAACACCACATAACGATGTCCCGTCGTGAGAGCTGTATCTGGCACCCGATGCCCGAGGAGGTGCGCCGTTCCTCCGTCCAGTCGCGCCGCGCGTCGCTGGCAGCCGGTCGTCGCAAGAGCTTGAACGTAAACGGGCCTGACTGGGACGTGGAGGCCCCGCCGACCCCGTACTACGGCGACTACAGCGCGCGTGGGAACGCGGCAGAGGCGCACACCCTGCGCGAGGCCGCTGCGCCACTGGCGGAGTCCTCCAAGAAGTTGCAGCAGGCCGATGAGGCGGCCTGTGGGGAGGCGTCGCCGGGCGCGATTGTGGTTTCGTCGAAGCCGATGGAAGACGAGGAGGCCTTCCGCATGAGTCGCACTCGCCACACGGTGCGCTTCCATGGCGAAAAGTGGGCGAAGGTGCTTCGCAAGCGCCGCGCCGAGATCGCGGCATGCTTCATGGAGGACATCAAGGACGGCGCGTCTGTCATGGCGGATGAGGCGAGGCGGCTCAAGATCAGGATGGGCGACTGTATGGAGGTGACGTTCGTGACGTACAGCGGCAGCCGCGCACGTCAAAACGCGATCCACATGGCGCTCCAGAAGTACAGCTTCCCCAAGACTTGCCAGCGGTACACGACCTTTGAGGCGTGAGGTACAGGCAGACGGCCGCGCGCACACGCGCACACAGGTTTATCCCCGTTGTGCTTGCGCTCCTCTCGCTCGCTTCTTCCCCCGGTGTCGCCACACGCTCGCAACGGGGCAACGGAAAGAGAGGGGCGAGAGGGAGGGAGAGAGACACGCAAGAGGAGGCTCACACCTGGCGCACCGCAACACGTGACCACGTGTGTGCCCGGCGATAATTCCAGCCACCTCGCCCACCCACCCGCTCACACACCGAAGGAGAAGACTGAGCACAAGGGCCCCTCGTTGTGTGCTGCGAGAAAAGGAAACCACGCTCAGCCCTCCATTGCGCCGCGGCAGAGCAAGGTGCGCACCCAAAGCAGAAAAAGAAAAGCAAAAAACAACGGCGACGATTGGGCATGTGCGTGCGGCAGTGGGGAGGTGACGGTGGTGGCGAGGGAAGACGAAGCGAACGGCGGCCGGGTGGCGAAAGATGGGTGCGCGACCACGGCAACGAAGCGGGCGCGTGCGTGGGCCGGTGGATTGGGGGTGTGGTGAGGGTGATGGATGGAGCGAAAATGACGATAGAGGAGGTGGCGGCAACTTCGGCGGAGGAGACAGAGAAGGAGCAAGAAAGGAAGAAGAAGCCCGAAAAGGAGAAGCGAAGCGAAGCCCGTGCCAATCAGCGCGTACCTGTGACATGCGGAAGCGCTTCTATTCGAGACTGTGGTATAGCGACTCTTCTATACCCTTCCCGGTCCGTTTCTATTTCTGCGGTGTTTTTTTTTTTTTCGTCTTGTGTCTCTTCCAATCTTTCATGCACGCACACACATATATGTAAGCAAGTAAACATAGATGTATGCATCCATGCATGTTTACGTGTACACAGACATTCTCTCTGCTTCGCCTTCATGCCGACGAATGCGTTCACCTGCGTGTGTACGTCGCCTTTCCCTCGCTCTCTTGCAGCCACAGTACACACACACACCACACACTTGCTGTCTGTATCGATTTTTTTTTTTTGCTGTAGCGTGGATTCGTTTCCTTTTGTTTTTCCTTCTTTTCCTCTTCACCTTCGCCTGCCACGTCGCCCTGTGATGCCGATTCCGCATCCTTTTCCTTTTTCAGGGTGTTCGCCTCTTCCTGTACACATACTGGATGCCGTGGTGCTCTTCTCCCATTGTCTTTTTCCATCTCTTCCTTCTGCGCGCTTGTGTTGGAGTCTGTCTTGGTGCGCGCGTAGCACTTCTCTGTCGTGCTGATCCGCCTCAGATGAGGGGGCCTGGCTTCTTCCATGTGATAGCACCTCCCCTCTCTTCCTATCTTCCGCAGTGTGCGCGCGCACACTGCCAGACACATGCGCGCACACACAGAGAAGCGTATCAGCACCCGTAGCCGTCACTGTGGAGCGTAGAGGCCCGTGCAGAAACGAAGGAAACCAAAGAAAAGTGGATTGCCCCCATCCCCCCTCCCTCCCTCCCTCTCTCTCCTGTACGCCCTCTGTTGGCTTCTCGTTGTCTTTTCCTCCTCTCCCCCTTTTTTTCTCGGCTTTGTGCTTGCCTTGTGCACCCCCTCTTGTTGCCCCTCCTTCTCCCTGCCTCGCGTAGTAAAGAAACAACAGCCGAGAAAGGGAAGGAGGCGGAAGAAGGACAGGCACTCGTACACGCACACACAATCCGCGCACAGACCTGCAGAGTGACCCATGATCCCTTTTCGGCTCCGCCTTCTCAGCGTCCCCAGCGGGCGTCGGCGAAAGAAGCAAAAAAAAAAAAAACAGAGAAGCGACAGAGCGAGAGACGCCACACCTCCTGGAGCAGCATCGAGGGCGGCATACACGAGGGACAGCAAGAAATACGACGAATCACGCACGACGCAGTGGCAGCGCTGGACGGAACTTACCCTCATCCACATTCTGGCTTTTTGTACGCCTTGCGGATTTGTGTCGCTGTGCGTGCGTGCGTGCGTTACAGGAGGGCCTCCTTTTTCGCTCGCTCTTCTCATTTTTCCTTTGTCTTTTCATCTCAAGTACTTCGAGCTCTTCTTTACCTCGGGTCTTTGTTGTGCCGTGTGCATGTGTGCATGTGTGTGTGCCGTGTGTGTAGGCGTGTGTGTGTATATGTATCCATACATGTGCGGGCGCGTATGTGTATTATGTGTGTGTGTGTCGTCTGTGAGCTCTTCTTGCTCTCCCGTAGCAACCCCCACCCCCAGCGAATGCATCTACGTGTCGTTTGCCGCCGACGTATACGTTTATGCGTGCGTGTGCGTCGGTGTTGCTCGAAGCAGACACAGACACACACACACACACACATATAATACACATACGCATCAAGAAAAGACAAAAATAAAAGGAGCAGCAGCAGCAGCAGCAGCAGCAGCAGCAGCGGGGGTGGGTGGGTGGGTGGGTGGGAGACGCACACGCGCACGTCAGTTATATTGATATGTGCCACAGTGAAAACAAGAAAAAAAAGCGGATAAAAGCCAAGGCCGATGCCAAACAGGGAAGATCACGACACTGCGGAGCAGATGCTCTCTCTCTCTCTCTCGATCACTCTTGTCTTCCTGTCTGTTGTCGTTGTTCGGCTCGTCTTCGACATATTCTTTTAGCTGCTCGTCCCACGACTCCTACCATTGCTGTACCGTTGTCATTGATCCGTGGCGTACCAAAGCCGCAGGCGGATAGGCAAACGCAGGCACCGTCTCTATGATGGTGGATGTGTTTGTGTGTATGCGCGCATGTGTTATTATTCTCCTCATTCTTTCTTTTATCATTATTATTCATGTAGTGGTGCTATTTCGGTCGGCAGAGCACATTGGGTGCACTTGATGCACATCTTTGTGCAGCTTGGTGCGTCTCTCATTTTGCTTTCAGGTGTTTGTGTGTATGTGTGTGTACTGAGCTGCTTGCTTGCTTGCGTGCGAGAGATGCCGGAGACAAAGGAAGGCGGACGCTGCATGTGCGCGCGCGGGCTTGCAAGCTCAACCCCCATTGCGCACACCACCTCATTGTACTCATATTCCCTCTCCGCCGCCGCCGTCACCGCCACCTGTAGGTGCGGGAGACGAGGAAGCGAAGCAACGAACATCAAGAAACTGAAAGACAAAAAAAAGTGTAAAAGGAACGTGCAACACAATCATAAACCACTCGCGCACACGGGATACGATCACGTGTGATGCTATGAGTGTGTGCGGTGGCATCGTGGTCGCTCGCTGTGCTCTGTCTCTCCTTCCTTTCGTGTTCGTGATCATCCTCTCCTGTCCTTCTTTTCTCCTTTTTTTTTTTGTGCATTGTTTGCGTGTTGGCCATGATCCGTCTTTCCCTTGTGTTGTTATGCTGTTGTGTGTCTTTCTTCGTTGTTCGCCGTTGCATATATATGTATATATGTATATATATATAGTTTTTTTTTTTTGTGTTCACGCGCATGATGCCGTCATCATCACCGCCCTTTCCCCCTCGTCTTCTTTTCTTCTTTCTTTTTTCTTCTGTTTCGTGCCCTCGAGTAGAGCGCGGACGCGCTTCGTCGTTGCTCTCTCGTCTCTCCCCGGCGCCCGGGAGTGGTGGTCGTGCGAGTCTTTTGTTTGTTTCGTAAAGGCCTGCCTGCCTGCGTCTCCCGCTGTCTGTCTGTAGGTGTACATGTAAGTACATATACGTGCATGTGTGTGTG
This sequence comes from Leishmania aethiopica, assembly GCA_003992445.1. Taxonomy (NCBI): domain Eukaryota; phylum Euglenozoa; class Kinetoplastea; order Trypanosomatida; family Trypanosomatidae; genus Leishmania; species Leishmania aethiopica. The sequence goes on from RZOE01000003.1 coordinate 757,360, forward strand.
TGTGTGTGTGTGTGGTGTGTCGGGACATACGTGCTCGCTCGGTGTAGGTGCGCGTGACTGCTTGTGTGCGCCCCTCCCCTCCCCCCTGCCCACTTCATTCTCTCCTCCCTCTCTCTTCCTCACCTCTTCCACTGAATGTGTTTTTGTATGCATCGGTGCTTCGCAGATTCTTGTCGCCCCCCCCCCCCCATCATCATCTCCAAGACTTTTTTTTTCGTGGCTTCTCCCTTGCGCCTAGTCCCTACTAAAACCGCTGTTGGCAACGATGAGCAGCATCCTCATCGCCGTGCATCTCCCACCCCCTCTTCCCAACCCTCCTTTGTTTTCTTGCGTGTGCGTGTGCGCTTGTCTGGCTTGTTCGTGGTACCGAGAGCATCAGCAACAACAACGAACCCCAAGTCGAAAAGGCTGCTCGTGGTGTCGGGGGTGGTGGGTAGGGTGGATGGATGTCGTCGCGGAAAAAGGCCAAGATGCGAAACAAAGGCTGGGGCTGAGGAGGGTGGGGGGCGGGGGAGAAGGTTGGCGGAGGGAGACAAAGAAGGAGGCAGGCAAGAGCGAGTGGGCGCGGATAAAGGATGGGTGGTGGTGTGGTGTGTGCGAGGCAGAGGCGAAGGAAAGGACCTCTGTGCTTATATATATGCATATATATTTTGTGTACTGCTATGCAGTACGGGGCGTCGTAACAGGCATCGTGCGCTCTTTCTCTTCATCTGGGATAGTCCAGTCAAGCCGCAAGCGAAAAGGGCGAGCGACCGAAACGCACAGACACACACACACACACGCACACACACACGCACACGCACACACACACACAATTCCTTTTCCTTTCCCGCACGAACGCACACGTATGAGCGCACACGGAGGAGGATAGCCAGCTGGCAACAGCGACACCAGCGACGAGGCAGGCAAAGGCGAGAAGAGAAAAACAAAGACAAAAATGAGCGTCGACGAAAAATTGTTTTCGCTGTTTCCAACAAGAGGTTAGCAGTATTGCGGTGAAACGGCATCATCATCATCATAGGAAGGAAAAAAGAGGCGGACGGGGCAGGCGCAATAAAGGGCGCAGCTAGGAGCGCGTCGGGTGCGCGCGCTTCTAGAGGCGCTGCTGCTCTGTTTGTGGGCGCGCGTGTTGGAGCAGCACACAAACAGCCACAGGGAACGAGAGGCGCACAGGTGATGTACAGTGAAGTCATCGGCGCCGAGGGAAGCTCGCGCGTTGCCTCTCTCCTCTCTCGTCTCAATTCTTTGTGCACATCAGCGTCTCTCTCTCTCTCTTCCCCGTATACGCCTCTGTACGCGCATGCGCACAAAAACAAGTCGCCAAGCAGAACATTACGGGAAAAAGAAGGTAACGATACAAGGTGGCACCGAGCTCACTTCACGCACATCGCTACACTCACGACTACGCATACACGTGTTCTTCCTCTTCCGCGGCCTACACCGCTTGTATCCTTAGCAAGGTATCCACTCTCATTATCGAGATTGCCAGCATCTCCGTTCTCTTCCCCAAACCCAACAAGATCGCAACTGTCTCCCCCCGCTTGCGTGAACCATGCCCGCGTCTGCGCACAGCGATGACAGCGAGAGCCGCAAGAAGACTGCCCGGAACAGCGACGGCGATAGCGGTGATCGCATCATCGACGGACTCCGCTACCCGCGTCCGGGGCGCCAGATTGATCAGTTTGGGTTTGAGCTGACCACTCACAGCTTGCACTTCCACGGCTGTGATTGGGATATCCCGCTGACGCAGAAACGCGATGAGCTGACAAAGGCCTTCATGCAGGATGCCGCGGAGGCCGCAAAGGAGCCAGAGGAGAACATCCGCAGCCTTCGCTTCATTGTCACGCCGACACACCTCGACGCGAAGTTCACGGTGCGCCACAAGGTCCACGTGTCGAAGGACAAGGTGCACAAGATGCTCTCTTCCTTCAAGTGGACGCTTGTGAAGGCGCTGTATGAGCCTCGGCAGAAGATGCAGCGGCCGAATAAGCCAGCCAAGGCCCGCGCCGGCCACAGCGGAGCCCAGGACGACCAACCGATGCTTGGTTTGAACCGACGGACACCTTCGCACAACCTTAGCTTCTTTGGTCGCGCCAACGTCGGCGCCGAGGGTCCTGAGTTCGAGGACCACGCCGAAGACGGCGAGGAGCCCGTCGCGTACGAGCATCAACTGAACGCGAAGACGCGGCGCACGACAAGTGGGCTTTTCATCTCTGTCGGCCTTGCTGCATAGAGAAGGGGCGAAAGAAGGGACAGAGAGCGAAGGGGTGCACTGGAAGAAAAAAGAGGGAAGAGATGGATGGCGTGTGAGGGAGGAGGTGCCAGCGAGCGGATCCGCCGTCACACACCCACCCACGCCGACGTACTTCCAGACGCCCACACGGTGATGCATTTGTGTGTGCGTCTTGGCGTCGGTCTCTCCTGTGCATGCGTGCTTGCTCACTGATGAATGCTTCTTATTTTTCATTTTTTTTTCCCGCCTCTGCCCTCCATTGCCTCGCTCTGATTGTTGCTATTTTACTTAGCCGTGCGTCCTGCAGCAAAGACGCGAAAGGGTGTACCTCACTTCTGTCCCCCGCCTTCTCCTCTCTAGCCCGCCTCGTCCGTGCCGTCGTTGCCCCTTTCTTGATGTTCTCCTCGCTGGGAAGGGCGGCCCGACCCCCCCCCCCCCCCCAATCCTCTCCTTTTCTGTCTCTCGCACGTAGTGCAGTGTCGTGTTGCGTATGTGTGCGCGCGTGTATCTCTATTTTTTCGCTTGCAGTGTAGCTGACGTCTATTCCCTGTGCGCTGCTCTTCACGTGCGTGGGAGTGTGCGAGATGCTGAGGGACGCGTTGCAGCCATCCTTTTTTTTGTTTTTTCTTCGTTGCCTCTCCCCGATCATTTTTTCATTCCTGTCCTACGCACAGCCTCTCCTTTCTGGCTCACAGGAGCTGGCGCAGACACACAAACACACGGAGTGTATCGCCTGATGCTCTTCCATTATCTGCCTCTCCCTTCCCCGTTTGCCGACAGCGCCACCCCCTCAACACACAGACACCAACCAATACCCCCCCCCCCCCCCCCACACACACACAAGCATACACACACACGAAACTCAGGACTGTGCTACTCGTTGCACAGCGGGAAGAGCTTGCGCCTCTGATCTCCACAAGGCGAATAGGCGTTGAAGGCCGCCTCTATGTCTCTGTGTGGTGCGTAGTTTGCACATACTTCTCGCCTATTTTATTCCCCCATCTCATTTTCTACGCGCACGTGCGCGTGCTCCGCCTCGTCGTGCTTGTATGTCTTCACTACCCCCTCCCCTACTTGCCGATAGTGCTCGTGGCTGCTGTTATTATGGGTGTTATCGTGACTAGGTGCTGTGTGGAGTCGTTGTCGTGCTGCGGCGGAGTAGTTTACCTCTCTCCCTCTTCCTTAGCCTGTATTGCCTCTTTTTTTTTCTTGTGTCTGTCATTTTGTGGTCGCCGCACGTCGCGTCCCCTCGTGAACTCCGTCACGGACTCACGCTCCCTTCCGCCACGGCTGCTTTCCTTTCACGCATGGGAGGTTTTCACCTTTGGCGCGCCTCTGCGGCGTTCGTTTTTTTTTTTTATTTTCGTCGTCTTGTGTTTCCCTCATTCGCCTCATTCGCCGTTTCGTCTCTAACCTCTCGCACGCGTCGTGGCCGAGGGTTGCGGGTGGGATGATGCCTCCGTGTGTCGGTCTCTCCCCTCCTCGATGTGCACATGTGCGCGCCTGATACGCACACATGTGCACAGGGAGCGAGAGCGAGCGAGGGCCCTCATAGATTTGCGCACACCCGCTTACCCTCTCATGCACCGCCACTATATCGCATGTCTGCCGATCGAAAACGGCGAAGAGAGCAGCCGCACAGTCGTGAGGTATAAGGGAGGGGGAGGGGCGACAATACGCCTACTCTGCCGAGCGTGCACGCTTCCGCGCGCGCGTCTGAGAGAGAAGGGGTAGGGGTTGCACGGCGTTTCGTGGAAGTCGAGGAGGACGAGGAAGTGACGACGCCACCTTTGCATGATAGTCTTTTGCCTCCCGTCTTCTCACGCGGCCGCTAGCTTCTTTTTTTTTTTGCGCTCTGTATGCAAGCATGCGTGTGTGGGGAGATGCTGCTGCCATCTAGCGGGGCGTTGGAAGGCGCTCGCGGGGTTGGTGCGCACATAAACGTTCGCATCCACGCAGCGGTCGCGTTTCGCTTCAAGCGCGCGGCCGCACCAGCGCCCGCCATCGTCAAGTCCCGCAGGCTCGTCGCACCACCCCCCTCCTTGGGGGAGGGGGCTCTTGCGTCTACTGCCGCTTTCCAACCCCTCGCTCTCCCATTCTTCTCTTGCGTACACGACTATGATGGCCGATGAGGCGTGTGCGCGACCTTATTCGGCACACACATGCATAGCTGCTCTCACGCACACAGAACATATCCAGCCACGCACCACGTTAAAGCAGAGGGTGACGCCACGCGCAAAGGACGACCGTTGACCACCTGCAGCACAGAGGCACACTTTAGGTACTCGTGCACCTTTTCGCCGTATCGTATTCTCCGCCCTTCGCTTGCTTTCCTTGTAGCGTACAAAAGCCAGTTTTCGCGTTTGCTTGTCTCGTGCACCCGCCGCGAGGTCAGTCGCCCATCACCGTTCGTGCGCCACGCCGTCCGCGACAGTCTTTGTGCCTGGGTGTCGGCGTGCGTCGAGGCGTGCACCCGCGCAGACACTGGTGCTCACGTCAAAGCAATGCAGCAACTTCAAGCACGGCTCTCCGACAAGCTCCATGAGCTGACGAAGGACTGGACAGCCGAGCAGCGGAAGCTCTACGGCGCGGTCGCCCTGACGGCTGTCGTCGCCTCTGGCGCCACGTTGATCGGTGTCAACGTGATGCGACGGTGCTGCGGCGGGCGCGGCGGGGCCGGCAACGAGGCCACCCGCTCGGAAAGTCATTCGAAGAGCTCTGACATCTACGAGAGTGAGACGGCGGCGCGCCAGTACATGGAGTTCCACTACACGCCGTCGCGCGAGAGCTACACGCAGCGGCTGCGCTCGGTGAGCGAGGCCTACGACTTCCCGACGCGCGTTGCTCACAAGTTCCGCACCTACATGCAGCCAGGCAAGCGCAAGCTGCGCGGGCTCGACATCGGCTGCGCAACTGGGGCCTCGGTGCTGGAGATGTCCAAGGTGTTCGACGGTGGCGTCATCGGCATAGACTTTTCGGAGGTCTTCATTCACCTCGCCAAGGAGGTGGTGAACCAGCCGACGTCAGGCAAGAAGGTCACCTACACCGCCCCTGTGCAAGGCGAGATCACGGAGAAGCGCGAGCTGGAGATGCCTCGCGCGGTGCGGCCGGAGCGCTGCGAGTTTTACGCCGGTGACGCCATGAACATGCTCGAGGAGGACAGCAAGATTACGACTACGACGTCGCGCCTGTACCCCGACGTCAAGTACTGGCAGGCAAAGAAGGGCGAGACCTTTGACGGCGTGCTCTGCCTTAATCTGATCGATCGCGTGCCAGACCCGCAGCGCCTGCTCAACAGCGTTGTACGTCTCCTGGCTAAGGATGGCATTCTCATTCTCGCAGACCCGTACTCGTGGTGGGAGGATGCGACCGAGAAGTCACGCTGGCTGGGCGGCCGCAAAGACGACGGCGTGCGCAGCGAGGATGCAGTGAAGGCGGCTTTGGGGGGCAAGTTGGAGCTTCTGAGCGAGTCGGACGAGGCCTTCCTCATCCGCGATCACATTCGCCACTATCAGCTGGGGTTCTCCCACTGCACCGTGTGGCGCAGGAAGTAGAGTCGTGGCGTGCGAGCAAAATGAGGGCGATTGCCGCAGTTGAGCGCAGCTGGCGCGCTCTTTTCTCTCTCTTCGTTGGTGCTCTCGCACTCTCCCTCTTTTAGCAGTTCAGAAAAGAGGTATGTGGAGAACGGGCGCAGGGAGACGACACACACACACACACACACACACACACACACGCACACACGCGCACACGCACAACGTCGTCATCACCTGCGCCCACGGACTCACACGCGCCCCTCTCTTTCTCCACTCGTGATATCGTTTGTGTTTGGTTGTTGTTTCTCGTTTCTCTATGCCAGTCTCTTGGGCACCCTCACACGCACACACACACACACACACACACACGCTCGTAGTTTGTAAGTTCTCCTTTGTTTTTCTTTCGGCGTCTGCTGTGTGGTGAGGTGCTATGTTGGTGGGCGCGCCTCTTTCAACGCCTTCAACCCGCCTCCGCCTCCTATGTCTCTGTTTTCCGCTGCACCCGTGTTGGCACGCTTTACTGCTCGCGCTAGTCGGCAGCACACAGCGAGCATCTCTCGTTGGCGTTGGTGGTGAAATGGGGGGGGGGGATACACGGGTGGCATGCAGTGCGAATAGCGTGAGGAGGATGTGGAAGGATGAGGAAGGGGCATCGCTGTGTGGTGGTGAGGCGACATACATGACGGTGAGCCCCCTCCCCTCCCCTTCACGCGAACACACACACACACACACACATACGCATGCACACATACAAGACGATCACATATGTGGAACCGAAAGAGACAAAGGCAGAGGCAAGAGACCGCATGGACGGAGCAGACCCCTTGCACTCGACCGCTTGCCCGGGCGATGGCGCTTACTCTCTCTTGTCCGCTTGTTGACGTATGTGCTCCCGGACAGTGAGGGAGGCTGTGTGCGGCACACGCAGCGAGGTAGCTGAATTCGGCACCGCTCTGGTGTGTCTCTTGAAACGCAGCCTCCACGAAGCGCGGCCTCTGCGGCGTGTGCAGTACCGCGGTGCTGCTTTCCAACCTTGAAAAATGTAGCAAGGGACGCGGTCTCTGCACCCTTTACCTCTTCCTGTCTTTGGGCGTTCTTCTGTCTCCGCTGTCAACGCCTGACTCCGCGTGTGATGCCTTTCCCTCCTTCACCTCTTTCACTTATTCCGTTTACAACACCGTCTTCGCTGTCGGCTGGCGAGTCTCCTCCCGTCCGTGATGGGTTCCCGAGCGACACCATAGAAGCGTGACGAGACGGGCTGCCAAACCGCCCCCCCCCTCCCCTCCCCATCCTCTATGGATGCCTCCCTAAGTGATACAATCGAGGAAAGAGACACACGCCCACGTACGTGCTTACACGTAATCGCAGGTTGCCCATGACAGATCTGTCGAACCGGCAGTGGCGGGCGCTGGCGCAGGCTTACCCCTTCTACCTTGACGGCGAAGTGGGTGTCGGAGGCCCTGCTAGTGACCGTTCGCCGGGCCGCCAAGCTGGCCTGACTGAAAGCGAGCTTGCGGCTACGTCGCTGTCGTCGAGTGAGGAGTTTGTGCAGTATGTCGTGCCACGAGTAGCGAAGGTCTTTCCCGAGGAGCTGCAGGCCTACGAACGGGCCAGAGGCTGTGGCGGCCAACCAGCCCATCCGAACGGCGACAGAGTTTGTTGCGCGTCGTCTCGGTCCGCAGCAGAGGCTGTGGATGCCCTGCTCGTGTACTTGTTCGACTGCACCACCTCGGCGCTCTCGCGAGGCTCATCAACGAAGCAGCGCAGGCCCTTCGCGTCCGCATGCTTTGCGCCGCTCATCACGCCCCTCTCAAGCCGCGAGCAACAGCTGCTGGGCCTCTATCACCGTAAGCAAGAGCAGTACACCCACGTATTGAGCACCCGGCAGCAACTGCTTGCGGCGTCGCAGCTCGCCGTGCAGGCATTGCAGCGAGCGAGCAGTCCCGTCCCGGCATACGCGCAAAGAGGCGCGCCCGCGTCGCAGCGGGGAGCTGAGGAGAGCCTGGCCGCCTCCACCCGTGGGAGCGTTGTTTTTCCTGGTGACCAGAAGTTATCGGTGTGGCCACCCCTGTCGCACGCGACGGTCAGCGGCGACGGCAGCTCTGCCGGTGCGGTACAAGCCGCGTCCTCGTCATGTGCCCCAACTGCGAGTGGCGCGAACAGCTGTGATGCCAGTCGTGCCTTCACGAGCGCGCTAGCCGACGTTCCGTACGAGAGCCGCCCACGAGAGACGCCGGCAGCGGCGTCTTTGTCAGTGGATGGCTCATCCGTAGTCGGCACTTCGAGAGACTCCCCTTTACTTCACGCCCGCACCGATACAGCACCGCTTCTAATCGTCATGAGCCGCTGTGCCGGCTGCCACGAGGTGGGCGGCGATCTGCTCATCTGCACTCAATGTGAGGAGGTGCGCCACGAAGCCTGTGGCGGGCCGCACCCGCCAGAGCCCGGAATGGCCGGGAAGAGGGTGCCCACTATGAACGTCTGCAAGCGGTGCGCGAACGCGCTGAACTTGTCCAGCAGCTCGTCGAGCCTTTGCAGCACCACCTCCTCTAGCGAGCGAGCGGAGCTGGACGAGTACTTCAGCTCCGACGACGACGTCAGCAGCCTCTCCGGATTCATCGTGAACACCAGCGATGATGATGAGGCGGAGGAGGACGGCCAGAGCGCTGAGGACGACGGTAGCACCGATGTGAAAAGAGCCAAGGGCACTGAGAAAGGTGAGAGGCGGCCGAGGAGGCATCAGTCAACGGGCGCGCCGGCACCACCGCGGAAAGGCCAGCACGCCAGCAAGAACAGGAAGCGGAGGCCTGTCGCAGGTGCCACAGACGCGGCGTCCGATGTGTTGTCGGCGTCTTCAGCCGCCTCGGGGTTATCACCGCGCATTTGGAGCCGCTCTGCCTCGCTCGACCGCGCCCTCGCGATGGCTGCAGCGAAAAAGAGCAAGAAGCACGACGCAGCCAATAAAGTGCACGCCGGTGATAACGAAGGTGATGCTGGGGCTTCGGCACCGCGGAACGAGGGTTACGAGGGGCAGCGATGGAAGCGACGCCGCGTGCGCCGCGAGGATGAGGAGGGTGGACGCCGTCTGCACAAGCGGAAGCGCTCTGCTGCTGAGGCCAGCGATGCCTCTTCATTGACGTCGAGCACGTCCTCGGGGTCGTCATCGCTGTCGACAAGAAGGTGCGGCTGCTGAGGCCACCGAAAGAGAAGGCGTCTTCGAAACACCAGAGCAGCGCACAGGTGCCACCGTCACCGCCGCGTCAGGAAGACGCGAGGCGGGTGCCCACATGTGCGAGTAAGGAGGGCACGACGCGTTCGCCTGTAGACCGCCGTCGAGCAGAGCTGCTGTCGGCTCAGCCGCGTCATTTAGCGGTGCTGGAAGATGAGGAAGAGCTCAGCGCGCTCGGCATCGCCTCATCTTCTGCATCCGGGATGCCGCTGCCACCGCCACCGTCGTCGTCGAAGCGGCACCAAAGCTGCAGTGCTAACCGAAGTGGTGGCCGCAAACGCCTCATGAACGTTGCCTCCTCTTCGTCGTCAAGCGACGACAGCAACTGAGGAGTGGCTGATGGTGGCAATGAAGAGCTCGACAGAGCTAGCTGCCACCTCCCGTGGGGAAGCTGGGAACTAGCCTCGCTTGCCCAGCACGTGTAACCCACGCAGGCAGGTACGCGCACTCGACCCTCGTTGCGTGCAACATGAAGCGGATTTACAGAACTGTTCGTTCGGTTTTGTCTCGACGAGTGTCGCGCGCTCACACGGAATGTTCGGCAAGCCATGGTGTGTGTGTGGGTTGGGTAGGCTGCAAGTGTCTGCCGCTGTGACCCCCTTTGGTGGATGCGCGCCTCCCACGGTATCGGCCATCCCACACCCTGTCACTTAATTGCCTAAGCGCACGCGGAGAGCTATCCAGCACCATCTCACACGAACAAGGGAGAATGTCTAGCGTCAGCACCGAAGGGGGCGCCTCAGAGGCGAAACGGGGGTAGCGCATGCGTTGCGGATGCGCTCGCGCCGCTCCCGCGCCGCTCCCGCGCCCTTCTTGACGGCCTGCCCCAGGTGACAGCAGCCCACCGCGTCTGCAGAATGAGCTGAAGCGCACATGAAAATGGCACTCTTCTATGTAACCTTCCCCTTCATTGTGCTCCCCCCCATCACAAGCCTGCGCACGGCTCTCCTTTCCTCTTCCTTTACAGAGCACGCGGTATCCACACGCAGCCAACCCGATTCGCCTCTCCCGTGCCCCGGTGTGGACGTGGACGTGCGCGTCAACGGCATCTCTTTTTTTTTTTTGCTCGTGTGGAGACCACGAACACTTCCGCTTACGCAGTGACGCAACCCTCCGCCACGGCCACTCGCAGTCTTCTTCCCCAGTTCCCCCCTCCCCCCTCCCCCCCACCACTTGCCATCACACCCCCGCCCTCTTTTCGGGTCTTGGCAGGATGGGGCGTAGCAACAATCAGCGTCGCAGGACCGCCAAGGCACGCGGAAAGCCGTTCATTCCAAAGACGGTGAAGAGCAAGGTGCGCAATCAGAACCGCCGTATGAAGATTATGGCGGCCAAGAAGGACCCACGGCTGCACAAGAAGCTTTCCTACGACAAGGTCCACACGAAGTCGGGAAAGATCACGCAGCGCAAGTTCCAGTCCGGTGGCTACAACCACAGCGGCAAGTTTGGCAAGGCGGCTGGAGCGAAGCAGAACGCCGCGAAGGGGAAGATAAAGTAGTTTGAGCGCCTCGGAGTAGCGAAGCGCTAAGGCTTGTGTGCGCGGGGGCTGTGTGCCATGGTGAGTTGGTGCTGCGTCTTGTACGGGGTCGATCTCTCTCTCTCTCTCTCCGCCTGCTCGTGCTTGCTTCCTTTTTTGTTGCGTGAGTGACGTCGCTGGCGACGACCACCAGCCTATGATCCATGGGTCCGATGGACGATGCTGAGCATAGAGAGAGATGGAGGCGGCGACAAGCGGCAGCGCTTGTGTGGGTGGGTGTGCATCACGTGTAACACTGTACTGTCAACGCGCAAGACAAGAAGCAGCGCGTACCTCCCCAAACGAAAAAAGTGTGCGGGATGGAAAGTGAAGGCAGGGACAGGGCAGTCCAATCAAGAACGTAGGACAGCAAGAGAGAGAGAGGATGGCGGCGAAGGGTGGAGAGGGAGAGGAGGAGCACACAACGACACCCGCAGAGGCACAGCGCAGAGGTCGATGTCGAATCGCTGATGGAAGGATCAACACCACCGGAAAACACCAACGCGGCTCTGTTTCTCTCACCACACCTCTCCCCTGCGGCTGGGATGCGTGCATCGATGGAGAGGCCTGCTCGATCCGTGCTGCTCGACAATGAGGACTCCCCACCAGCTCTCTCCCTCCCTGACACGTATGCGAAGGCGTCCATGACGGCGATGCACTACCGCGTCTCCATCTTTCTCTCCATCTCGCTTTCTGATGCAATGCTGCGCACGCTTGTCTCTTCCTGCAGACGCAGAGGGAGCGGCCACGCGCCCACCCATCCACCACCTACACACACACACACACACACGCACACACGCTCTCTGGAGTGAGCTGAGGATGCTCCGTCGTACGTGGCTGCGACTCATCTCGCTGACGGAGGCGCAGCACTTGGTACTCGACGCGCAGGGGCAGCAGACCCCAACTCCGCGAGCGCCTCTTCCACAGCTGCTCGCGGCGCTAGCAGAGCACTATCGGGCTGGCTGTGAGACGTTCACCAAAGCTGCACTGCAGCACGTTGTGCAGCTCGATCAGTCGGACGAGGACACGAGGCACATCGCAGCCGCGCGTCTTGCCGCGCCGTTGCCACCGAACCGTCTCCTTACAGATGTGACCGGAGCGCAGCCACACACCGCCGCGCCTCCGGAAGCGCCGCCGCACTTGATCACGGAGGTGCTGCGCGCCTACCCGCACACACCGGAAGTGCGCGAGCGGTGCTGTCGTTGCATTGCCAATATGTGCCATCTCAGCGCCGATACCCCCACCAGCAGCCAGCTCGTCCCTGCGGCCTGCCATAGTGGCACCCCTGCAACCAACACACTGCCTCTGGCCGACATCCTTGTCGAAGAGGGCGCCGTGGAGCTGGTGCTTGGGACTCTGGCCATAGCGGGTCGTCTCAGCTCCAAGGGCCGCTGCTGGACAGCCATGGCGATGCTCAACCTCACATGCATGTCTCACAACGGCGCCGCCCGGGCCACAGCTGCCGGTGCTGTCGATCGCCTGGCCGAGTTCGTCTTGTTTGTATTGGAGGACGCGTCGCGTGCCTCCGCTGCCTCCACCGCGGCGCCGATCCGCGGACTCGTCGAGGAAGCGACCATCGCTCTCGACGCCGCGCTTGGAGCGCTGACTGGCGTTCTAGCGGCCGAGGCGCCAGAGAACGCCAGCGGTATCTCGTTCAACTACGAGACAGCGACCTACGTCGCCGTTGACGCCGTAGTGCGGTCGCTGTTGGTTGCGTCGGCGCTGATGGTTCGGGACGGCCGAAACGACGGCGCGTACGACGCCTCGCTCTTGTCACGTCGCTGCGGCACGGTAAATTTCTCGAGCGCGTCTGAAACGCAGCAGACGGCCGTGGCCGTGCTGCTGCCGCTCCTGCACAAGGGCTGGATGGCACTGCAGTCGGTGTGCAGCTGCCCGGCCAACCTGCCGATGGTCTTCGACGTCATTTACGAGGCGGCAAACGCGAACCAGGAGAGCATGGTGATAGCGAACGAGGCGGACGGGGGTACGGAGGAGGTCTTGCAGGTGACGGGGCAGACGGAGCGGCAGTACGTCGCGGCGCTGTCGTGTCTCGTCGACGCGGCGTTGTTCTTGACGACAGAGCTGGAGGGGCTGGAGGCGATCGGCGCGGATGAGCTGGCACGCCTGCAGAACGATGTCCGGCTGTACGTGATGGACACCATGCAAGCCATGACAGCGTCGCGGAAGGATCTGACAAGGAAGGGTGCCGCCGCTGCTTCAGCAAGTGCTGGGGGCACCGGTGTGGACGCTGAGGAAGAGGCGCGAGACAGCGCGACGGCTGAAACTTCCGCCGTGTACCCGACGGCGGCGGCGATGAGCGTGACGGACGTGCTGACGGCTGGTACGGTAAGCAACATGGCGCTGGCGTGTGCCGTCCGCCTCCACATCGAGCACCAGGATCGCCATGGCACCCGCAGCGCGCACTCGCAGTGTCGTCGTGGCGTCCCTACTCCGTACACCGCCCGCGACTTAACGCTGCTTTCTAAGTCGCTTGCGGTATTGGCTAATGTGGCGGAGATTGGCGACGAGGCGGCGACGTCAGTCAACGCGGTTGCGGCTCTGCAGGCGATCCTGCAGGATGCGGCGGAAGGCGTCATGTCCTTGCCGCCAGCGTACGGGGCTGAACTGGCGGAGCTCTTCAGACCCACCGAGAACGCCGAGGACAACGCTGAGGCGCGTGACGGCTCAGGCATTCACCCTGAGGACCGGCTCTCTTTCCTGCAACAAGCGGCGCTGGTGGGGCAGGTGTATGCGGTGCTCTGGAGCACGCTGCGCACCGCTCAGGGTGTGGCGACAGTGTCGCAGATGAGTGTGATGCAGACAGCCAAGGGGGTGCAGACGTCGCTGCGGGAGTCGTACCTGCCGGCGCTGGCAGCGGCGAGGGAAAGGTTCGGCGCTCGCCCGGCCGCAGACGCTGGTGATGAGGCAGCGAACCTGGCGACCGTTTCGTGGGTAGCGAACACGGCTGAGGAGACGGTAACCCGATTGCTGAAGCTGTCGGACGAGCTCATCAGCAACATGCAGAGGCTGTCCGAAAGTACGCAACGCACCCCGGCGTGAGGCGCGTCAGCTGCCGACGCTGCCGTTCTTCTTCTTCCCAAGCTGCTGTTGGCGTCTGTCTCGCGCTCTTTCTCTGCGTTCCCGTTTCGCGGCCTTCTTTTTCTTTGTTTTGATTCGCGTCTTAAGTGCACGCTAGGTGCAGTCGTTGTCTCCCTCCCTCCCTAACACCTCTGTGATGCTCACGCACACGCACACACGCACGAGCATGCATCGGCGAAGACGCAGCGGAGGCGCACAGAAAGCGGAGGGCCGCCGGCGGTGTGCGCCCAAACGGCGCTGACACTAACACCGATGCATACATACATACTCCGAGGGAGAGAGACACACGTGCCAGACGTGTACAGGAAAAGGGACGGCGAGGCCGCGGGCTTAGACGACCGCACGATCATAGGCATAGTTTTTGGGAGGAGGGAAAATGGGTGGAGTCTGCAGGCCTGCAGGAAGCGGCCGCAGACGGGCATGACGTCTTCCTCTTCCCTCTCGTGTGTCTGTGTGTGCGTTCCTTCTTTCACAGTAAAAAAAGAAGAAGAAGTTTATGTGTGTGCATGTGCGCGTGACTGCGCATACGTGTGTGTGTGTGTGGTCCTCTGTGACTACCCCCCTCTCTCTCTCTCCCACTTTGACGTTGTGGTTGCTTCGCCACGCACCTCGACCTCTCCTTCTCCCTTCGACCAACTACCACCCCACCTCCTCCTCATCACGCACGCACGCACATACTAAACACGCCGTCCGTTGATCTGGCTCCGTCCTCAGTGTCGGTGCGCCACTCTCCTTGCTTGGGGCCTTCTCCGCTCTTCCTTTGCTGCGCTTCTCGTTATTCGCACACGAGGTCTCTGCTTCTTCCAACCTTGCGCCGTATCTGCCCCCCTTTGCCCTGATCTCCGCAACAGGGCACCTGTCAGGCAGTCAACGCACACCCACTCACGCGTAGCCCGACGTGCGCGCGTCCACGATGGAGGCACTCAAAGTCTGCTTCCAGATTGCGCTCGTTATCGTACCCCACATTGGATACTGTGCGCAGCATGCGGAAATTCACCGCACCCAGTCGATTGAAGGCTACTCTCCCGTGGTCTCCCTAATCCTGCTAACTAGCAACACACTGCGTATCTACTATTATATTGGCCACCACTTTCTTTTAGCCCTCCTCTTTCAGGCTATCCTCGGCGTTGCTGTGCACGGGGTACTGCTGTGCAAGGTGCTGGAAGTGCACGTGCAGCAGCTGCTGGACGCCCGGGTCACGGACATATACGGCGAGGACAGCGCTGCCGTTATCGAGACCGAGACAGAAGGGGCTCCAACAGTGGCACCGTCGTTTTCTGTGGCCGGCGCTGGCGGTGCGGCGGAAAAGCAAAACCGGGCATTCAGCGACAGGGACGACACGGTCCCTTCACCAAATACCGCCGCAGCGCCTGCTGCAGAGTGGCCGGCCTCGTCGAGCGCGGCGGACCACGGGTACGAGGGCTCGGGCGACACGCCGCCATCGCTTGCCCCGTCGGCTGGCATCGAGTGTGTGACTTCCAAGTTTCTGCAGGTCCTCTTCCGCATTGAGGACTGTATCGAAGCCAGCTTGCTTCGGAACACTCCGCCTCAGCTTGTCTACAACTACGCCATCGCCGCTACCGCTGCGCTGGTGGCGGTGCTGCTCTATTACGTCTCCATTGGCCGCGTCTGGAAGAACGCGGCCGAGGTGGTGGGGTATACGGCGCTCGGCATCGAGGCCCTACTTGTGCTCCCGCAGATTCTCCGCAACGCTCGGCGGCGCAGCACCGAGGGCCTTACTATGCTCCTCATCCTCACGTGGGTGTGCGGTGATGTTATCAAGGTGATTTACTTTATCTATGCAAAACAGGCGCTGCCCTTTATTGTGTGTGGCTGCTTCCAGGTCTTCCTGGACATTGTGGTGGTGGCGCAGCTTGTGTACTACCGCTTGATTGTGAAGTGGGAGAGCGAGGTGCTCATTGAGGGCGACGACGGCGCTGGTGGGCAATAGCACGACGGTGCCGTACCCGCGGCGGACCCGCTTGAGTCGCAAAACACGCCCAGTGTAAGGGTTCTGTAGGGAGCAGAAGACAGGATCGGAGGAGGTGGGAAGGGCGCGAGGTGGCTCTGTGGCACATGGACACTGAGTGGCACGCTTGCTGAGCGAGCAAGGCAGCAATCTCTCCTTCCCTCTCTCTCAGCTTCTCGGCGTGCGCGGCGGCGACGATCTCACTCGCGCGTGTCTCTCCTTCTTCACTTTCACTCAGTCGCTGGCTGCATCACACACACACACACACACACACACACACACACACCAGCGCATCGCTTCGTTGCTGCTCGTCTTGCCTGAGGATCGATTTATTCCTTTCTCTTTCCATGTTGTGTGCGTCTTTGTGGTACACTGCAGTGCGTGTCCGTCGTTTCCCTGCTCCTTTTTTTTGTTGCTGCCTCATCTGCTTCTCCTCCCCCTCCCCCTCCCCTTCATACACACACAGGCACGCACTGTGACATGGGCAGACCCAGCCGAAATACAGTGACACTCCCCTCTGCGTGCTCTGTCAGTTTTGCCGCCCTCCTGCTGACCCCGCATCCCCCCCCCCTCCCCCGGGCTGCTTCAGTTATCTATATAAGTCTCTCTCCCTCTATCTATGCCTACGCATATGTTTTCGCTTGGCTACCTCTTTTTTTCCGGCTCCTTTTCCGTTGCCTCGTCAGCGACCGTGCGCGTGCCCCCCTCTGCGTCTGTGCCTGTATCTCTCTCTCTCCCTTCTCCCTTCTCCCTTTCCCTGTATTTGCTCTTCTTGCCTCTCTGCCTTTGTTTTTTGCGTCCGTTCATTCTTTTTTTTTTTTTAAATTTATTTTACTTGATGTTCGTCTATGCGCCACGACTACAAGTCTTGGCAACACCTGTGTAGTATGTGGTGTGGGTATATCTCTGTGCACGTGTGTGGAGGGCATCAAGCAGGCAGCGAGATAGGGTTGGGGGCGTGGCCGAGTTGATTCCACGCCTCCCCTTTTAGCGCCTCTCCCCGCGACGCCTGAGCCTGGAATAATGGAGCGAGGCAAACGCTGGACCAGTTGCAGGGCTGCTGCGCAGCTGCGCATGCGCGAGTACACCTGAGTGCGTATGCATGCATGTTTTGGTGCTTGTCTGTGCCTCGGCATTCATGCACTCTTTTCTCAGGTCACAGCTTGTCTACTTCGCCTGCAGACATGCACCATAGACACGCCCCCGCATGCACTTCGTGCACAAGCGTGGTGCCGACGCGCGCGGGGGTTGAAAGCGGCAAATCTCTTGCTTCAGTCTTCCCATTCTCGTCCCTCTTTCTCTTCCCTCTCCCGACGTGTGCAACCGCACCCCACGCACCGACACGCGATCGAAGGCCCCCCCCCCCCCGTCAAGCATTTTCTATCTGGAGGCAAGAGGAGAGGAGTCTCAGCCCAACGCCACCAAGCCCCTTCTCATACTCCTTCGCGCCGGTTGTCGACGCCTCCCTCTTTCTGGCCTCGATGGAGAGCACGTTGGAGAATGTCGAGCACGGCATCCGCAACGCACTGCAGCGCCTCAGCGACGCGCGGGCTCGCTTGGCGACCCAGCGTTCCGCGCTGGATGAAAACAGACTCATGCTGGTGCGGGCCGTGTCGCCGCTCCTGCTACTTTATCCTGCCGAATCAGCGCTGCCGGCCCCTTCCTATTCGCCTTGTGGCGCCCCAGACACGCTTTTCACTCCGTTGCTGCGTGGCCAGTCGACCAAATCGGCCATGGCGGCTGGCAGCTCTCCTCGCCACGATGGCCTACTTTGTGAGATCGATCGTTCCGAGGATGTCGAAGACACTATCATCATCAGTCCTGCCGCTGCTGCACGAGAGCGAGTACCAGCACCGCCAAGACTGCTAACACTGCAGCCCCTGCCGCCGATGTCCTCGCCACGCGCTCTTCCTCAGACATCGACGTGTGCTGGCTTCTACTCGGCTATGGCGGCAGGCACACAACAGCTGGGAGAGCAATGCTCCAACTACCACCGGGATCACGTGAAGCACGCAGCCAGGCTGCAGATTGCACAGGTGTGGGTCCGAGAAGTGCAGCCGTGGTTCGAGAAGGTTGTGCATCGCGGCTTCTTCCAGCATGTGATTCTCCGGCTGGACGCGCTGAATCGACGGGTGGTGCGGCTGTGTCGGCGGTTGGCGCTGGATCGACCTCAGTACATACCAAGCCGTCAGTGCACAAGTCCGATACGAGGGGGCATGTGTGCGCACGGTCAGATGGTGGGCGAGGAGGGGCATCTCCACGGCTGCCAACCGTGCTCACAGTGGCGCCCCCATCTCGCGGGGGGCGGGTGCAACGGAGGGCAAGCAGATGGGTTACTTGGCGTCAATGGACAAGTCCGCTCAGCCAGCGACGGTGGCGGAGAGGGAGAAGCGGCGCAGCAGTGTGGCTGCGCAGCAGAGGTCGCGAGCCTTTCGGCGCCGCCGAGCCAACAGGGACGCACCAGCGATGCTGTTCTCAAGCTTGACAGCGCGGACGGCAACCACCACTCCGTGTGCTCTCTTTGGCGCCAGTACATTCAGATGGTGTCGCAGCCAGATGCTCTGGACGACGAGCATCGTCAGTCGGGTGAAGAGAGCCACAGCCCACCGTCGCCGCTCCTGCGCACGCCTCGCTCTCTCCGACATGTGTGGCATGTCATCATGGAAGGCTTGACCAGCAACGATGTCGGCGCAGTCAGCGACTCGATGATCGCGGAACCCCCTAGCGTTCTCCTTGCCGCCGACGGCGTTTCCGTCGGCGACGCGATGCCGCACCCAGGCCGCCGACTGTACCAGCGCGGCCACATCGACGCACTTGTGCGAAACCTCAGCAACCTTGTGGGGCGATGCCCCTTGCTTCACCCGCCACTGCCTCCTCCGCAGTCGACACTGCGGCTCTGCAACCATGATGAACACGAGCACGAAGTGGGTTGTCACGACGGTCGCGATGACGCTGCTGGCGACGGGCGTTGTGGTGCGGCTGCCCTTGTGCGAGTACGTCTGTCATCGGGCACGGGCTCTCCCACTGTGGACCTCCCCCACTCCCACCTTTCTGCACTGCTTTGCTGCGCGATGCAACTCTGCTCTCTGGCCAGACTGTGCAACGCGATCCGTGCAGGCCAACCTCTGTGCTACGTGACACCGCCACCGCAACTTGCTTATGATGCTGACGTGGGTGGTTGCTCTGGTGACGACAACGTCGCAGATGACGGCATCGGCGGTGTGGAGGTGGTGCATCTCGGCCGACGCACGTGTGAAGGACAGGTTGCGGAGGCCTTGGCGGCGGTCTACCACACCGTGCCCTGTCTGCTCTCGCAGTTGAGCCTTGCACTTCAGAAGCGAAGGGGCGGCGCGGAGTACAGCAGCGGTGCGCAGCGGGAAGAAAGGAGCGAGGTAGAAGCTGCCGAAACGGATGAGGACACTGGGCCGAAACCGTGTGCGGCGTCGGCGGAAGAGGACCACTTTCGTCTGACGAACAGCCTCGCAGACGCTGGTGCTAGAAAGGATAGCGCCACTGGCGCCGCTCTTTGGCCAACCGTGGGAGACGCGGCCCGTGACCGTGACGCCTTTGTTCGGCGATGGCTGTCGCTCGCCTCTTCGTTGCTCACCACCGAGTTGTCGCCGCCAAGCACCCCACTCACCGAGGTGCCTTCCGTTTACGCCCGTGTACTGCGTGTCGGGTCCTTGTTCCGCTCTCTCCTGGATGCCGCTGAGGATGAGTGTGGCGAGAGGCTTCTACAGCCTGCTGCCGGAGCAGTTTCCGCGGTGTTGTCCCCAACGACACCGACCCCTCTCACCACCGCGCGAGGGGATGCATCCACCTTGGCGATACATGAGATTCACGTCGCACAGCGCAACACCACTGCAGCCTATCGTGTTGTCCGTGCTGCTCCTGCTTCATCGCCTCCGCTCGCGGCGGCGACTCGGCTGAGCTCGTTGCGCCAGATGGAGCTGCAGACGCGTCAGCAATGGCAGTCCATTGAGACAAGTCTTTCCGTCGCCCGCTCCATGGCAGCGGCGGCCATCAAGCGGGCTGCACCCGACGACGGCGAGGCGGGGGATCTAGCGGGCTTGCGAGCGCCGATGCCGCTTGCCTGATTGCTATTATTCTCTTGCGTCTGTGCTCTGTGCTCTCGCACACCGTCTGGACTGGCTGACCTCGTCTTTTACCTTTCCTCTCTTCCGCCTTCCCTCGTGGGGGCCACCCTTCTCGCTCCTCTTCCTGCTCCTTTAGTGCTGCTATCAAGCGCGTATCCGCTCGACAACTCGACTAAAGCGAAGCAGAAAAAGCGTATGTCCTTCACCGCGGAGTGGTTTTACCCGTTGTTGCGCTCATAGTGAGAAGTTCCATGGGATAGAGGAATGCCCTCGTGATTCTCGCCCCCTCCCCCTCCCCCACCCTACCCGCCTTCGAGAGCGCGCGCATCTCGCCGCTTTCTTTATCCATGTCTCTCCGCTCACTCCGCTCCTTGTCCCTGTCCACATGTACACGCGACTTACCCACCGCCTCATAGCTTTACATTCAGCACTTTTCACTGCGCGCACACCCCTCTTATTCTCCCGCTGTCTC
Organism: Leishmania aethiopica; assembly: GCA_003992445.1. Lineage (NCBI taxonomy): Eukaryota > Euglenozoa > Kinetoplastea > Trypanosomatida > Trypanosomatidae > Leishmania > Leishmania aethiopica. Next base: position 777,508 of record RZOE01000003.1, read on the forward strand.
TTTCTCTCTCTACCGGGCTGTCGCCGCTCGCCACCACTACCCCTGGCGTCGCGGCTGTTGGCAGCTGCCATCACTCCGTTTCTCCCCCTCAGCCCCACCGCGTCTGCAGGGCAACCGCGGCGCTTTATCTTGTGTGCCTGCGTGTGAGTGCGTTTGCTTAGGTATCCGTCTTATCGCGCTCTCTGTGCCCCCCCCCCTCTCCCCACTCCCTCCACACACACACACACACACCTACCCATACCCATACACACTTAAGGACGCCTCTCTTTTCTCGTTTGCTGTCGCTGCTGCCCTCCTCTCCCCCTTCTCCCCCCTCGGCCTCCCGCCATATCTGCCTCTCGTTCGCCGCGGCTGTGCCCGTCTGCGCGTGTGCACGCGTGGCTGGGCTCACAACGCCACCATTGTAACGGGTGATTTTCCTTCGAGAAGCGGAGGACAGAGGTGAGGTGAGGTAAGGCTACACATCGGCGCCCGTGCACACGCACGCAGTGTGGGGATTGCTGGAGGCATCGGTCACGCTCGCACTGAAGAACACAGAGGGAGACCAAGAGGGCGACGCATCATTGGAGTTGAAAGTGGCTTCATTGCGAGGTAGGTCGGACAAGAAGCTCTTCGCAGAAACGCCGGTGTTGCACGTGGCAGCCCTCCTCCCTCACCATTGGCATCTCTCTCCTCGTTCTCCACCTTGCTCTGCGGCCGTTCTCACCGCCAGCCTCCTCTTCGTCATCCCTGCCTGCAACTTGCGACCCTTCTTCCGCCTTCCCGGCGTGAGAAGAACGGCAACAACACAGTAGGCGAAATCACAACTCCCGCCGTGTGTGTGTATGCACGTGAGCGCGGGTCTTCCGTGCACGGTAGCAGGGGCAAACTACAGCAACAAGAGGCAAGAGGAGGAGGGCGCGGCTTTCTGCGGATCGGAGAATACGACTAATCATAAGATACACACACTGAAACTGACACACACAGTCACAGGCAGGGAGGGGGGGGCACACACCCCTCTCCTTCCCTCTGCTCCTCCTTTGCGGGATTGAAAAGGAGTGCTGCGCGGAGAGCATCGACCACACGTGACATCCGCTGCCGTGTTAGACCTTCTCGTCTTCTCTCCCCTTCATCTCCTCACGTGTGTCGGCTCCTGTGCTGCCTCGTGCCCTTTGGTTGCTGCTCTTCTTCTCAAAGGCTGTCGCATACACACGTGTGTGTGCGTGCGAGTGTGCGTGCGCTTGTCGGGTATGCCCGTGCATGCCTTTCTTTGACTGTGCAGCACATCTGTGACACGTTTTCTTCCACTTCCCCCCTGCACCGCTTGTTTTTCGCTGTCGCGTGTCAAGAGGGGACTTGGGTAGGGTTCGGGACTGGCACGCGCGTGAAGAGGTTCCGTAATACGCAGCATCCCCCCCCCTCCTCCCCTCCCCCCCCCCACACACATACACACCTGCGCACGCAGACGTGTGCACGGCACACCGCTACGCAAGGCGCACACTTCGTCTTCTTTCTGTTGCTTTTCGGTGTCTCCGTTTCTCTGAGCGCTCATCACGGATCGCCAGCGAGACGCAACAGTACGAGCAACACGAACGAGCAAAGGCAGAGGAAGACGAGAGCTGGCGTTCGCGGATTGTGTGCACGTGTGTGCATGCACGTAGGTACTGCAGAGCGTGTCGTATCGGATGAGGTTAGGTGCGGCGCTGAGTTGTTCGTCCGACTTGAACATATCCGCCCACCTTTTGCTGTACTCGCGTGCTCCGACGAAGAAGGGACCAGTGCAGTGCAGCGTGAGGGGAAGCTGTAAAGCAAGCAGAGCCGAGGATTCAATACCTCTGCCTCCCCTTTATCCCTCTTTCGTTCGCTCGCTCGCTCTCGTTGCCCTCACGCTGAGTAGCGTAACGTTGGGTGACGGTTGCGTTCTTGCATTCTTTATTCTTGTGCGCGCTCACTCTTCTTTCGCTTCCGTGTGTGTATGCGTGTGTGTGTGTGTGCCTTGCTGGCCTTATTTCTCTCTCTCTGTGTGTGCTTCGATTTTGTCGCTACCCGCGTATCGACAGGCTCAGCTACGACACCCGCATAGTTGCGTGATTGAAGGTGCGCCTACGAACTCTGGCAGATCCGGACGCGCCGACCCACGTGCATCGAGCGAAAAGAGAAGATCGAGCGAGGCGGCGATACGGCGTGAGGACAGGAACTTCGATATTGAGCCTCGGCACTGTGTTTCTCTCGTTGCGAGTCTGTCTCTCTGTGCCGGTGGGTGTATACCGTGCGGCTTCGTGCGTGTGTTTGTGTTTGTGTCAGTCTCACGTGCGCGTTCTCGTTGTTCGCCCGCCTGCTCTTCTTCGTTTTTCCGTCACCTTTTTTCGCTCTTGCCGCTCTCTCTCTCTCTCTCGCTTGCTCGCTGTTGTCGCCCGCCCTGCCGCGTAGTCGCAGGGAAGGGAAAGTTGCACGTGCTAGACAGGTGGACTGTAATGGGGTGTAAAAGCTTCAAAGGTCGTCTGGGCCCGCTGAACCGCGGCGACGCCGGCGGCCCGGATGAACCGCTGCCGAGTGGGAGGAAGGGCAAGGCGCTCAATAACTTCAACGGCGTGGCTTTTCGTGGCTTTGGCGTCGGCGCCCCCGCGCACAACAACGGCAAGGCAGGCGGCAACGGCATCTTGGCGTTCCGCCCTGATGATGAGACGGCCAAGGCGTACCACAAGTATGTCATGGAGGTGCGCCGTGTCGCGGTGGCGCAGGGCATTCTGCCAGCCGTGACCGACGACGCTATCCTCGCAGTGGATGCGACAGGCGACAAGGCGGCACTCCGGCAGGAACGAAAGGCACGACTGACCCGGCGTTTCATCGCAGCACGAATGGCGACTCGACGAACGCCGGTGGCCAGCACGTCAGTCCGCCGGCGCGGACACTGACGGTTTATCAGTTCCAACCGCTGGCCGGCGACACATGTATCGCGAAGGGCATGTACAGCGAGGTTCACCTTGCGCACCTCTCCGTCTTTACTGGGCTCTCGGAGGAGGCGGTGAACGCGACGTTGCCGCGGTATGCCCCGGCACGGCGAGGCAACACCGGCAGTGCGGCCACCTGCGCAGCCGGCCGCGATTGCTCCTCCTTCAGGTTTGGTGGGGACGTGAACTCGGCAAAGAGTCTCAACTCCGGCCGCGACATCATCGACGCCACCTCCGCCCATGCAGCCAAAGCGATTGTTGGACCAGCTTCCGCTCCCGCTGCGACACCGACGGTTGCTCCGACCTGCACAGCTGTGTCGCACTACATCATAGCAATGAAAGAGCTTTTCCTGCGCAAGAGCTACACCTCTAGCTGTGTGCTGGAGCAGGTCTGCCTCGAGGTGCGACGGTGGGCGCGGCTGTCGACGTACTGCCCGCGCCTCCTCCGCTGCTACCAGCTGGAGTACGTCTTTGCTGAAGGCATCTCCATGGCTGTGCCAGAGGCATCGTACCAGTTCTTTCCCGGACGGGAAAACCACGGCGGCAATGGCGGCGCGGCTGCTGGCGGGCTCTCCGCTTCCGGTAATCTCGCCACAGGCTCCGCTGGTCGTGCAGAGGATCACAGGAAGCCGCTCTCTCGCAGCGGCACTCACCTACTCGCCAGCCTTTTGCATCGCTACTCGAACTCCAGTCCGAAGTTGCAGCAGCAAAACGCGGTCGGTGGCACACCGCGGAAACTGCGCTTGTATCTCGAGTACGCCAAGCATGGCACTCTGCGTGGGTTCCAGGTAAAGGAGATGCCGTCGCTTTTTGAGCGAAGCCGGCTGCATGAGCTGACCGCGCGCGCCTACATGCGAGACGTCCTCCTGGCGCTTCTGCAGATGCACGACAGGGGCGAGATGCAGTACGATCTGTGCGCCAAGGCCGTCTTCCTTCACAGGCCGATTCAGAGTGTCTACTACACCTACTTTCCTGCCTACATTTCCGACCTGCCGACCGGCGACTTGACGAGTGTGACGCCGTCGCAGCTGGGCAAGGCGCTGGGGTTGCTGAACCCGCCGCCGGTATCACTGGACCTGCAGCGGCCGCCACCGCTGACGAGCGCGAGCACCAGCCAGAAGCGAAAGGACTGTGAGAATGGCCCGATTAACGGCACCCCGTTGCCGCTGTTGAAGCACCGCCGCGGCGTTCCTCGCGAGCAGCGGAAAAACGCGTCGTCTTCGGTTCAGCGCACCGGTAAAGCAGCCGGCGTCGAGGCCCGCCCGACACACGTCTCCATGCTGGCGCACAAGGCCAGCTGTACGCCGCAGGTGTCCGCGATGAATGCCAACCCCAATGAGAGCCACAAAACCTTGGGTGGGCAGGGTGCGGTGGCCGCACAGGCATGCGAGCAGGGGAGCGGTAACACGGGCACGGTAGAGAGTGGAAACGCTGTTGAGGTGGCCCACGGCAACAACGCTTCCTTCACGAGTGCCGAGGAGGTCGGCTCGCTCGATTCGCCGTTACAGGCAGCATCCCTGACGGAGACTGGCTTTTGCGGGGGCCTGGTGGCCTCGGGTAGCCCGTCGATGACACACGCGAGCGCCGGTACCCACACGCTGGGCAAGCAAAACAGGGCCAATAGTGTGCGTGCCTTCGGCGTATCCGAGGCGAGCGGCGACGACGGCACCCACCAGCTGCGCTTGCATGAGACTTACCGCCGTTTTATGAGCGAGTTTGAGTTCACGCACACCGACGAGGGCGACGGCGTGCCCTTTCCGTCCCCGCATGACGGAGTGCGTGGCCAGGCGGATGCAGAGATGCTTGCGTCGACGATGGTATCAGAGGAGGCACTCGAGGTGCCGCCGATGCGGGTGGTGCCGCTGCAGAACACGAGTCTCGGCGGCATTGCGATCTTGTCGCCAGACCACTACGTCGTGAAGCCCGTCGGAACGCCTCTGCATGACTTACGCGGCCGCCTTCCCATCCTCCTTACACCATCCACCTCGCGCGCCGCTTTCTTCTGCAGGGGCCCGCAGCACCAGCGGCAGGCCACGCATAAGACACCGAGCTCTCCCGCGCCGACGGTGGTTGGGAGTCCCTCTACCGAGCAGTTTTGCGTGCCGCAGACTCTGAGCTCTGGGACGTCAGCGTTTGACGCGGTCGGCTCGCTTGGCCGTTGCCGTGGCGGCGCGCCGCTGGTGAAGCTGAACCACACCTCAATGATTCGTTGCGCCTTGAGCCTCGCTGACTGTAGACGGCTAGAAGACGTTCCCGTCCACAAGTACGTGACTGTCACGCATGCGGCACCAGAGGTGCTGCACCGTCGCCTATTCTCGACCGCGAGCGACATCTACGCCTTTGCCATGACCTTTGTCGAGCTTGTCTCGGAGGGAGGTGTCATCATGGAGGAATGCCTGCCAGAGAATCTGCCCAAGCCTCTGAGGCGTCGCGACAAGGATGTGTACGACGCTCGCCTAAGCGAGAATCTCAATAAGTGGTACCAGGCCCGCATCACTGCTCTGTTACAGAACCACGACGCCGCCAGCAAGGAGAAGGAGCGGCCAGATTCCGCCTCGCCGCAAGCCGGGCCGATTGCGGTGCGCCTGCCGCCTCAGCTCTCGGATGAGTGCAAGAAGATGCTACGCTGGTGCCTGCAGCCCGATCCCGCAAAGCGCCCCACCGCTGCGGAGCTGCTTCGATCTCGCTACTTCATGCTGGGTGACTGGATCGCGGCACCGTCGGTGGCGGAAGCCGAGGGTAAGGCAGCGCAGATGCCCGAAGCACCGTGGATGGCCTCGATCAGCTTCGACGCCGCAGCGAAAGCAGCCGGCCTGCCGGTGCTCTCTGCGAAGCGATAGCTTACACGCTCACAGATGGACGGAAGTTGCCGGAAAGCTGTGGGTGGTGGTGGTGGTTGGGGGTGTGCGTGTGGGAGAAGCACAAAGCCAACGCGTGTGTTTTTCGCTCGTCCCCCTCCCCGCTTCTTTCCCGACTACCCAACGGATCACCGTCTGCGTTTTTTGTGCTGGCATGCTCGTGTGGGCACTCGCCGCTGCTGCCTTCCGTACTCTCTTCAAGGCCTCTTCAGATGTCGCATGGCCCATCATCCTCCACACCCCACGGGCCGATAGCATCTTTGTGTTCTCCGGGCTCCCACCCCGCCTCCTCCCTTTTACTACGTTTCTCTCGCCCCTCCTCCGGGTCGGGCCCTTGCTTGCGTGCTCCATTTTCTTTGCGTTGGATATTGTTTTGCCTTTTGCGTCGTCGTCGTGCTTGCACACCTACGCCGTCGGATTCTCTTGTCAGCTGATGAGACACGTGCACCCCATACAGACATGCCTACACACAGAAGCCACGGGCGCTTGTGCGCATCTGTGCTTCGCCGTGATAAAGGAGCGCACTCTCCCCCATCCCCCCAATCCGCCCATGCACACCCCCCAACCCCTCTCTGCTCTCGCCTCCCTCTGCGACGAGGGGTCGAAGAAAAGCATGAGCAGACATCCCCCTCTCCCCCCACATACACGGAGGCCTCACCTTCTTTCTGTGCGTGTGTGCGTGCAGGCACCCTCTGTCTCCCTCATTTTTGTTTTACCCGGCGCCTCTGAGAGACGAGATGAGGATCACCGCGCACGACACACGCACACCACAGTGCTAGAAGAGGGTAAAACAGGAGGGGGACGACGACGCCGAAGAGAGACGACACACATGTGGCAGCGAAGGAAAAGGAGCTCAGCAGTCGACTTTGTCGATGGCGCGCATCGGCCATTCGATATGGTGCGATGTGCGTGAGAGGCGCGCCGATTAGCTCGTAGCGAGCTTCGCGGTGGCGCGGCACAAGCACGTGCACGCACACTCACACGCACGGACAACAATACACAGACAGACTTGCCTGTGCGCTCTCTATCTCTGCCTTAGCCTTTCCTCTCCCACCCCCCTGCACTACCCCTTCGCTCCTCCTCCTCTCCCTCCACCACACCATTGTATCAACTGCATCGTGGCCAGCACGCACACGCACACACACACACACACACACACACACACATACCAAAAAAGAGGAGAATCCCTCTTGCGCTCGTAGTTATTCTGAGCATTTTAAGAATCAGAGACGGCGTGTGTATGCGCGCGTGTATGTGTGTTGTTTCATGAACTTGCAGCCGTTGACTCGCCACCATCGTGCCGCGGAGGGGGCGACCCCGAACTCTTCTTCGTCGCTTTCCTTCGCGGCAACCGCCGATGTTGCCGTGGAACCTCGCCCCGCACCTCAGAGCACGAACGGTGATGCGCTTCAGTCGCTCACACCGTCCATGAGCTCCTCGGCGTCGTCGGCGACCGCGGACACACAAGCGCATGATCCGGCGGCACAACCTGGGCCGGTGCTGTCGAGGCCCGACGCGGTCGGGGGGCGCGTGCGCAGCCCGACAATCCGGCCGCCGCCCAGCATGGTCCTCTCTGGGCATCTGCACCATCGACACTCTCATCTGATCCATCGCTCGAGTGCGAGCGTGGAAGCGCCTGCTCAAACTGCTTCTGGGCGGCTGCAGGGGCTGGCAGCGGCATCCTCGGCATCCGCTCAAACATCTAGCATGGCGACAAGGCACTCGTCGACGCCGCCACCGTATGCCCTCGTGATGGACTCGCTGGTGCGCCGCTACCGCGCCGAAGAGGACCGCCTTAGCCAGTGGCGGCAGGGTGGTGGACGCGTCTGCGCCTCTGCCGCATTCCGGCACGGTGATGTGCAGTCGCGGCGACAACCGAGAGGTGCTGTAGAAGTGGAGGCGCTCACTCGCGCAGGCTTGCGCGGAACTACTGGGCGCGTCCTGAGCGGCCACACAAGTAGCGCTGCAGATAGTGGTCTTCGAGGGGTGCTGACAAGCGCTGTCCAACGCACTGCCCTCGTGCGGGCTGCGCAGGCCTGGTGGCGGAGCAGAAGAGAGCTACAACGAATGCCAAGCAAGGTGAGCAAGCGATTTTATCCAGCGACGCTATCGGCTGCCCCATCTGCGGTTGCAGGCGCGGAGACGCAGCACCCCAGCTACACGACGGCCGCGGCGGTGCCGTCAGCGCCTGCTGCCCCTCCTGTTGCTCCGCCTGTGTCGTCGCTGTCGTGGTTGGATACAGCTGGCCGCAGCATACTTGGTCGCCTCTCTCACTCGCTGTCCCTGTCCAGTGACCGGGGAAAGTCGGTTAGGCTGGAGCTCCTGCGGCCGGCTGACGCTGCTCAGCCACGTGGTGCGCGCAGAGACTACCAAGACGACACAGTAGACGACAGCGTGCTGGAGGGCCAGCAGGCACCAGGAGCAGAGATGGCGGAGATGACGGCAGAGGCGGTGCCAGCGGGCGTGGCCACACCTGTCTTGTCGCTGTCTCGCATGCGGAGCGAAGCTCTCCTGGCGCGCCCTTGCGAGACTGCGCGTCAGCAAGCCGGCGCGGGGGGCAGGGGCGGAGCCGTTCATCGTCGGCAAGTCGACGGCGAAGAGGGAGACTTGGACACCTCCACAGCTTCTTCGACGTGCTCGAGTCGGGGTAGCCGCGTGAGTGGTGGAGGCAGAGCCGCTCTCCAGAGCAGTGAAGCTGCGGGCGATTTGATTCACAGACAAGAGGCGGGGCGGACGGGTCGGCACGAGAACAGTGGCAGCTTCGTGTTCTCGCGGATTGGCAGCCTCCGCATGCACCCCTTGGGCGGTGCCGCGACTGCATCGTCAGACGCCCCGGGGGACTCCTTCCGAAGCGCGTCTCGACTGCTGGCGCAGTCGCGTGTGCGCTGGGCGCGGTGGCTGCGCCGGCGGAAGCGCCTGCTCGCAGCAAAGCGGTCCCCGCGCGGTGCGGGTGCGCGGCCGAAGCCGACGACGGCGGCCGATGCGGAGCACTTCGATGCGTCCTCGTGTGCGCGACACTCGGCCGCCGCTCCTCCGCTGTTCTCGACTGCGTCTGAGTTGTATCGCTGCGCTGCTGACGCCGCGCTGTCGCCGTGGGAAGCGGCGCTGCCACCGACGTGGGCAGACAGGAGTGGCGGTGGCACCATGCTCAGGGATGGAGAGGTGACTGAGGGTGCTACGGCTGCTGCTAAGCGAACTACTCGCGCGCACGTGCTGGAGCAGCTGAGAGCCGCGATTGCGGCAGGGATGGCGGCGTGCAGCGCAGAGCAGGAAGGGCTGGTGGCGCGGCAGACGATATCGGAGGTGCAGTCGTCGAGTGGTGAACCGCCGGTGCTCTCTCTGGCGGCTCAGCGAACGCGTGAGCACGCCGACGATCTAGCGCGCCTCACCGAGAGTCTGGCGATGCTCACGCGATTCAACGGAGGAGCTGCCGACGGCTCTGGCAGTGGCATCCGTGCCCACAGGGCCAACAGCCCCGAGGACGTGAAGCGTGCATCTCCGATGACTCTGAACCAGGAGCAGAACGTGTCAGCTGTACCGTCGCACCCTTCAGCAGGCAAGGCAGCAAACGCTGCACTACCCGCGTGGTCGCCATCTTGTGCGCCTGTCTCGTCGATCATCTCCGCTGGGCAGCACCGCCGATCTTACCACGGCAATGCACGAGATGTCCGTGGTGCAGAGCCGCGCACGCGTGACGGGAGGAGCTGTGCGCACGAGGTAGCGGCAGAGACCGCAGTAGATGCGTTTCGAAGCCTGCTGACGGACACCACGCACACCCCGCACGATGTCGCAGTGCGGGCGGTGTATGAGGCCATCATGAGTGAGGTGTGCGTCCCCCTTGCGCAGCGTGATGTGCAGCACGCCATGGACGTGAGCAGCAGCGCGGCAGATCGTGCGCTGACGCAGTGGATCGAGCGTCAGCTTATGCTGGAGCTGACGCAGCCGCGCCCAACGAAGGAGCAGGCGACAGCGTTGAATGACGGCTCTGCCGCGTCCTCGGCAGCGACGCTGCAGCCGCTCGTCTGCACTGGTGTTATGCGGCACATCCGCAGTGGTGTGCCGGTGTCGCTCGAGCACCTGCGTCTGGACGACGCTGATCGCCAAGTACTCGAATCCGTCTACGCACGCGGTGCGAGCAACGCCATTGCAGTGAAGTTCGACACTGGGGGCTACGAGATCAGCTACAGGCAGCTCGCCTCCTTGAGCCCCCGGTCGTGGCTGAACGACCAGGTCATCAACAATTACTTGCAGCTGCTGTGCGTGGAAGCCGAAGGCGCGGCCACCGCATCTTTGCCCGCGGCCCGATGCCGCCACCGTATCGCGTCGCTGGGCACGCACTTCTACACGAAGGTGGAATCCGAACTGAGCCAGAGCGTGGGCGGTTTTCACAGCCCTCCACCACGCCTGCCGCAGCTCGACTCTAGCAGCGCCGTATTCCGCTGGCTCCGCCATCGCAAGCATTTACTAGAGCCGTACAGCCCCTCTGATCCGCGTAGCGTGCGTGCGGTGCTAGTGCCCGTGAACATCGAGGCGCAGCACTGGGCTTTGGCGGTTCTTGATTGCGCGGAAAACCGGTGGGTCATGTACGACTCTATGAGCCGATCGGACAGGGCGCGCGAGCGCGGTGCTGTGATACTGGCACATCTCTCGCATGCGTGGCGTGAGTGCAAGCGACACTTTGGCCTCGTAAACACCGAAGGCACACCCACTGCGGCGGCGACCGTCGTTGCACAGGACTCCCCGTCCTCTGCAGCACCACAACCCTCACCGTGGGCCTCGGCGTGCGTGGTGGCCATGCCGTACGTGCCCTTCACCGACACGCTGTTGACGGAGGGGAGTTCTACTGCCGTATCACCCCTCGACTCCCTGCAGCCTTATGACTCCTTGGACGAGCTGCACCGCGCGGCGAAGCGGGTACGACATCAAGAGGAGCTGTTCGCGGAACAAGCAGGACAGAAGGCGCTACAGGGAGTGCGCGATGCGCCAACGCCGCCACCGCCATCTCTCTCGTTGACCGCCGCGACGGCTCTTCCTGCCGAGCAGCTGAGCGACACGGAGGTGGAGTGGTTCACAGGTGGGTTCGACCACATCCCGCAACAGGCGAATGGCAACGACTGCGGCGTCTTTGTATGCCAGGTGGCCTGGTGCGTTGCCCAGGGTGTGGCGGTGAGTTTTACCCAGTCGGACGTCAGCCGGCTGCGCGAAGTCATTCTGCTGGAGCTGCTCAGCAAGCGACTTCTACGACGGTATCCAACAGCAAACACGTCGTCGTCGAGCGGCGTCTGACGGGCCGAGACAAACTTGCAAGCATGCATTCCACATGCACTCGCGCAGACACAGAGAGAGAGAGAAGCGCATGAACGCTCTGCAGCGTACGATATGGAGGGAGTTGTTGTTAGTGGGGGAGGCGCATGTGAGAAAGAGGGTGATTTGATCGCTCAGTGGTATTTCAATCCGCTTTCATTTTCCATGTGCAGCCTTCTCCTCCGCCCTGATGAAGGGCGGACGCACCTCCGCGTGGCGCCGCAGGGCGCAGTGTGTCCACACTCTGTCTGGGGAAGCCAGGAAGCCTCCCCCATCCCCTGCGAAATGCCAGAACCACTGCTGGTGGTGACAGGGTCAATCACCCACGGCGCAGGGGGAGGCCAGCGCGATGCATCCCTGTTGATGTCTGCTGTGAGGTCCTGGATGGCGTTGTGTCGGGCCGCCCCGCGAGCATGTGGGCAGGTTTGTGCCATGCATGTGATGGGCGGAGTGGCACAGTGACTCGGATGCGTAGCCCGCCCGTCTCTCACATTGCCCGCTGCTGATGCAGAGAGCCTGGGTGTGACCCCGAGAGGGATGCACCAGGTGGCTGCCGGCATGATGGGGCGGGGGAGGGGGGCAGCTGTGAGGCGCCCTCCGAGGCGGGTGGGTGGGAGGCGTTCGAGGCAGGGACCGTGCTCTCAGATGGCTGCGTCGGCGCATCGGTGTAGCACGCGTGTCTAGGGCTGCTTCGCACCAGGCGGTGTGGTAGGGGCGGAGTGGGCTCATGTTGTGTGGGAGAGAAATGGGCATGCGGAACGCACGAAGTGCCTTCTTTCCCTTTTCTCTCCTGTTTTGGCCACTGTGCGCGTGCTTGACTCACTGCGGCGTCTTGTTTCTCTTGTGGTGACGGCACTTGCGTACGTGAGTACGTTGGCTGGCGTCATGTTGTGCGGACGAAAGATTCCCGATCGGCAGGCCAACGCAGATGCTGTCTCTCCTCCTCCTGGTACTCGTTGCGGAGCGAAGTGAGTGACCGAAAAGGTAAGCTAAAATGAGAGAAATATTCCACGGGTGGCACGCGGGGCGCCGAGGAGTAGAACCACAGAAGATAAGGAGAGGAAAGCACCATAACGCGAAAAGGGAGGAGTGGATGGCAAGCGACACAGTCCACGGCCCTCCCCTCTCTACCCCCCTCCACCTGGAGTCCTTGCTCCTGCCGAACGCCCCTCGGCCCAGCTCTTTTTAATATGCTTATTTAACGTGTGTGTGTGTGTGGGGGGGGGGGGCAGAGATGTCACAGGCGATAAGAGGCACCTCTCTCCGCTGCCTCTTATCGCCTGTTCTTTCTGTTGCTTTTCCCAGACATGTTCTCCACTTCCCTTTCATGTAGCACATTCTCCTTCGTTTCTCCCCGCTTCACTGTGCTTGCCTCGTCTTGTGGCGTTGTCTTCTCATCTCCTCTGTTTTCTGTAGCAGCTGCGCACTTCGCCGTCCCACGTCCTTTCTCCGCCCTTCCTCTGCGGATTTCCTATCAACAGCGATTCTTCCTCCTCGGCGTAGCTGAGTTTGCATGTGTCTTCCGGTAGGCATCTCCCGCTCTCTGTCTTACTCCGTCTACCTCAGGCAATTTTTTTTTTCGCTGCGGTCGCTGCCGCGTCACGTGTGCGTGCATGCGTGCGATTTCGTATATATTCGTTGCGGTCCGTTCATTCTCTTCCCACCCCCTCCCCTTTCGCCTGTTCCTGTCATGATCATCTGTGCCTTGTCTCACCGCATCTAGCCGACTGTCTGCCTTTTCTTCTCCCCTTCTTCGGCTTCGTTTTCGCCTTTATATATATATAGTATCATCACCTGTGGGTTGGTGGGCCTTTGCTGTGCTTGACTGCTCCTTTCTTCTCTCCATCTCTGCCCCCGCCCCCCCTCTCGACGCAGCGCAACGACGACAAGACAGAGAAGGGGCATAGCAACTCAATTCCACAGAGACTGAAGCGCGCGCACACACACACACACACATCGATCTTGCACACATACAAATTCACCACCTACCCACCCACCCTCGCTCCTGCAGAGGGGCACGCATCGGTGCCTTCCTCCCTCCCTTCTCTTCCATCCACATCCTCTTCCTCCTCCTACCGCTGCTCTGTTCCGCTCGTCTCTGCTCTCTGACGCTGTTTGTAAGCCGTTGCTTGTTTAGTTCGGCGCTTCCGCGTTGCCTCGAGCAGGGACCGACATTGCCGAAGGCCAAGCAACAGCGGTATGGCAAGCGCAGTGGCTTACACAAGCTTCAATCCCCGTATCCAAGTGCCTCTTACACCTCCCCCTCCCCTCCCAACCACTTCCATTCACAGACTAGTTATCCCAAGTCACGTTGGTACGTGTACGGCGCCACAGACTTGCTTCATAGGATTCGGACAGCGCAACACAGGAGAGTAAGCCAGAGCATCGAAGGAAGTTGAGCAAGACGCCAAGCAGGGGCGGAATCGAGCTGCCGCATTGGGCTTCGTAAGGAAGCAGGAGCGTGATATTCACATCGTCATCTTTTCTTCTCCAGAGTCTTCTCGGGTGCTTTTTCCGGCTGCCCCCATCTCTTCTTTTTCACAGCGCCGCCTCCCCCCCCTCCCCGTCCCTTTTCTCTTCTCCTTCGGCACCTCGACACATAGAGCCTCTGTTCACATTTTTGGCTTCTTTTTCATCATCATCTCGTCGTCTCTTCCTTTTCGCGTCTTGTTAAGGTGTGTATGCGTGTGCTTTGGCTCACGCTGTATTTCTGTTTTCTTGTCCGTCATTGCGTTCCTAAAAGGGCGGCGCACTGCGTAGCATCAACGTTACGGATCCCGGTAGCACAAAACCAATATTGCCTCTCCGCAGTTCGTTCATCGCGTCCGCGGGGAGAGCGAGTTGGTGCGCTTGTGCGTGGGCGGCTCCCTTCCTTTTCCCTCATCTCTCTCTCTCTTGCTCTTAGTTGAGTTGATTTTTTTCCGTTTCTTGTGCCTCATCCCCCCTTCCTCTTCTGTGTGTTTCTGTGTGTGTGTGTGTGTGTGTGCCCCGTCGTACATTTCACGGCTGCTGTGGTTCCTTTCGTGTCTGCCTTATCTGGTCATTTATATGCTGCCGTGATCCTTCAGCGTGCACCGTAAAACATACTCCCCCCCCCGCCCCCCCGCCCCGCCCCGCCCCGCCCCGCCACTCTGCGGAGGAAGCCAAGCACAACACGAAGCGACGCAACACAACAAAGGCAGCTGCCGAAGCCGGAAAGCGCAGAAGCATTCAGAAACAAAAGCGAGCATGGGTGGTGAGTCTAGCAAGCATTCCAACTCCTCGGCTCACGTCCGCAGCCGCGAAAGGAAGCGGGGAGCCGTCTCCAGCGCCCTGGCGGGTGGCAGCTGCCGCTCTGACTCTCTACACCAGCGCCCAGCCCATTTTGGGCCCTCTTATGGAGATGCCCCGGATTACATTCCGCCGTCGCCGGTCCAGTGCGTCGCGTCGCCGATCCCGCTGAGCGGCTCACTGGATCCGTCGCTGACGTGGATACTCGACACTGAGGCGGCACTCATTACAGAGTGGAACCGTGATCTGCAAGAGGTTGCTGATCCGAGTACCGGGGCACGCGGGGTGCCGCGAGGGCGTGAGACAGCAGCAGAAGAATCAACGCTGTCATGGGCGAAGACATCTCCAGAGAGTGGTGCGAGCACCGCTGCCTCCAACACGCCGGGATTGACCTCGTCGTCCACATTCCCGACGCTGCCAGGATGGCCGTCGCCGACACATGCAAAGTCTCCCTCTGGGCTGGCATCGACATGCGACTCGGTGGACGTGACGACAGGGCGCAGCACAGGGATGACCTTGCGCGTCCCGACCACGTGGACGCAACAGAGCTCATCACGCGCCACAGCTTCAACAAAGGCGTCGGTCATCCCGAAGAGTCCCAAGGCACTGCCGAAGCCTCTAAGCGACTCGGCAGAGGGGGCGTCGCCGCTGGTCGTGTCGTCGCTGCCGGTTGGCATCGACTACTTCCGTGCCTTGCAATCGCGGTGGCTGGTCCAGGAGCAGCGCTCGCTGCCACCGGCGACGGACGAGGACGACCTCAATGACTCGGTCATCCTCGAGGCCGTTTCCGAGCCCAACGGCGACGCTCTGAGCCCGCCTGTACCGCTGGGGTACATGATCGACCTCTTCGTGCCGCAGTGGCGGTCCGAGGGGCTCTTCGAAGCGGCTCAGGACTACCAGACGCGCTAGGGTCCCAACGATTTCGTGCACGTGTTCTTGGAAGGACCTCCTTTTTTCCTTTTTTTTTGTTTTTGATTGTTGCCCGTCTCAAATATATGTGGTGCTCATGTAATGTGCGTGCGCGCTATGCGGCGATGGTGCCGGCGCAGAGAGGAGAGAGGGAGGCAGGGATTCAGATGCACCGCGCTTCTCTTCTCCCTGTTCTTTCTTTCGTTGGTCCCGCATGCGGTGCTCTGTCTCCTCTGTCTCCCACGCGCCCCAAACGGTGTGGTGGCTGTGTCTCAGCGTGGTTTGATGTTTTTTTCTGTCCCCAAGCTGAGATCCCTGCCGATAGGCAGACACACCCCTCAGTGTGTGGTGGCATCGCAGGGTCCAGTCCCCAACCTGCATCCGGAAAGTCAGTTACCCTCTCTCCCCTTCTATACCTCTTCCAAGTGCCGAACCACTTGTGGTGGTGACCAGGCCAGATCCTAGGCGGCGTTGCGTCGGAGCGGTCTGCGACCATGAACACGCCTGTGCCAACGATGTGACAAGCAGAGTGCCATGGTGACTTGAGCGCCTCCCACGTGGCCCTCGCTGCCCCCTGATGAAGGGGGGCCTGCGCCACCCTCAGGGGGAGATGCACCACCTGGCGACCAGCACAATAGGAGCAGCTGTGAGGCGACCTGCGGAGCGAGAGGTGGGTGGGTAGAGTTTGGGCCAGATGCGGTGCTCAGAGGACTGGGTCAGCGCATTGCTGTGATGCGTGCCCAAGGCTGCTTTGCACCACGCGGATGGGTGCCTGTGACAGGACCCCGTAGAGCGGGGCTTAGCTCCATGTTTTACGGCAGACGCACAGAAATTTTAGAGAGAGGAGACACCGCCCCCCTCTTCCTCTTCCCCGCTAGCACTTTTTCACTCCTCCGCACCTTTTCACTCGCGCCCGCCTGCGCGAGCGCATGCGTGTGCGCCGGTGCCCGCGGAAGCGCTGTTTTTCCTTGGTTCGTCTATCATTGTGCGCTTGCGTGGGGCCATGGCGGCGCGAGACGAGATCGGGGGGCGGTCGAGTTGACTTGTTTCTTCTCAGTGCAAGCGCCATCTTTGTCGTGTCTGCCTGCGTTGCTTCTGGTGTCCCTTTTCTCTGAGAAGGGGCTGCAGTGACCGCATGGGGCCCTTCTCCCTCTCCCGTCGCTTTCAGTGTCCGCGTTGTCAGAGTAGGCCCCGCCCACCCGCGACCCCCTTCGCGTCTGCACCCGGTGAGGCAGGAAGGAGGAGGGACGGGCGGCACCGCACTCTCGCCAGCCCACAGGCGCAGCCATATGCGCGTGTCTGTGCCCTCGTATCGAGGGCGCGCTGTGTGCCTGCTGGCATGGCCCTCTCGGTGTGTAGGCGGCACGATGAAACACACACGCATGTGCACATGCACACACCGCCCCAGCAGTCGGATCGAATGGGACGAATACGCCGGACTCGCCTGACGGCCTCGGTGCATCTCTCCCCCTCTCCCGCTCTCGCACGCTGGCGAAGAAATGGAAGCATCTATGTAGGTGGACGTGCGTGTACGTGTGCTTGCGTGTGAATGCCCGGTATTTTTCTTTGTGATTATGCCGAATGTGACGCAGTGCTCCCTTCGCCTCACTCTATCCCGCTTGCCTGCCGGTGTGCCCGAGCCTGCATGTGCATGCATGAAAGTGTGCCGCTGCGTGCGCGGGTGTGCATGTCGCGGCGATGGATGGGCCGCTACGTAGTGCGTTTTTGCGGTGCTGATGGTCATGACGACGGTAGATGCGAGAGATGGAGAGAGCAAGAGAGGTACGGGAGGCACATCTGACTAGCGGCCACGAGGCAGTACGTGATGTGTCGCGAGGTCTGTTTTCGTGACATGTTTTTTTTATGCGTGGGCTCTGTTGCGCCACAGCGCACGCTCCTATTCTCATCGCTTGTTTGTTGTGTTTTGCGGTTTCGCTTTCACATGTCTCCACTGTCTCCTTCGCACTCGTTCGCGTGGATGACTGCTGGGATGAGTGCTGCTCTGTCAGCGTCTTCGGCGGTCATCGAGAGCGATGAGTACCCGGCGCCGTTTGATGTGGTTTTTGCTGTCGTGGGGAGGATGTGCTTCTGGAGGCCGCGCGCGCCCCCCTTTCTTGTTTGGGCTTGGGCTTCTCTGTCCTTCTCTCTTTCTGTGTCTCCTTCCAATGCTTTCATGGGCGATGTCGTATGTACGCATACAAGTACTTCCACGCGCGTGCGTCTGTGTCTCCCTCGTTTCTGCAGGCGGCGGCATGTGCCAGCACGTCGCCCTCTCTCCCACTCGCTGGCTGGGCCTCTCTGGTGTCGCGTGCATGTCCTCTGCTCCTTGCTCTGCCTTCCTCAGGCTCTCTTGCCGCTCAGAGACGTGAGGACGAATTCACATCACCGCAAAGCCCATCCGTTCGGAATGAAACGAGATGTTGGGCTCATTTTTCTTTGGGGTGGGGTGTGGGGTGAGGGCAGTCCTGCACGACGGTACGTATGCATGCATGACCCCTGCAGTACACACAGTGCATCTCTTTCATGAGTAGAATAAGAAAGGGATGGAGGAGGCACCACGCAGCAACATCGAGCCGGTCATCAATGCAGTCAACGGGAAAGTAAAGAAAAAATGCCCACTGACCCCAAAAGAACCCACCTTGGTGTGTGTGTGTGTGTGCCTGGGGAGGCCGCTCTTCCACCGTAGAGTGCCGCACTCCGCACCTTTCCTCCCGCGGCAGCTTTCAAGCACGTTGCATCGTACATGGCGCGGAGGATTCTCCTCCCCCCCCCCCCCCCCACCCCTTTCCCGGGGCTGCTGGCGTCTTGGCCTCGGCGTGCGCGTTGCTGTGTAGCGCTTGCTCTGTGCACGGGGCCGAGAAGGAGCACCTGCGCCTCTGTGTGCACTTCTCTTTGCTACGTGCTGGGCGCAGACGCGTCGCAGCGACTCGGTGTCATGCTCGATGCTCATCGTCGCTGCCTCACTATCTCCCTCTTCTCGTTTTCTTCGCTCGCTCGTGGGGCTGCCTGGTGCCGCCAGCCACGCAGCGATGCCTGCGTTGCGCGTTGGTGTTTCTGCGGCACCCACTTGCCGGCCTGCGTGTGCTCAGGCGTGCATATCCTTCAGCGACTGAGGCGTCGTCAAGGAAACGCAGCACGAGCGCAGGAGGTAGGTGAGCGCACGGAAAAGTATCGCAATACCTCCCTGCTCGGGTACGCGCGTGTGACACACACCGTTTTTCTCTTTTTTTTTCACTGCCTTCTGTTGCCCAGCTCACACAGCCACACAGGCATCTGTACGCATCACGGCCTTCGCATACGTGTTGGCCGTGCAGTATCGGCTTTACTGCATCCATGCCCTTGCCCGTATAACCCTTACCTGTCATGATGACCAGCGGGCAAGCTTCACTGCGCGGTCTCACAGGGCGCAGTGTGTCCACACTCTGTCTGGGGAAGCCAGGAAGCCTCCCCCATCCCCTGCAAAATGCCAGAACCACTGCTGGTGGTGACAGGGTCAATCACCCACGGCGCAGGGGGAGGCCAGCGCGATGCATCCCTGTTGATGTCTGCTGTGAGGTCCTGGATGGCGTTGTGTCGGGCCGCCCCGCGAGCATGTGGGCAGGTTTGTGCCATGCATGTGATGGGCGGAGTGGCACAGTGACTCGGATGCGTAGCCCGCCCGTCTCTCACATTGCCCACTGCTGATGCAGAGAGCCTGGGTGTGACCCCGAGAGGGATGCACCAGGTGGCTGCCGGCATGATGGGGCGGGGGAGGGGGGCAGCTGTGAGGCGCCCTCCGAGGCGGGTGGGTGGGAGGCGTTCGAGGCAGGGACCGTGCTCTCAGATGGCTGCGTCGGCGCATCGGTGTAGCACGCGTGTCTAGGGCTGCTTCGCACCAGGCGGTGTGGTAGGGGCGGAGTGGGCTCATGTTGTGTGGGAGAGAAATGGGCACACACTGAAGGAAAGAACAAAACATAATGATAAAGGTGACCTGTTTCTGCTGTTTCGTGTGTGGCTATGCTTCTTGGCGGCGCTTCCTGCGCTCCGCTCCCTTGACTACCCTCATCGAAGCTTATGCGTTACCGCTACTCTCTTCTGTCGTCACCTCCTGCTTTCTCACCTCCATTACGATTTACCTTTTTTTGTTTTGCTGCTTGGCTTCCGTCCTGAGACCCCGCCGCGCACCCCGCACGCTTACAGCACACCCTCCCTCCCGCCCACAGCACCACTCGCGTGCAAAGGCATTTGTGTGGTATCGTGCATGTCTACATGGGCGTGTGCGTGTGTGTGCGCGTGTGCACGCTTTTCTATCTTCTCCCCCTGACGGCGCCTGGCACGCGCACACGCATACAACGGACTCGTGCTGTGGCCTCTTAGCCGATCACTTCCTTCAACTTTTCCGCAAGTAACAACGACGGGCATTCAGTCCTCCGCTGTTCGCGTGCCCGACGACTCGTGGGGGTGTACGCCGACCCCCATCGACGTCAGCGCGGCACGCGACCTAACCATCTCATGGCTCTCGCACGCCGAGTCCGTCCTTGTGCTCGAGTGGAAAGAGGGTGAGCGGGCGCGACAGGCGCAGCTGCAGCAACGAAATCAGCAGCGGAAGGCTCAGCAGCAGCAACAGCAGCCGGCGACGACGGCGGATGAGCTGTTGGCAGAGGCCGCTGCCGCCGCGCTGCGTTGCGCTCGCGTCGCCTCCTCGTCCTCCGAGGACGATTCAGATGACGAGCGTCGTGCACAGGGACTGGTTCCGCTCCACTGCGATCACGCGCCCTTTCCATTCCATCGAAGCAGCGGTGTGGTCTTCGCGCTGCCGCCGAGTAGCGTCGATGGTGGTGGCGCCGCTACTATGAACGCGGCGTCGCTGCCAGACCGCGGCGAACGGGCGCTGAGCGTGATGGACAGTGTTCCTGTGGGATTTGACTACTATGCGGCTTTGCAGAAGGCCTGGTCTCGCACTCCGGAGCGGCCGCCAAGTCTGCCGCCGCTCGCCACGGCGTCGGAGGTGAACCTCAGCGACATCGACGAAATGCTCTCTGGCGACTCCGATTACGAGGAGCTACGCCCGCCGGTGCCCCTGGGGCTCATGATTAGCTACTTCACGGTGGACTGGCGTGATAGCGGGCTGTATGACGTTGTACAGCGACGAGAGGAGTCGCTGTCGCAGCAATCCCAGAAGAAGAAACCTTAGAGATGAATCAGGGTGGTCGGGGACAGTTGTGTATGTGTATGTAGGGGTAGAGGGTAGAGGGAGAGGGTGGAGGCAAACATAGGCGAAGAATGTCGACGGGGAGAGGAAGTGAGCGACATGAGCGCATATCTCTGCGTGTCTGTGCGCGACCGTACCCGGGCTTGTTTCAATTTGTCTTGCTTCAAGTGCAAGTTTAACTCTTGTCCAGTGCAGACCCTCTGCTCTTCGCCCCTTCCTCCCCCTCCGCCTCCGTCTCCCCGGTGTGTGTGTGTGTGTGCGGCAGTGCCTGCGTTATCGAAGTGGGTATGTGCGCGCGTGTTCATGCTTTTACGTGTACTGGCAGCCCTCGCTCTCGTGTTTATTATCTATTTCCTGTGCTGAATACATGTGATGGTGGCGCTCGATGACGGTGATGACGGTGTATTTTGTTTTTTTTTTATTAGCTCGTGTTGTGGCTTTGGTGCAGGGGTATGGATAATGTGGACCTCCCCCCCTCCACACTCCCCTCCTTCCTTCTTTCCTTTCTCTTCGTCCTGCCGCTCTTCTCATTCCTTTTCTGTTTTGTGATCTCCTTTTCAAATACTGTCCGCTCCCCTTCTCCCTCCCTTTCCCTCCCGTAACCCCCATCACCCACCCCACCCGGCAAAGGCCGGTGCGCCTACCTGTCTAACGCCACTTCCACGTCTTCCTCTGTGTGTGCGTGTGCGTGTGCGTGCCATCCTGTCCTCTGTGCCGCCGCCGCCGTTGATCCCCTCCTTTCTTTCTCACCTTCATCCTATCCCTCCTCTCTGACTCGCGCGTGAATGCCAAGAGGAATGGAGGAGCTGTGTGTGTGTGTGTGTGTGTGTGGGCGCTGTGGCGCGCAGCAGCACAACGGCAGTATAAAAGGAGAGAGAGGCGGAGCGCAAAAAAAAAAGGAAAAGCGGGACGCAGGTGGCGGAGGAGGAGGGAGAGGGGGGGGGGCGCATGCAAGGTTTTATCTTGTGCATCCCACTGCAGCGGCAGCGAGCAGGGTGTGAGAGACGACGACGACGACGAGAGGGATGACCGGCAGCTGCGAGTCTACGAGCGGGTGCATATAAAAAAAGGGCGTTTTGCTGTGGCGCTTATACGCTTGACAAAGGCTTGAGGGGGGAGATGGACGAGCGGGGAAAGGACGGGCCGGCGGGCGGGGGAAGAGGGAGGGATGGACTGGCAGCCGGGGTGCGTGTATGAGCCCTTTTTTTTTTCACCCCTTCTAGCGGCCTGCCACAAGGGACACATACACACGAGCAACAAGAGTAAGCGGGATGCGCACCTTTCGCTGTCCCTCTTTCTCCCCCCTCGACACGCACGCACACGTTCTAGCCCCTTTTATGGTTCACGGGTGGTCGCGGCTGTGTTGTGTGTGTGCGCGCAGTATGCGCCGTTGATCTTCCGTAATGAGTCTACGCCTGCATCGTTGATGCAATCCCGTTGGAACACACTTATAAGAACCCCAAAGAGGCTCAACAAACGAAGGGAGAGAGGGCCGCAGGGGAGGAGGCCCGCTCTGTTAGGCAGGAGATGCCCTGCGCATGTGCTCGTGTAGATGTGTGTGTGTGCCTCTCTTTCTCTCCTTTCCTCCCTCTCAGCTGCGTTCGTGGCTGACAAGCCCGACTGTCTTTCTCCCTCACTTGCCAAGAGCAGGGGGTGGGGTGGGGTGGAGAAAGACAGTGAGGAGTGCAGTAGGGAGAGGCTGTTGAGAGGGGAGGTGTGTATGTGTGCAAGGCACGGGGCACGCATGCGCAGAGGTGGCAAGACCGCACCGATAGCAACAGCGGTAGCGCAAGTAAGAGAGGGGCACCCTGGTCCGTCTTTCGGTGTTTTACAAGTCTTTGAGCGCGCGGGTGGCGAGGCTCACAAGCCCCTGCTTCCCCTCATCATGCGTTGTCGATGGTCCCGCCGTCCTGTCGAGTCTTCACACACGTGTTGGTGCGCATCACGTGGGGTCCTGCGACCAGCTCCTTTGATGCACACTCGTCATTTTCCGCCTATTCCAACCTCCCCTGTATCCGCATACATCTCCTTGTCTACGTGTTGTGGTGGTGGCTGTCGCCATTCGTTTCTCAACGTCGTTCCTGTCATGTTCGCTCTCGTTGGCCGCGCCGCGCCCCCTCTCTTTCTCAACCTTTACGCCCGTCTTTTCAATCCACACATCATGGACGATGCATACTGTGCATGTGTATTGCACATCGTACGCACCCACACACTCTCGCACGCACACACCTGCCCGCGCAGATCGCGAAAGCACTTGACCCCTTCTTTTGCCTTCCCCCCTCCTCCACACCGACAAGACGAAGAATTACAAGCGGCCGACAAGAGGGGCAGGGAGGTAGTCCTCTTCCATCCCTCTCTCTCCCTCCCTCCCTCTCCCTCTCTGAAACCTACCCAGGAGCACGCGCCTGTACACGAGAGAAGAAGAGAGGGAGTGCAATCTATAACCACCTAAAAACACGGATAACGTAAGGCACATACACACACACACACACACGGCGTGTGTGTTGATCAGCTGCTTTAAAAGAATATCTTAGCGAAACGAAGCGTAGAAGAAGAGGACAAGATTGACGCAAGAGAATCTTCCCGGAGAAAAAGGGACACACGTACACGCAACGCAATCATAATTGGATCAAGGCCAGCCCCCCCCCCCCTCCAACGAACACAGGGGAAACGGAAGCGACGAGGAAAAGCTAGCAAGGGCTCGAAAAGGCTTTTGCACCGCATTCACGTGCGTATTCGCTGGTATCAAGTGCCTGTGTGCGAGCCTCCTTGCGCGCCCCTGGCTCTTGTGTCGTCGCCTCTCCATCCTCCCAAACACCCCGCCTCCCCTGCCCAAGCCCTCCACCGCGCCGTGTCTCGCTGTTTCTGCGGCAGCACTCTCTAACGCGATCTGCCCTCTTTGTCTGTCTCTCGACTCGTTGCCTGCTTTTCCGAGTAACTTGTTTTTTTATATTCGCTTGTCTCCGACCCCTCCTCCCATTTTTGCCAGCGGCTCGGACCCTTCCGCTCCGCTTAGCTTCCTCGCCCTCTGCCCCCTTCCCCTCTCCCACCCCCCGCGCGATTGAAGTATACGTAGAGGGCCATATCTATATATCTATCTTATTGTGACTGCTGTGCGCGTGTCGGCTTGCCTCTGCGTGACCGCCGCATCTGCGTGACGAGGACACCGACGACACAGCACAGGTGAGAGAGAGAGAGAGAAAGTTGCTGCTGCTGCTGCCCCTTTATTTTCGGCTCTGTTTCGCTTGTTGGTTACCGTGTGGGTCGGTTCAAATAGTGTGTGTGTGTGCGCGCGCGTGCGAGGATCTGCGCCTGCGCTTTCTCGTTACTCTGCTAGGGAGGGCGAAGCTGAGGGCGCGCATGCGTTTTTTTTTTTGCGCACGATCGGTCCCTGTCTGTCTCCTCTTCTTTCATATTCATTGTCGGTGGGCTTTACGAAACCACTACGAGTGCTTCAGCTTTTTAACCAGGTTTTGTTGCGCTCTTGAGGGGTGTGGCACACAGACACCTCCCTCCTCTGCCTCCTGCCGACGCCGTGCAACTAAAACCGCACTCCGGTGCGCTTCAGTGGGGCTCTCATGTCTGCCAACAGGATCAGAGGCAGCGATGGCGTTGTGCACGTCGAGGTTGCGGCGGCAGACGAGCATCTCTACGGACCCCACACGAGCACTATACGCATGAATCCATACGTGCGCTGCGTGCACGATAGCGGGGTGCCGAAAATTCGCTCCCTCCAGGAGCTTCTTTCTCAGAAGATCCAGCCAGACCCCGCGGAACCAGATACGCCGTGTCTTCGACCGAGTCACAGGCCGACAGCGGTGTGGGCGCAGGCGCCAGAGCCGTCGAGCTTCGACGACGGCCGTGCGACGACGACCTCGGCTCGTTGCCAATCCGCCTTCGAGCGCCACGCAGACCCCGCACTCGCTGGCGCTCCTGCGGCGAGCAATTCGTCACCGGTGCTCACCTTCACCGCCGACAGCGTCGCCACACCAAACACGTTTGCCACGGTCAAGACCCACGAAATGCGCATCTTGTCCCGTCTCACGAAGCGCCTGCGGTGGTGCGAGCGGCATCAGGACATGCCCTTTGGCGAGCCAGTGGAGATGATGCTGGCGGAGGCCGACGAGGGCGAGGACATTGAAGGGGGGCCCGAGGACAGAGACTCCGAGGTGGTTGATGTTGTCCACGCAGGCCGCTCAGGCGCACTCGCGCCGTACCCAGAAGACCGTGCCGAGAAGCAAGATGAGGCTGGTGTGCAGCTCCTGCCCTGCTCCACACGTGACAAGGCCGAGGCGTCTGCGCTTCAGGAGACACCGCGGCACTTCGCGGCGGTCTCTCCACCAGCGGCGGCTTCAAATGCATCCCCACAGCACGCGCCGGACTTGAAGGAGGGCACCGTGCCGGCCCCCTCGTCTGGCGGCGTTTTCCGCACCTTTGCCGGAGGTCCCACGCCTCCCGACGGACGGAGACTGCACACCACCAGCGGCAAGCACGTCGACTCCAGCGACAGCTCACCGCACCAGCCCCACTACACCCATGGGCAGCAACAGCAGCATCCACGGCCTGCTGTTGTGCCGCTGCGCACCACGTACCCTGCCCCGGTGGCGAGACTGGAGGAGAGCCCGTATCACTACATTATGCGCAACTACATTGGCGGGACCTTTCTCTACTATAGCACGCCGGAGAGCAAGGACTACTTTTTGCGCCTATGCCACCGCGTTGTGGCGCAGGTGCGGCCACTACTCGAGCAGGAAACGCTCTCGCCCCACCACGGCCTGTTCCCCGCATCAACGCGCCGGCCTTCGTCTTCGGTGACATCCACGGCAACTTTGAGGACTTGTCCTTCTTCCTGAAACGGTTGCTGATCTTCCACGACTTCAACCTCACCCCAGCAAACATCTTGTGCCTCGGCGACTATGTCGATCGCGGCCCTTTCTCGCTCGAGTGCGTCATGCTCCTCTTCTCGCTCAAGATCATGAACGCATCGAAGATCGTCATGCTGCGCGGCAACCACGAGGACCGCGTCGTCTGCGGTGACCTGCGCACCTACGGCCGCGGCTGCTTTCTGGCTCAGTGCCACACTGTCTTTGGCTACGCTGAGGGAACGAAACTGTTCCGCGAGGTGACGGCCCTGTTCAAGTACCTCCCGCTGGCGGCGGAGCTGGTGATCCCGAGCACACCAAACTTATCGTTTCTACGGTCACAGCAGACCGTGATGCACCCGAACCTTTACGTAAGCCAGCCAGCAGTGCTGCTCCACGACGGCAATCGGACCAAGCGGGCCGCGTCAACGACCTCGCTGGCATCCGACTCGGCGACGAGGGCGTCTCCGTTCGGCTCGCAGCACCTCCGCACGCTGCACCGCGACGGCGAAGTGGCTAGCGGCGACAAGGAAGGTGACGAGACCCTCTCCAAGAACTCGGCCAGCGCGGAGGCGGCGTCCCCGCTGCCGACCGGCTACAGCACGATCGCGGACGCCTCCCTCGCACGCGGGCAGCCGTCCCGGCACGAGGCTCACGAAGAGCGCATCTTGTGCACCCACGGCGGCATTCCCCGCTTTGATCGCTCGCCGTGTGAGGAGAACTCGCTCGCCTTTCTGCGCAGTCTCTCCTTCCCCCGCATGCTCACGCTGTTCCCGAACAACCCGGTGGCGAAGGACGACGCCGAGTGCATGCCGGACTACTTTGTGAAGCAGGAGCTGGAGGCGCTATGGCGCCGCTACCCGTCTGCCGCTCCGCCTGGTTTCACGGCGGCGTGCCGGCGAGAGGCCGCAGAAGCCGCCGCCGCACCTGGCGCCGGCGCCGCAACTGCCACCACCGGTACCCCGGCGGCGTCCAGGTCCTTGAATGCTTTGCCTTCTTTCCTACAGCTGCAGAGGAAGGCGAGTAGCAGCAGCGCCGGCAGCAGTGCAAGCGGCCACGAAGCTGCCGCAGAGGCAGTGCCACCAGAGGCGGAGGCATCGTCTCGCACCTCGTCGTGCTCGGCGGCGTTCTCCGTGTCCCCTACGGCGAGGCTGGTGCCCGGTGTGCAGAGCGAGCAGCAGCAGCCACAACGCCACAAGTCGCCACCCGCCATGCGCAGCAGCAGTGACTATTTGCCGCAGTTGACCGAGGACGACGTGCGCAAGGGCTGGTACACCATGTTCGACTTGCTCTGGTCGGACCCAACCCCGATGGAGCTGGAAGAGGAGGCCGCGTGCGTGGACTGGGAGTCTTCTCGTGTCGCTGGCGGCGAACACGACGCTCACCGAGGCTCGGCATCCTCCTCCTCGGCGACCGCCGCTAGAGGGTCGACACCAAGCGTGCACGTCAACGAGTGGGGCTTCACCGTCAACACCCGCGGCAGCAACGTTGTCTCCTTCTCCGCCAAGGCGGTGGACACGTTCCTCACGGCATACCATTACTCGATGCTTTCCGCGCTCATCAGGAGAAGGCGCATGGGCTGCGGTGGAGTAAGAGCAGCAAGGTGCTTACCATCTTCAGCAGCAGCAACTACATGGGCCACCGCAACGGCGCTGGCTGCGTCGTTGTCGCCGCGAACGGCGAGGTGCAGATGATTGAGAAAGTGGTGACCATGTGACTCTTGGGATGGCTTACAGCAAGGGAGGAGAATGAACCACAGGCCCGTAGACGCATACGCAGATACGCTCATCAAGCACTTTGATTTGTTTCTATCGCGACGCTGCGGCGCACTGCCTCGGACAGCCATGCCTCTATGGGCGTGGTGGGGCAGTGTGTTCTCGCAACGGGCTGTGCTGCCCACGGTTGTCAAATCTTTCTTCCTCGTCCGCTCCTTCTCCCTTGGTTTCAGCTCCAGCTGGAACCCACATTTCCTGTCCCCTCCGCTCCCGACTTGCTCTGTTATGTGGGCGTTGGTTTACGCGCGTGCGTGCGCATGTTGAGGTGCGCACGCGCGACAGACGTGGTGCTGGCTGTGTCTCTCTCTCTCCCTGCTCCTCCTCCTCCTCAGCCTTCAGCTCTCGTGGTGGCCGTCGCTCGTCCTCGAATTCCTTTCTGTCCCGTTTTCGTTGCCCAGAGCACCCCTGCCGCCCTCGCCGCTTTTACTGCTTCCGATGCCGGCGATGGCGCGTGAGCGGGTACGCATCTTGCATGTGTGCGTGTGTGGGCCAATGAGGGACAGCGGAGGTGGGCGGAGGAGAGGACGAGCCGCCGAGAGAGAGAGAGAGAGAGAGTCCCTTCCGTTCATCTCTTTTCCCTTTATTTTTTTTTCTCCTTTTCTTTCCGTTGTGAAGTTTGTTTGTCTCTGTCGCCTTGCTGCACTTCCGCAGCCCACCGGTGCGGCTGCTGGCGTGCCGTGTCTGTGTGTGTGTGTCCTCTCACGTCCTCCTCGACAGTGACGACGCGGCTTTGCGCTTCCCCTCCATTCCCCGGGGCGGCGGATCGTACCCTCATCGCCGTGGTCGAACAACAAGCCGAGATATGCAGCAAGAGCGAGAGCGAGAGAGCGAAAGCAGCGCTGAACAGATGCGCTGCCTCATTCCACTCCGCTGTCCTCCACACACGCACGTATGTGTTCTAGGCGAAAAGCGCACCTTGGGGCATTGAGTGCAGACGACCGACGCTGCCGCTTCTTCTCTCCTCCGCACCTTTTCACTCGCGCCCGCCTGCGCGAGCGCATGCGTGTGCGCCGGTGCCCGCGGAAGCGCTGTTTTTCCTTGGTTCGTCTATCATTGTGCGCTTGCGTGGGGCCATGGCGGCGCGAGACGAGATCGGGGGGCGGTCGAGTTGACTTGTTTCTTCTCAGTGCAAGCGCCATCTTTGTCGTGTCTGCCTGCGTTGCTTCTGGTGTCCCTTTTCTCTGAGAAGGGGCTGCAGTGACCGCATGGGGCCCTTCTCCCTCTCCGTCGCTTTCAGTGTCCGCGTTGTCAGAGTAGGCCCCGCCCACCCGCGACCCCCTTCGCGTCTGCACCCGGTGAGGCAGGAAGGAGGAGGGACGGGCGGCACCGCACTCTCGCCAGCCCACAGGCGCAGCCATATGCGCGTGTCTGTGCCCTCGTATCGAGGGCGCGCTGTGTGCCTGCTGGCATGGCCCTCTCGGTGTGTAGGCGGCACGATCAAACACACACGCATGTGCACATGCACACACCGCCCCAGCAGTCGGATCGAATGGGACGAATACGCCGGACTCGCCTGACGGCCTCGGTGCATCTCTCCCCCTCTCCCGCTCTCGCACGCTGGCGAGGAAATGGAAGCATCTATGTAGGTGGACGTGCGTGTACGTGTGCTTGCGTGTGTCTGTGTGTGGTTGTGCGCTAAATAACCACGGGTAAAATTTACGATGCAATCGCTTAAGATGAATTTCACAACAGAAACACAGAAAAAAACTCTCTAATCATGGGGGCGGCCCGGCATGTGCATGCACGTGAGTCTGTGTGTTTGTATATCTGTGTTGCAGCGGCAGCGCTATCTTGTTCTTGATCGGTGACGACTTGGCGCTGCCACCGTTCCAGCCCCCTCCCTTACTCTTCGTTCTGGTGGTCGCACGCATGTGCGGCGCACAGGGGCGTGCTCCGTACCTCCTCTCGCCCCATTTTCTTTGTGCGTGGCGCAGAGGTATTGAAGAGGCGAAAGGGGGGATGATGGAGAGAGAGAGAGAGGTGCAACCTCTTCGAGAGTGTCCTCTCAGTGCGTTCCAGCCTCTTTTCATGCATACGGATGAAGACACCAGTCCCGCCTGCGTGTGTCCGTGTCTGCGTCTATTGGGGCCCCGCTTTTAAGGCGTACATGTCATGCCGAAACTCACACCTCGAGCACACACACTCTTTCTCGCGTATCCCTTACACACTGGCCTTCTCCATCCGCCCTCTCTTGCTTTGTGTGCTGTGTTCAAACCCTGTCACGGTTTCTTTCTCTACTCCCCTCCTTCCCTTCCCTTCCCTTCCCTTCCTTCGTTGCCGGTTGATGGCGCACGTGAGGGGGGGCGCACACGTTCCAGCGGATACAAAAGCGCACAGCCGAGAGAGAGTCAGAGAGAGAGAGAGAGAGACGAGGAAAGGAATTCATCAGAACGAAGGCACACGCAAAAAAGAAAGAGGAGGCGAAGCACCAAGAAGCGCGCGGTAATAGTGAGGGAAGCGACGCGAACAAGAAGCGCGAAGTAGTGCCGCTTCTGTGCCTGTCAGCAAGGCGCGACGCACGAAAGAGCAACCACGAGGACGCAGACGCGTGCCTCCATTCCAGTGGTACGGAACACCCACCCACACACGTGCGCGGAGGCGCCTTCTCGCCCTCTTCTCTCTGTCTCTGTCCGCTTCTTACGAACCCGCACCGCAACTCTTCACTTGGACACAACCTGTGCAGAGGTCTCGGCGTCGCGCTCGCAGCGGCGCGTCTGTGTTTCTGTGTGTGTGCCAGCCGTGAAGGCGTTTGGCTGTTGTGGTTGCGTGTGTCTTCTTCTGTTCGTCGCACGCCCCGATTTCCCCAGTCCCCGCCACCAGTGCCGTCGCCTATTTTTGCGTCATCTCGCACTCCTGCATCGCCACCGCTGCTCCGCTGCTGACGTTCTCCGTACCACGCTCACTCGCTGACGATCTCACGGACACCCACCCTTTATCTCTTTACCTGTTAGTCTTCCTCGTCCTCGTGCGTGGGTGCGCCCTTTGGTCTTGCTGTTGGGTCATCCTCAAGTGATTGTTATGTTTTTGTGCTCATGTGTTGGTCGTCGTCTTCGCTGCTCCCCATCTCTGTCTCCTCGACTCGCCGTGCCAAGCCGTCCTGCTCCCTCTCTTCTTCCCTCTCTCTCTGCGCTTGCGCGTGTGTTGTGCCAGTTGGCGCGATCGTTCACGGTTTCTTGTTTTCTTGTTCGACTCACAAGAGGCGTGCGTGAAAAGACACAGACACCCCGACGCACGCGCATACCTGCAGAGGCAGTCCGCATTCACCGGCGCATTAATGCGAACCCGCACACTCGAAAGGCTAAGTCTGCCCTCGTCCTCACCTGTACCATCTCGCGCCCCCTCCCCCCTTCCGTCCGCACACACACACACACACACACACACACACACACAAACCACGCCTACATCATCATCTCAACGCTGACAGTCATTTTTATGTTGCTTCTGTGATTCGCTTTTCGTTTACGTTCTCTCCCTCCTTTGGTCTTGACTCCTTTTTTACTTCGACTCCTTGCATCTGGTTTTGTGTTGTGGCTGCCTCGCACCTGCAACACATACGTACGCAATTTCGACACTGAGAAGGACTGCCCCGCTGCCTCCCCGCCCTGCTCGCTCGCGCGCGCTCTCTCTCTGTTTCTCGCTGCTCACTCTCCGCAGCTGCGCAACTCACAGGCCTCATCCCACGAAGTGAAGCACGCACACGGAGGGCTGGAGTAGACGTGGAAAGACGCAGGAGAGAGGAAAGCGCCCAGCGGTGACGTGAGAGAAGGGAGACGGAGAACGAGCGGCACATTTTTTCTCTTCGCCTGTGTGCCACTGTGAGCACGTCCGCGTTGGGCCGCGACAGGCATCTGCACAGTGACACACACACACACACACACACACACACACACATACACACACGCCGGGCACCCACAGCTGCTAAAGCGCCGGAAAGAGGACGTACTTAGCTGTCAGGCAACTCGCAGACGAGACAGCTCGCTTGGCGCTGCGGCGTTGCTACCCACTCCTCCTCCTCCCCCATCCCTTGAAACGCTTCGGCGAGTCTTTGCAGGGTTGGGTTCTTTGCGCCTCCTTGGCGCGCGTGCGCTTGTAGTCCGCTCCCATTATCTTACGCGATTCCTCTCCCTCTGAAAGGCACACATCAACCGCGCGCACCATCTTCCTCAGCGCTGCCTACTTTCTGTACACCTCCTTTCGTTCTTTCGGTCCCATCGTGTGTTCTGTATCTCACTGCAACCACTACCACCGCTGAAGCTGCTGCTGCCACAGTTGTCGTCATCAATTTTTTCTTTTTCGAGTGCGCACTCCACTTTCTCCTTTCGCTCTGTCTGCGTGTGTCGCGTTCCCCTACTCTCGTCCGTTCCTATTTTCGCGTCCCTTGTCTTCTGCTGCTGCTGTGCATACGCTTTTCTCTCTCTCTTTTCTTTTTTTCTTTGTGGTTTCACCACTCTTTCGTTTTCCAAGTGTGTCCTTTTCCTTTATTTTCGTTTATTAGTGTTTTCTTCATACCTTCGTTGTGTTCCTCTTGTGTTGCCTCCGTCCTTCCTCCCTCGCTCCTTCCCATCCGTGTGTGTGTGAGAGGAGCGCGCTGCTGTTGTCGTTGTTGCCGGGAGGGGAAGGAAGTGCAAGTGTCGTGGTGCTAAGTCTACGCTCTCACTTCTTCGCTGAAGGTGTATGTGTGTGTGTGTGTGTGTTTGGGGGGGGCCTCTGTGATTTCCTCCGGTTTTCCTGAGAAGTTTGGGCAATTTGCTGTTGCCTCCTTCCCCTCTGTGCACCTCTCCAGCATACCCGGTTGTGCGCGTCCGTGCGTGGACAGCTCCTCTGTGCTCTTCTACCTCGACCCGCTTCCTTGGCTCACGTTTTTTTTTTTATGTTTACTTTGGATGTTTTTTTCTGGGCTTCTTCTCGTGTCAGCCATTTCGATCTTCCTTGCTCCCTTCTCTTTGTGGCCTTTGCACTCCGCCTGCTCCCTCGTCACCACAGCACAGCAGTTTATCTTTCACTGACGCACGCACGCACACCTCACCTCACCTCGCCGGTGTTGCCGCCCCTCTCTCCTCCTCCTCCTCCCTCTTGTCCTGCCATACGTCCGACATCAGCATATTCGTCGCCTTGTAGGTGTGTGCCATCAGTGTCTTGTTCCCCTCCCTACCAGCTGTAGAATCTGCATTCATTGTACATACCAACTTCACCAACAAGAGGGAGCAGACACGCACACACACACACACGCACAGAGCGAAAAAGAAAGCGCTTGGTCTCCTTCCCTCCTGTACTTCTCCTACACACACGACGCTGGTGATCACACCCACACGCCTAATCCTTTCGGCTTTTATCTTGCCTTTGTGTTGACTTCGTTTTTCTCTTTTTTTTATATTGTTTCTGCTGTTGCTGCGTTTATCGCCAGCGTCCTTGGCCTTGTTCTGGCATACACACAGGCTGGCACCCCAGCACCCCGGGGTGCCCAGGACTTCCGCGTCTCTGGGCCGGTGTTCCATCTCGCTCTCTTCTTCTTCCTCTTTCTCTTTCTTGTTGTCCGCTGTCTGCGCATATATATACACACACTCACACACGCCTCTATATACAAGTCTGTACAGCTATCTATATAAATCTTTCTGCTCTCTCGCCCTGTACGCCTCTTGTGTGTTGCGCGGGTGGCCTCTGTGCTCATAGTGTGTGCGTGCGAGTGTTCTCTTTTTTTCTTTCTGTTTTCCCTCTTTCCTTTTGGGCAGAAGATTGTGATTCCTCGCTTGCTTGATCTGCCCTGCCCTGCCCTGCCCTGCCCTGCCTTGTCTTGCCCTGCCCGGTCCTGTTCTGTCCTGTCTTTGCTGCCTAATTTCTATTTTTTTTTTCGCTGTCTTTTCCGCGTTGTGCCGCTTCGCCGTGTCTTTCTCCCTCCTCCCTCCCCCCCTCCCCAACCCTTTGTTGTCCACACACACGCACGCACGCACGCACGCTGCAGCGCCTTTTCATCGTCGTTGTCTTGTTGTTGTTGCCACGGTCATCGTGCTCATTTTGTTGTTTTCTGCGCGTACTTCTTCTGACTTCCTTTCTTGTGCCACGTCTCCAGGGGGTGCGTCAGAGGAGGAGGGTCACTCTTCCGCGTCTCGGACCTTGTGGATCACGTTGTCGTCGACTCTCTCTCTGTGCGCACACTGTGTAGCCATGTCTGATAGATCCCTGCATGGCGGGCACACCACCATACACAACAACAGCGCATACCGTGATGCCGCCAAGGAGGAGCGCCAGCATCAGGAGCCGCGGAAACCCTGCATCTCCGGCAGCCACGCCGCCGTCGAGCGGATGACGGCAGTGCAAGTTGTCGACCGGCTGCGCTGGTGGCGCACCCATCGTGTGCGTGAGCAGCCCATCCCAGTCGATCACTTTGTGCTGCGCGGCAGCTATGTCAACTACTCCTCGTTCGGCACGCGCCCCCTCGCTCCCGGTGTGACGCGACTGCTGCAGAAGGCACGCGCGGTGCGGGCGCAGTACCTCCGCACACAACAGCAGCCACAACAGGAGGCGCTACGGCAAAGCCGACAAGTCTCGAGTCTGCTAATGGCCCCCACAGTGTGGGCATCCGTGCGCAGTGCTTCGAGTGAGCGTCTGGGCAGCGATGCGAGGGAGACGGAGCGCACCACGGGTTGCATTTCAGAAGAGGAGGAGGGCCAGTATGGCGAGCGCCAGCAGCGGCAGCTCCGTGAGAGGAATGATGATGAGAAGGAAAAGGTGAACAACAAGCGTCGAGCCGCTGTCATCGCATCCTGGCCGCGGTCGCCGCGTCCCCTCAGCGAGGATGCCATCGCCTGCTTCGGAGAGCCGGCGGGGCAGCGGGATTCGGCCACTGCTAATATTGCACGCACCTCAGTCTCGGCGTCAGGTTCAGCCGGCACCTCTCCACCTCTCGTCAGAGCAGCTTCTGGGTCTGCTCAGGGTCTCGATACGCCTTCGGGTGCGTTGTATGTTCCCTCGGAGCAGGAGGCGCGCGCTGCTGAGCGACTGCTCATGCTGTTCCGGCCGCGCGCCGCCTCGGCACCGCTGCGATCACGTCGGTATCGGTACACCGCAGGACACCTTGATGTCACGTCCAGTGAATTCAGCGGTGAGCCCCCTCTTCAGCGCGATTGGGGACCCGCGGAGGCCATTGGGCTGCACCATGGGCGCATGACACCCGTTTCCGCCTCTGACGAGATAACGGATGTTCGCCGCGCCCCCGGCGCAGCCGAAGCTGTGATTGTCCTGCACCACGCCCCGCGGCTCGTCTTGTACGAGAAGGGGTTGAACCCGAAGGCGGCACTGCGTGCCGCCCGCATCTCGTCGGACACCCTCGAAAGTCTCGACGGCGCCGCGGCGGAGAGCTCAGCAGAGGTTTTCGCGCTGAGGAACCTGCCCTTGCGCGCGTTTGAGCGCTTCTTTTACCAGCAGCAGCTCCGCGGGCTGGCGGAGACGAGGCGGAGCCATACGCCGGCGATGCGGTCAGCATCGTCGACAGTGGCAGACGCCAGCGCGGAGAGCGCTGGCGTCCCTGAGAGCGACACGGCTTCCGCTCCGACGAGTGCTGCTGCTGGTGCTGCTGCGGCGGCAGACACTTCCGTGGACGACGACATCATTGCGAACGGTGATGACACATTCTTCTTCGGGTCGCCCTTGACGGCGACCTTGGCGTCTTCGCTGAAAACTGTTGTGCCACTGTCGTCGGTTGCGGCAGCTGCGGTGCCCGGTGCACGTGGTCGAGAAGGACGAGACGCTGCGGTCCGGCAAGCTGTACAGCATCGCGGCCGTGGTCGAGACGACCGCAGCAATCGCAGGAGGGGAGGCCGGGCAGCGCTGCGTGCTGTCTCAGTGCCGACCCTGCCGCCAGTGTACAAGGGTGGATGCCCACAGATGACTGTCGCTGCATCGCATCACCACCTCAGCTCCGGCGCGCGGCTGCAACAGCAACAGCAGAGCTCGAATCGTCCCTCTCCAATTCTCTCGGCGGGGCTGCGCTCCAGCAAGGCGCCGCAGGACGGTGCTCATCTGTGCCTCCGTGTGGATGACCTGCAGGATGTGTACGTGTTCAACCCAGTTGTGGACATGATCGGCAAGGGTGCCTTCTCCAAGGTGTACGCGGCGGTTCCTATCCTTCGCGGAAAAGAGGGACTCCGGCGCTTCGCCTCGCCGTTGCTGGACGGGCAGGCGGCCCCGTGCGGCAGCGACGAGCTCAGTGGCGGTGGCCCACGGGAGAGGGGCAGGCGCGTTTCAATGGTGCGGAGGGTGAGCCCAGTTCGCCGGAACTCGTCCTCTCCCGCGCTGCGTGTGGACCCTGCCGCTGGCGCGGCTGCCGGCGACGCGGCCGTGTCTCTGAGAGATGATGATGAGACGGCCAGGCGCAGACCGCACACGCAGTCACTGGCGGCGTCTCCACACTCTATTCCCGTTGTCGCACTCAAGGTGATCCCGCGCAAGGCACGCCAGAAGCCGAAGGCGGTGCCTGATCCGCTTGCCAGCACGCACTCCATTGCTGCTGACGCGGCAGGAAGCGTCGCTTCGAATGCGCAACAAGCAGCGCAGAACGACCAAAACAGCGTGCGTCGCGAACTCGTCGAGATCGAGCGCGAGGTCTCGATCCTGCGCAGTCTTCACCACACCGGCTGTTCGCAGTTCTTCGAGGCGATCCGCACTCCAGACGCCTTCGTCATCGCGATGCGCGTCTTCCCTGGCAGCATGGATGCGCAGCGCTACCTCTCCCGCTACGGGGCACCGTCAGAGGCGCGGGCGGCCCTGCTGCTCTTCCAGCTCGTCTCCACGGTGCAGTACCTGCACACCAACTTTGGACTCATCCACCGCGACATTAAGCTGGAGAACATCCTCCTTTCCGAGGCTGGCGCCGGAGTTCCCGACGTGCGCATCCGCGAGGTGCTTGGGCCGGCTTTGCACAAGTCCGACGCGTCAACCATGATGACCGAAGACGAGGGTAGCCGAAAAGGCTACGCCCCGACGACGACCGCCGCCGAAACCCGGACAGCGGCACAGCACTGCTCTTCGATGCTGTCCCGCAACGTGGCACGACTGCTGCGAGTGACCCTCATCGACTTCGGGCTCGCTCGCCGCACCCGTGCAAGTACCCTGTCACCGATCGTTGCCGCGTCGCGCGGGCGCAGTGCAGGGGCGCGACACGGAAGCCTGAGCGCATCCATCACGTCGCCAACTCACCTTGCCTCTTTCCCACCCACCAGTGCATCCCTCGCTGCCGGCCACCCGCACGCCCCCCACAACCCGAACAGCAGCAGCTACAGTGGCAGCCTCGGTTCGCCAGCGTCGCCCAGCGCGGGGTGTGCTGCCGGTATAGTGACGCTCGCCAATGGCGGCAACAGCTACGCGCCGGCTAAACCAGCTCCACCGAGGCTGCCGCTGCTTTGTCGGCCACCCAGCGCGGCTGTCGGTGCTGGCACGGCACGCCTTGGGTTAAGTAATGCGAGCATCGGCGCCATGGAACGGAGCACGCCGCGTGTTGGTATGCCTTCGCCGATGCCGTCCACGGCAAACATGTTCACCCGCTTCCTCGACCTCGAGGAGGAGATGGATGAGGAGGAAAACGGCGGCGCAGCGGGCGCATCGAACACGACCGCCAACACAACCACGAAAGTCGGTGACCTCGGTCGAAGTAGTCGACAGGACATGGCCGAGAACGAGGACAACAGCGGCGCCTTCAGCACCGACGTGAGCGCGTCGGAGACGGACTACGAGTCGGAGGGCGGCAGCACCGCTGAACCAAAGGAAGGGAGCGCACCGAACGGGGAGGAGCGCCGCGAATCAGTACCGCAGCAGGAGCATGTGGCGCGCAAAGCACTCATGTCTCCCAGCGTGCTGAGAGCGCAGCCACAGACGCCACCGGGATCAGCGATAATTGTGTCGCCTCCTCTGCCTCCGACCCCGATGCTCCTGTCCAGCACCACCGCTTTCACCCTCGATCACTTCAACGCGGAAAACAGCAGCAGCGGCTGCAACACCAGCGGCCCCGCTGCGGGCGGTGCTGGTCTGCGCAACAGATGTGCTAGCTGCATCTACACCTCCCATCAGCAGCTCTCACCGGCGCCTCCGGTCGTCGCGGCTGGTGTGAGCTCAGCGCCG
The DNA here is from genome assembly GCA_003992445.1 of Leishmania aethiopica. Taxonomy (NCBI): domain Eukaryota; phylum Euglenozoa; class Kinetoplastea; order Trypanosomatida; family Trypanosomatidae; genus Leishmania; species Leishmania aethiopica. Next base: position 814,717 of record RZOE01000003.1, read on the forward strand.
GATGACACCGAGGCAACACTGCTGCTCACTCCGTGCGGCACAGAGAAGTACCTCCCGCCCGAGGTGCTGTCTTGGATCCTGGAGCACGGCTGGGCGCGGCGCTCGACGACGGTCGGTCTCGCCCGCGCCATGGACCTGTACGCGATTGGCATCGTTGCATACGTGCTGCTCAGCGGCTGCTTTCCCTTCAACGCGTCCTCGCGGGCAACGCTGCTTCAGCAGCAGCAGCGGGTGCCGCGGTGCAACAGCGCTCGCTGGGCTGGCGTGAGCAGCGCGGCCATCTCATTCGTGCAGCGGTTGCTAGAGCCGGACCCGCGGAAGCGTATGACGGCGAAGGAGGCTCTTGAGCATCCGTTCCTGCAAGAGGCCCGTCAGCTCGCCGAGAAGCTGTCGCTCGTGCCGCACGGAGAGGGAGAGGAGGCGTCACAACCGTCGACTTGGCGGGACGGTATCCACATGGACAACCACCACCGCCACAGCAGCGGCAGCACCGGCCGCCACTACGAAGACGACGCCAACGTGCATGCGCGGTTGCACTGGGCCACGAGCACCACAGCAACGGCTAACTTGCCGCGCTCGGCGCCGTCGCCGACGCACCCCGACCACACGCACTCTGGTGCTGCGATCGAGAAGGCGTCGACGCAGCCGAGTAGCAGCGTGAGCCTCGCCGTCTACGACTCTCAGCGCCCCCACGCAGGTGGCGCGTTTGAGCTGGCGGCAGCAACTGAGCCATCACCGCTGAGCAGCAGCAGCGGTGCACACCACAGCGGCGCTGACGGTAGCGGCGAGCTGCTACGCCATCACGTGGAGGGTGGCACTGCGCCAACTGAAGCTAGCGCCAGCAGTGGATGTCATCTGTCCGACGCACCCCGCGTGTGCCGAAGCGGTGACGAGTACGAGGAAGGTGATGCGCGCGCCTCCGTTACACGTGATGTGCCTGGAAAGGTGCAGCCACTGCTGCAGGCTTGCAAGGAGAGTCCATACCCGACAAGACCACCGGTGCCTGTCACGCCGACGTTGGCCAAACCGTGCACGGCAGCGCTGGCAAGGGCAGCAGCGATCGAGCTGCCCACCCTCTCCTCGTTTGCGACGCATCCAGTGAAACCCTCAGCGTCTTCTACTCTTTCTTTCACCGCGACAGGCACGGCGGCGTCTGCCGACGGCGGTCGGGCGGAGAGGGCGACGCCGCCAGAGCCAGAATCTGCCGCAACAGGATCATCGGCACCAGCGCTGGCGCCGGGCAGTAAGGATGCAGCAGCCGCAAATCGGCCTGCTTCTCTTTTGCCGGCCGCTACGACTAGCACGGCGAGGGCCACGGAGGGTGGCGGAGACGACTTATTCGAGTCTCTCTACAACAACATCATGTCCAGCGACTGACGCGGAGCGGGCCTCTCCTCCTTACGAACGCGACACGTCCCTGCCTCCCCTTCTCGCTGTGGCGTTGCGTAGAGGCCCTTTGCACGGGTGTCTGGCCAGCGCCTGTCTGCTCGTGCCGAGTGCGCTTGTGTGGCTCTCGCGGTGTTTCTTGTCCATGCCGGTGGGCATGCTTTACCTGCGATGATGCTCGCGCTTCGATATGGCGTGTCTGCGAGCCATTCTAGTGACATCGCGTTCTCCCGGAGGACGTGGATGGGCTCTCTGCGCAGAGACGAGTGGAGGAGGCGTTGGATGCCGTACTCCGTCTCTCTTCGTTTTTGCTGCGTTTTTCTCTTCCTCTCTCTCTTCCCAATGTGTTATGCGATGTGTCGGTGTCCGTGGTCGCTTCGTTGCTCTTGCCCCCCCCCCCTCCCCTCCCTTCCTTCCTTCCTTGGTTGTGGTTCCCTTCTTACTGGATGGGTGTTTTCTTCGTGACTGTTCTTTCGCGGTGCACCTTCTCTGTGTGTGCGTGCCATCGTCTTCTCTCAAGTTTCTTCCTTCGCTGTCGCTCGCGTCTTTGTTTTTTTCTTGGTCTACGTCTCTCCCCCCTTCCCCTCTCCCTTCCTATGTTCGTTGTTCTACGAGGTCTACCCTCTTCTTCTTGACTGCTGAGTGCAGATGTGCCCATGTGTGTTGCGTGTGCGGAATCGTTTCTGCCGCTTCTTGTTCGTGGGCAGCGCAGCCCCTTCTCCGTTTTACGTCCCTTCCCTTCCCTTCCGACCCACGCGCACACACACAGACACAAACGCATATATGTATATGTATATATGTATATGTATATATGTATATGTATATGTATATATGTATATGTATATATGTATATGTATATATGTATATGTATATGTATATATGTATATGTATATATGTATATGTATATGTATGTATATGTATATGTATATGTATATATGTGTATGTATATATATATGTATACGTATATGTGTATATATACATATAGGGAAAGCGGATGTATCTGTGCCGGTGTGCGCGCGGGTCTCTGTGCGTCTGTGTGCATCCTTTTCTTTATTGCCCGTCTCTTCCTCTCTCCCCCCTCTGCAACGGAGCCGTCATGTTTTGCCTTAGCGGAGGGGGACTTCGACAGACACAAGCGGCCGACGGCGATAATGCCCAATCAAGACACCAGCTGTACTTGTGTGTCTCGCTGTGCGTATCCGTGCGTCTTTCAGCCCTGTCCCCCCCCTCCCCCAACGTGTGCGGCACGTGCCTATGTACGTGTATGTATGTCTGCACGTGCTAGGGCAGGTGTGTATGTGTGTGGAATAGGCCCGTGTTGCTTAGAAACGCGGCCAGGGGTCTCAGCATGGATACGCCAGCCCGAGGAGCACACCACAGCGGGGGAGAGAGAGCCAGCGAGAGGGGTGCCGTACATTCCTCCACTCCGCTGCATCAACGCTGTCCTTTATGTACGTGCATGCGCTAGAAAAAGAAGCAGACATGCGCGCCCCCTCCTCCTCCTCCTCCCTTGCTCACCGATGCACAGGCTATGTATTCAGGAGGCGAAGGAGTGAAGGCTTCACAGCCACACCGGAGGCAAAACTCCATCATGCTGCAAGCGCTTCTGGGCAATCGGAAGAAGAAGACGCAGAAGTGACTGCGCGCATCAGAGGGCGCTGCATTCCACACGGCTGCGTGAGGGGGGCAGGAAAGACCTTTAGCTTCTACTCGAGCCTTCCCGGCATCCGGCAGAAGGGTGCACCGCGGGGAAGACACTGAGGCTGGATGTACTTCATCCCCCTTCTCTGCATCTTCCGTGTGCTGGTGCACGTGGTCGCGCCTCTGCGCTTCCATGCCCCCTCCCCCCTGCTCCTTCCATTGACCTGAGGACACACGCCCGCAATCATCCCCAACCCTCTCCTGTACCACAGCTGTTTCTCCCCGACCTGCACATGCTTATGAGCATCAAAAACGAGTCGTGCACACGACTTCCCACCCGCTCCCGCTTCCTTCCACTCGCGAATCATTCATCATTGTCAACAGGAGAAGGATTGGCTGCATATCTCCTCCTTTTCCTCACCGCTTCTTTTTTTTTTCTTCTCTGCCCCTCTCCGTCTCTCTCTCCGCGCGCGTGTGGGCGTGCGCGTGTGCGCGTTTTGGTCTGCGAGTCGGTGCAGGCCTGCCCTCGGGCCCCCTCTTCCTCCCTCTCCTTTCCTTGCTCTGTTTGCAGGCGACGTAGAGCAGGGGCGACATCCTCGTCTCGCCTGCATCGCCCTTCATACCTTCCTCTGATTCTCCTTCCGTGGCAGCGTCACAGTCACACACGCCCACACACAGAGAAAGCACAATGACTATGCGCACGGCGTCTTCCGCTACATCCGGTAGCGACTTTTCTAACTCCTGTGATGAGGGGAGCATCCTGGAGGTCGAAGCTCTTGAAGAGCGCTTCGAACTCGCGGACCCACGGAGGCGCTTGCCCGTGCCAGCCCTCCGCAGCGGCGTCAGGGTAGGAGGCGCCCGCCACAGCTCCGCGGCGGTGCTAAGCGGTGCTGCGGGCATTCCTCTCGGTGAAGCCTTCAACGGCCGCCGTCACTCCAGAGACCAGCGTCAATTTTCTGCTGCTCACCAGCAGCGGCTGCTTCCTGTGCCGCCTTCCCAGCGCTCCGAAGGCGGCGATGATTTCATGCGCGCGAGCCGAGACGTCGACTTCAACGACAGTTTCGACGGCTTTCCATTGTACGTGGACGAAGACGGTGTCATGAAGGTGTCTGGACACCGCCGGCGCGACCCATTCGCCTTTGGCTACGATGCTGTTGAAGAGGCGGACTTGGCCACTGACGGCGCTCGCGGGGGCGGTGGTGGTCGCAGAAATTCCTATCACGGCGGCGCCGGTGCCGCGCTCGGCTCGTCTTCCGGCACGTCTGATGGCGTGTTTGTGTCCGGCAGCTCCTCGTACTCTTCCTCCCTTTACGAGGAGCACTACGAACCTTCCCATCAGCAGCGGGGTCGAGCCTCTGTCCACGGGCACCGGTACAGCGCCGATACGACGAATGCGGCTGCCGGATATGCACACACACCCCTTGAGATGCACTACGCCGGCGGCGCTGGCGTTGCTGCACCGTACGATGACGACGGCGCGCCGGTACCCATCGATGCGGCGCTGCCCAGCCACCACCACATCGCGTCACGGCGTCGCCGCCTCGTTGGGGCCGCCTCCAGCGCGCAAGCAAGGCTTCATCATGCAAATCGGCGTCGCCCCAGTCGCAAGAACAGCAAGCGCACTCGACATCGTGGCACTCGCGGCGGGCGACTTGGAAGGCGGAACACCAAAGCCGCAGCCACCTCGCACTCACCCGCTGGCCGCCACGGAAGCCACACTGGAGGGCACAGTTCAAGTCGCTTACCAACCCGTCTGTCAGGCAGCAGCCCCGCTCTGCTCGGCACGAATCCGTTGCTGAACATTGGCGGCGGGAATGTTGCGGCGACCGCCAGTGCCGCTGCGGCCGCCGGCATCCATGGCGGCCTCAGCACCCTTCTCTCCGCCGGTGCTTCGATCAACCTCGGACCCTCCGAGGCGGAGAAGGTGGCGCGAATGCGAGAGCACCTGCTAGCGCGCGAGGCGGCGGTGAGGAAGCGATGTTTGGCGGTTCGCCGCGGCTCTGCCGGGACCGCAAGCACTGGTGCGACGGTCGGCAACGACAGAGGCGCATGGAAGACAGCGGCGGCAGACACCTTGCGCGTGGTAGCCTCCTCTCGCACAGGTGACGGCTCTGGCAGGGCCGCAACTAGTAGCGGTACCCTCGCCTCACAGCACGCTCGCGGCGCGGAGCCGTTCAGCCCACTGTCGATGTCTCTGAAGGACTTGAATCGGAGCATCGGGCTGAACACAGGAAGGGCAGAGGCGGGGTCAGCCTTTGCGTTGGCAGCGCTACGCTCTGCCCGCTTGCGCTCCAAGGACGCCGCCACGCAACTGCAGGCGGTGACGACGACAGGGGATTCCGTGTATGTGCGGGCAGACCCCGCCTCTGCCGCTGCCGCAAGAGCACGGGGCAGCGATGGCAAGGACATTTCTGGCGGCGAAGGTGCACCCGGCGCGATGCACGGCACAGCACTTGCTGCGGGGACGGCGACACATTTTGGACAGCGTATGATGACGCTGCGTGACCCCTACACGGGCCTCGCCATCGCCCCAGCTGACACGCCACTGATAACCAGGGCGGCGACGGCGGTGGCAGTGCACACGCGCGCCGCTGGAATTCAGTTCTTTCGAGATCCGACGGCGCCTCGGCCATCCGCCGTAGCGTTTCTGCCGTCGACTTCCTCGGCCTTGTCCGATACACCTTCTCGGCTTTTGCCCACCGCCTACGTGCTGGATGTTGGTAATCCGCCGCCGGCACCTACGCCTGCAGGAACCGCAACTGTGTCTGACGAAGGCTCGCTGCGTGCATTCTTCGGGGCGCCGTACACGTCGACAACTCCGCACATGGCCAGATCTGCATCTGCGGCGTATTGTCTGCCTACATCCCTCTATCCATTCGCCACATCCCTCACGTCCACGGGGACGCCACCGCAGGGCTGGCAGCTCGCCAGCCGTGGCTCCCTGGACAAAAATTTGTCCAGGCTGCGCAACCCGGGCTCTCTGGTGATGGACGGCAATTTCTCAGCCACGTCGCTGTCGCCGCAAACGCTGCCTAGTCGCGACGGCGTGGCGCGAGTGGACAAGGCGGCGACGGCGGCGGGTGACTCGGCTCAGGTGAGGCGGTGCCCGCCCGCCAAGACGGATCGCTTTTACGACGTGCGCCCTCGTCTCACCGCTCGTGACGAAAACGCTAACGCAGGGGCGCCGCCCACGGTGGCGAGCAGCGGAAGCGGTGGCGCGGCGTTGTTGGATGTGAGCGGCCCCCGAGTCTCAGACCAGTACACGGCGACGTCACTCAGTTTCGGCGACTGCGCGCGCTCATGGTGGAGATTGCAAAGCGGCGGGGCCGCTGCTGCCAGCGGCTGCAGCACGGTGGCAGCGCCTGCCGCGGCGGCAGATATGTCGGACAGCAGCGACCTTTTGCCGTGGCGTTGGCCCGGCAGTGCGTCTGCATTCAATATGAGGGGCGGAGAGGGCCAAGACGGAGTCCCGATCGCCGCTGCATGGCAGGATGAGGCGGTGCGCGGATGTTACGGCGTATGGCCTGCGGTTGTTCACCTGCGCGGGGCTGCCGACGAGTACGACGTTAGCCTTCCCCCGGCCTACGCGTCGAGCAGCGCCTCCGCCGCCATGCCACGCTTCTTCGCGTGGCCGCCCCCTGCACCGCAGCGGCCCGCGTACCCGCCCTCTATCGCCTCCTATGCGGCACCGCGCCATCCTCAACAAAACACCCGCTATCATGCCTGGACAGCTGAGGGCGTGTCGGCGACGTCGAACACCTCGTGCGTGGTGCACGTCTTCACTGTCTCGCGGGAGATGCTGCGCAGCGTGTACGAGTACGTCGCGTACATGTGTGTTGCGAAGCGACATGCAGAACTGCAGCGTCGGCGCAGAAAACGCGAAGAGCACCTTAGCAGAGAACTGGCCACTGGTAGGCTGACGCGCGATGCCCAGAGGTACCTGCGCTGCCCCTATTGTGGTGTATTCGGGAAGGTAGTAAGGAGCTCTGCCGCGCGACGTGACAGTGAGGCTATGCTGTCAAGCCCTCTGCTATCCTCAACACCGACCCAGTCGCAGCATCTGCGTCAAGGCAGGAAGCGCCACCACCACAACCGCCATCATTCAAGCGCGTCGCGCGATCCCCCGTTGGTTTCGGCCACCACCACACCACAGCCGCTGCTCTTTCCGCAAAGCAGTGCGCCAGCAGCGAGTGCCCCCTTAGAGTTGCCGTTAGTACAGCAGCAGCAGCAGCAGCAGCAGCAGCAGCACACGGAGAGGTTTGGATGGTCGGCGGCGAAATCGCCATCGCCGCGGCCGACACCTCTGCCCCCGCAGCCGCCACGGCGCTCGGCTTTTGGGATGGGTAGTGCGACGGAAGGTGGTAGCCGTGTCGCCGTCGAAAATACCAACGTTAAAGTTGCCGAGTGTGCGAGCGCGCATCGCGCCGTGGTCGTCGACGAGGTAAGCGATGCCTTACCAACGCCCCCGGCGTCTGCGGTGCCACAGTCGCCGGCCACCGCACCAGCTTCGCGGGTGGCATGCGCACCGTTGACGAGGGGTGGTAGTGGCACATCTGGGTCGTCCCCAGCGCTTCCGCCCTTGTCTCAGTCTGCCTCGCTTCCGCCGCTGCGACTGCAGCCACAGAAAAGGCTTCGAGAAGAGGATCGCTCGTCACAGGAGTCGAACCACATCCGGTCGACGTCGGCGCTTCAGTTGCCCAGCGTCGGGACGGCGCTGCGGTCGTCTTCTCCGAGTCCGTCGCCGCCGCCGCCACTTTTGATTCCTACTGTGGGCGCCACCGCATCACCGGCGCCGGCAAAGGCGCACACCTCTCCGCCTGTCCCCGGCACGAAAGGGGCGGCGCTGGCCGGGACCACCAACAGCAGCGACACCCGCATCGAGGCGCTCCTAGACACGTTCGCAGTGAGCGGCGAGCTCTCGCAGTCTCTTCAGATGAATTCGCAATCGTACGAGCCAAGCGCGCAGGCGGCCGTTGATCGATACGCCGGCGCTTCAGGTAACGACTTGCGTGCACTACGGCAACAGCCACCGACCACCGTACTGGCACGCGGCGCACACGAGGCGCGCCATCTCGACGAGTCCGCCACAGCTCTGTCGCCTTGCAAAACTGCTGAGGAGCGCGGCCATGCCACTCGTGAGGATGCCGCCGTGCAACGGTCGTCTTCACGCGCGGCGCTCGCGAACAGCCACAGCCACAGCCACAGCCACAGCCACAGCCACAGCCTACGCGTCGGCGGTATCGACAGCGACGCCGAGGATGGACGACTGGGGCGGGCCTGCTCTGTGGCGCCTCACACGTCAGGATCGACGGCCTCGCATCCATGCACCATACCAACGGCCACCTCACCGGACCGCACCATGCTGATGGCGCCCACAGGCACACGCGACACCACGGCTACGCACGAGACAGCGGCAGCGCTGTCAGCGCTGGTGGCATCCGCTGATTCTTCCGCGTCAAAGTGTGCGCCTCCTACTGCGACGAGCGTGGCGACCACCACCGCGGCCGCCGTCATGACGGCCCTCAAGGCAGAAGTGAGGGTCATAGGCAGCAGCTCGAGGAGCAACCCCAACACCAACAACATGAGCGGCACCAACTCGCTCTTATGCCCGATGGCGGGGTCGACCCTGACGCCGGCGGTGCCGGCACTGGCGCGCTCGCCGACGTCGCTGCAGAGCCAAGCAGGCGAAGGCGACGGGGACAACCCTGCTGTAGCGCAGCGCTGGTGCGACACGGACGCTCCCGAAACGGCGCGAGACCACGATCTCAGCGGCGGCGCGTCTTACGTGTGCCTCGGCTGCCACCGCGACGTGATACCAAAACAGTCGTTTCTGACCTCGATCAGCGACCACAGCTCGTCGCACCACCATTCCCAGCACGCCCATCACTCAGCTGCACGACACAGTCACCACACGAACAACAACACCAACAGCGGTGGCGGTGATGCCAACGTGGACGACGGTGGGACCGAGCAGACTGTGGGTGCGGACATCGGAGTAATGGCGTTCGAAGACCTCCTGCAGGATGACGTGTTCACGTATGCGTTGCACACCGCCTTGTGCGAGTTGCTCATGATGCCGTCAACGCGAGAGCCACCACCGCTACCACCGCCGTTGCGAACGGCGCCGCACAAACGAAGTCGAAAAAGGTCACCAAGAGCGTCGGCGACGCGCACGGACCGGGGTGGCTTCCTCCATCCCGTTTTACCGAGTGCACCCGTGCACCAAGCCGGCGCACCTCTGCAGCACTTGTCGGGGGATACAGCTATAGCGGCGACCGACGCCGAAGGCGAGGTGCGCAGAGCCGCCGCGATGCATGCGGGCGCCCTTTCGTGTCTCTCGCCCGGTGTGCCGCATCAGCAGAGCCCAGAGGCGATGGGAGGCGGCGGCGCGGTCTCTTTCGAACGTATCGGCAGCTACATCGGTGACGACGAAGACGAGCTCGCGCAGCAGGAACGCGAACCACCCACGTCCCCACTTTCCATCTCAGCTGCACCGTCGTCTTCATCCACGTCGTCCATGTTAACGTCTTTGGAAAGCTCGTCGGCGGCAGCGGACAGGGAGGGCGGCGGCTGCTCGGCCGCTTCTTTGCCCGTTCGCCTTTCGCTCCCGTGTCGCGGGCTGACCGTGAGTGTGCTGCCGCACGTGGAGCCGCAAGTGCCCTCTGCGGCGACGCAAGAACGGGTCACTGACAGCGGCATCCAGCGCCGAGGAACAACGGAGAAACACCTGATCCGGGTGAGGCATGCAATCAGGAAAACCATCGGGATTGCGCGCCCACCACGGCAGCGCTTTGGTACACTGACGTCGCTTTCTCGGCCAGTGATCCCGCGCATGCGCGAGGACGCGGCGACACGGGGGCTGACGCCATCCACGATGCTCATGAGCGACGCTGCCGCCTCTCACCAACGTCGCAGGCGCAGCTGCAGCAAGCAGCGGCAAGGGCCGCGCATCCATCGCGACACGCCACCGCGTCAGCGGCGGCGCAGCAGCTCGAGCACTGCAGCGTCCAAGCTCACTTCTATGGAAAGTCCACCCAATGGTCCAAGGATGCACAGCGCGGCGGCGTCGAAGGCGCTCATAATGAAGGGCACCTTCAGCAGTGAGAAGCACCGCATCCAAGTAAACCCACGCACCCCGCTGGACGCCGTGAGCAAAAATCGCATCATAAAGCGCATCTTCCGCCAAGACCGGCTTGGCAGCAGGAGCGACACCACGGCCGCCGCAGTCGCCCGTTTATCGGAGACTGAGAAGCGCTATGGCAAGGGCTTAGATCCTGTTGCTGCTGCTGCTGCGGTGAGCAGACGAGATGGTGCTGCGTCTGCAGCAGGCGTGTCAGTCAGCGCGCGGGGCTCTGATATGCGCAGGCGGCGCTGCCACCCCCACCATCGCCGTTCCTACACACAAGAGCTAGCCCAGCAGCATGCTCAGCTGCTCTTGCCTCCCGGCCGTGTCCCCAAGCCGCTCGGGCTCGATCTAGGCGTCTATGAAGACTCCAGCCTTGTACTCGAGATTGATCTCGCGTACCCGCGGCTGCCTCGCGGCAACGTGCGGGAGCTTCTTGCGGAGTGGAAGGGCACCTGCCAACCCCACCCTGTTTTAGTGGAAGCCGTTATCCGCAACATCGTGTACGCTGTGCTGGTGCAGCTGTCTACCCTGCACGCTGCCGGCCGTACGCACGGGAGTGTCAAGTCGACCAACGTTTTTCCGCTATGGCATGCCATGGAAGGCACACGAGAGTCGGGGCTCATGATGCCGCCGCGGCCACGCCAGCGCCCAACGTCCCCATCCCCGCTCGCGGTGGCGCACGTGAAATATGAGGCAGAACCGATGCAGGAACACGGGGGGAAGGTGGAGGCAACGATAGCGAATGAAGAGGAAAGTGAGCGTCGGCGAACCGCCTCCAATGCTGAAGGCGAGGGCGCCTGTGACTCAGCTGGCGCATCGGCTGCTGCGCCGCCAGCGACAGATCAAGCAGCACCCGTGCCACAGCGGTGCACCTCCGAGACGTCCACCGCACCCACCAATCCTCGCTCCCTCTTCAATCGACGACGGCATCTGGCGCCACACACGGCGGCAGCGCATCTCAGACTCTATCAAAAGACGCGCTTCCGCAACCGCGGGGCGCAGAGCAGAATCAAGCCTGCTCGCGGATTTGACGCGGCTCGTGGCACCCCAAGTGCGGCAAAGGGCTCTGCATCCGCAGCGCTGCCAGGAAGGTCTGGTGCTGCCACTGCAAACGCATCCTCTACCGGGCTGGCGACCGCCATGACTGTCTACCGCCCCAGCAGTTTCAGTGCCAGCACCGGCGGCAGCGCGCGCACCGACAGCAAGCAGGCTGACCCCAGCACTGTTTCACACGTGCCTGTGGGCCTATCGCCCCAGTCGTCCATGCTGTCGTCCCCCTCCGCCGTCTTATCCTCAGAGCCCATGCTAACTCCAACGGTCGCCTCAGCATGCAGTCCGTGCACGGCGTTGCTGACCACAGACGCAATCCAGCCCTACCACCCGAACAGCTCCAGCAGGAGCACGACCACGTTCTCGCCTGCTATTGGCATGACCTCAAACAACACGCGTCTGCGCCGCGGCGGAGGTGCCGCGGCGCGGCTCAGACACGGCAGCATCGGGACCAACGTCGGCGGCAAGGACGACGTGTGTGACCCCAACGGCGATGCCGAGGATGAGGATGATAGTGCGCTCGTGCCCCTCGTCGCTGAGGTGTTGACGCTGTCGTCTACTGTGCTGCGCACCTCAGCGGCGGAACCGGGCACTGCTGAGCCGCAGACACAGCTGCAGAATGGCCTGTGGGGGACGCCGTCGATGAACGTGATGCCGTCTTGCGCTTCCTTCGCAGCTGTGCCGCGGCATCGGGACTATCGCTGCGGTCCTCATCGAAGCCGCCAAGGGCGCGGCTCGTGGTCATCCGCAGTAGAGGATCCGGAGGAGTGGCTTGCGTCCGCAGCGCCGCGGCGCTACGTACGTGGGGTGGAGCTGCGGCCTCCAGCGGCTGTGTGGTTTCCTCGAGTTGCCGTAGACGAAGCTGCTCTTGCAGGCAAGGAGCGGAGCGTCGACAGTGGCGTATCACTGTCGGCGGACGCTGCAACGGTGCTGGCGCGCACATCAGATGTCGCAGCACAGCCTGTGCTAACCCGAGGTCCAGTGGGGGCTGTGCCGCACCCGCGGCTCGACAGTATTGGCAGCGACGAGACGAATGCACCCGCGGCCGCAACTGCTCACCGGGAGAGGCGCCGGAGCAGTTCCGCGGGCCCTTCGACGTCCTCGTCGGCTGCGCTGCATGGCGCCCGCGACGGCGCTGGCCAGTACACGCCGGATCCGCTGCAGTGGTCGCGCCAGGTACTGCTGGTAGAAAACGTTGGTGAAGTTGTCGCAGCCGCGTTGCGCACTGCCATGGCCTGCGTGCTCATGCGGCATCGACCGCGCCAACACCCACCGCCGCTGTCGTCGCCTCTCGCCCTTGTCACGTCGACGAAGACGCCTATATCGCACTCAGAGAAAGCGCGTCTCGCAGCAGACGCCCTTGCTGATCCCGCCACCGCGGCTGCTGAGAGGCAGGGCCTTCGTCCAGCCTCCTGCTCCAAGTCGGCTGCTGCAGCGGCCTCACAGCGACGCACGAGAGTCGCAGCGTCTGCGCCGGCGCTGCGTGTGCATGTACCGGATGTGGTTCGCAGTCCTCCACCTCTGCCGCCCAATCTTTTTTCTATCCAAGAGTCAGAATACGTGCCGGCACCCGAGCTGATTCGTTTCTCTGCCGATGAAGCCCGCGCGCTACGGCGACCGTGGCCTCCGCACCCCAGCGGTGCAGCTGCGGCGGACGAGGTCGAGGGAGAACAGGTTGCAGGGGAACACCCTGGCTCGTGTCATAGCCCCATGGCAGCAGCTGTTGATGCGGGGGCGGAGGGCGCGGCGCAGCTGCGCGAGGCCTTGGCACAGCTAGAGGCGGCCGCATCACCAACGACGACGCTGCGCAACACCCTCGACCCGTACCCTGCCGTCAGCGCAGCGGCGGATATCTGGGAATTAGGTATGATGGCGCTTGAGCTTGCCGATGGCCCGCCGCCGATGACGTGGTTGAAACAGCGCGAGCCGGCGCCGGCCTTGCGCACCTATCCATGGTCTTCCTACTTCCACGCGTTTGTATCACTGTGCCTGCAGCGCAGTCCAGAGCAGCGCGGCACAGCGGCAGAGCTGCTGCGGCACCCGTGGTTCAGCGTGGCCCTGGTGCCGCAAGCCTCCTTGCCGTCGCCGCCAACAGCCATTCGAAGCGACGGCGGCGGCTGGGGCCAAGGCACGGCCGGCAGCGGTGCAGCCGGCGCGCCGGTCGAGTCAAGGAACTCGGCCGCAGGTTTTCAGGGTGGCAAGGCGGGGGGGGCCGCGCCGGTGAGCCTGTCAACACTGCCGCTTTTGCCAGTGCGTCCACCAGGTGTCATGGGCGTCGGCTGCTTGACCGCGGAGGAGAAGGCAGAGTGGGAGAACTACGACTACACGCTGCTCTACGCGTCTGGTGCGCAGTCGACTCGCCCGCTCACGACGAGCGCCGCTGCGGCTACTGCAGCTGTGGCCACAGCTGCAGAGAACCACCACCCCAGTGGCGACTCCAGCGTGCGACTAGAATGTCCATTGGCGCATCAGACGCAGGGATCCATAGCATCTGCGTCAGCGGTTTCCGCGGGGGCGCACAACAGCCGGGAAGCAAGCGCTGCGGACGCCATGGGCGTCGGTAAAACGCCATCGTTACTGGGGCAGCGTCTGCGTGGAACCGACGCGCCTTTACCGTCGCCCGCTGCTGCCGCCGCCGCCGCGATGGCGTCGCAGTCTTCCGCTCTCACCGTTTCTAGCCCTGGTGGCGGCACCGCTGTTGGGCTACCATCGGTTGCCGCTGCATCCGCCAGCCCTGCCAAGGCCTCCGCGAACGACGAGCTCATGACATCAATGTGCGCGGTCGACCTTGCACAGAACTTTGCAGAGCTCATCGCGCAGCGATGGGTAACGCAACAGCAGCAGCCGGTCCCGTCGCTGGCCACGGCGGCCGGCGCGCACGACGGGGCTGCGAAGGGAAGGCAGTCGATGTCACCGTCTCAGCGCAACTTCTTCACCGCCGCTGCCGCCGGTGCCGCCTACAACGCAGCGTCGCCCCAATGCGCGCCGTCGACAGCTGGCCAAGGCGCCGTTTCGCAGCAGCAGTCGGAGCTGTTGCGCCCGCGCCCGAATATCAGCCCTGATGAGGTGATGGTGCCAATGTGGGGAGGGCACAGCACGGTGTTCAGCAACAGCGCCCCGCTGAGTGGCCAACTGGCGGTGGTCCCTGTCGTATCCCCGCGCGGCGCTTCGTCGCCGTTGCTGCTGCCACCACCGGAGTTCTTCGGCAGAGGAGCGGGGCGACTGCTGCCGGCCTACCTGCCTACACTTTATGTCCCGCTGCTTGACTTGCGGGGTGATCCAATGCTGACAGCGGCGAATGCCTGGGTACCTCCGTGGACGGCAAGGATGATGGGCGAGTGGGGCGGTACGGCAGGCATCCAGTCGCAGTGGCAGCAGCAGCCGCAGCAGGCACGGTCTTCGGCAGCGCGCGGTGCCGCACCGCCGTGGTTTCAGCTAAGCGCGCGCGTCGCAGCAGGGAGCTCGAAGTCGCCCATGTATCCCACCCTTCAGGCGTTGTCGCGCGGGGATGGCAGCGTCAGCGGAGGTGGAGGCGGTCGCCCGGTCCTGCACTGTGACCGCGGCGATCCCGATGGCAACGCTAGCACAGGCAGTGGCCGTAGCAGCAACTCACAGTATCATGGTCGACACGCGCGAACGGCGTCTGGTAGCTCGAGCCAAAGTAGTAGCTCCCGCAGCACACTGAGCGACAGCGACAGCGACAGGACTGCCAGCGGCGGGCTGCAGGTCGTGCGCAGTGTTACTCACGCCCACGTTGGTGAAGGCAGATTTTATGACGTTCGCATGCCCAAGGTGGGTGGTGAAGTGCCGGTCCCGACGCGAACGCCGGCACAGCACCTCAATGACACCCTCAACACGGCGTCGCCGCCTCTCAACGACGACGCAGCTAGCCGCAGCGTCACCTTCAAGGTCGGCATATCGGAGCAGCGCGCTGGTGGTGGCCACAACATGATGGTGTACGACCCCACGACGGACAGCGGCGCGGCTGCCGTGAAGGAGGGTGTCTCCTCCTCTTGCACGGCTGCGCCAACGCTTCGGCCGCCAGGCGGTGATAGGCACTGGCCTCGACATGGGCGACACGGCGGCTCCACTGGCAGAGGTGATGATGGCGATTACGGCGCAGTACCCCGAGTGTCTTCGCCTTCGTCCTCTCGTCCAGCGCATCATCTCAACGGCACCATCGCCACCGCGCTGGCACGCTTGTCAATGATGGCGTACCTTCCTTCTGACGCTGACGGGAACTGGAGTGAGACCAGCAGCAGCAGCGCAATCGACAGCAGCAGCGACAACGAAGACAGCACCAGATACAGCGACGGGTCCGATTCTGCTATCTTGTCTCCGATGTGGGGGCCGTCGGTGTGTCAGTCGACTCCGCTCGAGTCGGACGATAAGACTGCTTACATGCAAGGCTTTGTCATTAGCGGTGATGGCACCAGCTGTGAAGAGCCGGACGAGGATGATGATGGGCCGTCGATGAGCGCGGAGGTGCGGTGCGACGAGCTGCTTCGGTGCTTGTCGGTGCTGCAGCGCAACTGCCCGGCGGCGGTAAGTCTGTGGTGCGTCCGTGTGCTGCAGCAGGCGATGCGGCACCCCCGGACGGCCGCGAGCGCGGTGCGGGTCCTGGATCGAATCGAGAGTCTCCTGCCTGAGGGGTGGGTGAGGAACCTCGACTGGCTCAAGCAACCGGACGGCTGGCCGTCGCCGCCTCAGTCCTCGCCTGACCCTCTGGGCACAGGCGACGCGCAACGCCGCGAGAGAGCAGCAGGCACAGCAGGCGACGGCAGCTCCTCTCTCTCTGCGGTGAGGGCTGCCGTCAGAGTGTCGTCTCGCTCCTCTGCCGGTGCGCTGCCTCCCGCGGAGCTGGACGCGAGCCCCAGCACCTTCCAGAATTACGAGATGGCAAAGTGGATACATGCGTTGCATCAGGTGCTTCCGCGGTGCACATAGCCCCACGGATAGCGGCGGCGGGCACACAAGCACCGACGCCCGCACCCATGGGGATAGGCAGCGCGCTCCTCCCTCAACTATTTGCTCTGTTCCGACTGTTTTTCTTTACGCCGGCGGTACGCGAGTGCCGGGAGGGGAACCTCTGCGGGGAGGGACATCGGCAATGACATCGACATTATCAAGCACCGCCGCGAATGCACACAGGAGCCCATACACCGGTGTCTGCTTGCGTGTTTTGTAGGCAGACAGACATGCATGCACGCGTTCACATCTAGGAATGAGATCGCGTATCCCATCAGGTGAAGAGGAGTCACTGTACATGCGCTGACTTGCCCTCCCCCACCGCGTGTATCGCACTATGCGTCCTCGCGCTCACCAGCAGCCCAGAATGCAATGGGCAGAGGTTTCATCTCCCTCTTTTTTCTCCTCTTCGCTTTTCGGATTTCCTGCTCTCTCACCATCTCGGCTGCACCTCCGCGCGCGCGCGCACACACACACACATGTGCGCACCCACACGCACGTACACGTGAACTTGTCACTCCTCACGACTCGTCGATACGACTGCACGTAACGTAGCGGACCTCCCTGCGGACATTCATCTCTGCCATGCCCACCTCGGCCCCTCTCTCGAAGAGCTCGTCGCCACCGAAGCAGCAGCCGAATGCGGCGGCGGCGAAGCGCGGGGCGACTCTGACGGGCAAGCCCAAGTCCAGCTCGACGCTGACGTCGCACAAAGACCCTGTCATCTACCACGGCTCTGTCATTTTGAGCAACCTTCCGGTAAACTACAAGAAGGTGTACAACCACACCGTGCGCCGCTTCTTCTCATCGGCGCAGCAGCAGCACATGAAGGACGTGCGGCTGATCGAGGAGATCGGCAACGCAACACTGTGTGTTGAGGTGGATAGCAAGGCCACCGCGCAGCTCTTCTTCCGCCAGCTGCAGAACCGCAGGGTGTACGGCCGGCGCTGGAAGGTGCAGTACGTCCCCACATCAGCGACGGAGTGCAGCCCTGAGGCGTGCCTGGTCGACTGCTTCCTGGTACCGCCGGCCTCGAAAAACTTGGCGGAGCGTGCGCTGAGCGGCATTCCTGGACTTCTTTCCTTCATAGACACACCGGATGAACCGCTGCCGGCGACCGCAGCTGCAGCCGCGTCCGAGCCGTCGCCTATTCAAGACGCTGACAACGACAGTGACGCCGATGGCGGCGAGTGGGACCCCTACCAAGGTCAGCAGCGCCACAGGCTTCTTGTTTCCTTCGCAGACGAGGGCAGTGCGCTGCATGCACGCGCCGTGCTATCGGGGCGCCTGGTAGGGACGTCTGGCGTGCGTATGTTCCTCGAGTGCCGTCGTGGCGGTGGTGCGGCTCCGTAGTCGAGAAGAGCCTGGGAGGGCGGGATCAGGTGAAACTCCGTACACTGCTGCGACAGGTAGGGCAGATGCGAGTGGGAGAGAGGCCGAAAGAAGCGAAACGCTGCTAGGATCGAGGATGAGAAAGTTGGGCGTGCACGAATCATGGGGCGCCTTGGAAGACTCTCTCCCCATCACCGCTTGCTAGCCATCCCACCCCGACCTACCCGTTCTCGCTAGTCCTTATTCTGTGTCCTCGGCTCACACTCCCGTGGTGCCACCGCATCGTTCTTTGTGTGCACGTGCGTGTTTGGTGTTGCGGCGGTGGCGGCGTGGCGATGCTGCGTGTTGTGATTTCCTTCAGAAGGAATGAAGCCCGTGATGATTGCAGCCGACTGCCCTGGTCTCTCAGTCTCTGCCTCTACGCTTACGTCACTTGGCCTATGTAGCTCGCAGAGGTGTACGCGAATGCGAGAGCGCGTGTGCCGTGCGCGTGCCTGTGTTGTGTTGTAAGTGTGTGTGTGTGTGACGCTTATAAGAGAGTAACTCCATCTACGTGTTTCATGGATCAAGACCAAGAAAGGGTCACGCAAGATGTGCACGTCCTGTCCCGGTTTCGGAGGCGGCGATGTGGGTGCGCGTGCGAGTCCGGCTCTCTCCCCGCATTGCTCTCACAGACTCGAGCTTCGCGAACGGCTGCACAGCGAAAAAAAAAGAGAACAACGTTTTGCCCGAATCCCGCGCGATGTGTTCACGCTGAGACCTCCCCTCCCCCCACTTTATGCGCGTGTCTCTCTGGCGCTCCACAATGCAGCGCTTGCTCGCCTTCGCGCCACATCGACGGTGCACCTCTCCTCTGCGCTATACATCTTCGTGCGAATCCAAACCCCCCGCCACCTGAATCTGGCTTCTCCCTCCATGTCGTACGAGGGACCCACAGCCGCCTTCGACCCGCTTGCACACGCACACAGGCACACAGGCCGGTCACACCCCTCCCCCTACACGCAAGCACACGCGCCGCGCGCACCGCTCATGTGCCGTTTAGACATGTCGCGCAACACGAAGGAGTTCAACAAGCAGGCCGACCAGTTTGTGGAGGCGTACCAGGAGCAGCGCATCGCCTTGGAGCAGTGCCTGCAATCCCGTATCAACGATGACATCAACTTTGTGTGCCAGCGGCAGAAGTCCGCCTACCTCGAGGGCATCGCCAAAATCTTCTGCAAGAGGGAGTACGACGCGGGTGTGGTGTGCCAGAGGGCGGCAGGCGACAAGTGGGCCTCAGACTGTTTCAAGGAGAACGTGGCGTTCGGCCAGTGCACCGACCGCGTCCTGAAGCAGCTGTACGTGTACAACCTGGAGCACAACAAGAAGAACCCTGGCGCCAACTGACGGCCTCGCAGATCCACCAAGAAGGGAGGGAGGGGAGGCGAGGGCGAACGGTGGCTTCGCTTCCCCACGCCACTCCTGCCCTTGTTGCACCCACGCTACGAGAAGAAGAAGCGGCGGGGTGCCCCGAATCGTGCACACAGCGAGAGGAACCCTCCCCCCTCCCCCGCACCCAGTGCGAGAGCGGAACGTGAGGCTCTTTCTCTCTCGCATACAACTCGTCAGGGTCTTCTCAAGGAGAGCAGGCCCCCTGGCTGTGCGCGCGCGTGTGCGTACTTGCGCAGCTTCCACTCCTCTTTTGTTTGGTGCTGTGCACGCCCTCGGCCTTCTTGGTGCCTCGCTGAGAGTGAGCTCTGATCAAGGCAGGTGCGCTTTACGGGAATGCGCGAACCCACCTGGTTGCCGTCCTCCATCCAGGAGGGAGGGGGCTCAGCTGCGGCGCAGTGCAGGATGCGCCACGCCATTGCAGACACACATATACCAGGGCATATGCGCCTCGACGACTAAAAAGGAAGGAGGACAGTGGTGGCTTCATTAGCTGTCAGCGCCGAGGCTTCCACCTCCCCGATCACGGCCTCCACCCACGCGCTCGCGATCACGGGATCGGCGAGAGCAGTCGCGCAACGGTACCCTGGCAAAGATATGTTGTGGCGGTGACTGCGATGCCGATCGAGCACAAGTATCTCTCTGAAGGGAGGACGGGGCGAGGCAGCTTGCGTGTCGGATGATGGTGCCCCATTAGGCGCGCTCAGAGCCCCGCCCGTTCGCTGTGCTTTCTCTTCAGTGGGTGGGCACTGCCGCGCGCTCTCAGCTACTTTTGTGTACGCAGCTGCTTGTCGACCCACCTCTGCACAGATGAGCACCGCCATCGCCCGCCTCGTTTTACCACTCCCCAACCCTTCCGCTTCCCCATACCCTCTTCACTGCCCCGCACGCTCCGAGCATGCAAGCGCCTACGCGTACACAGGCCACACGCACACCCACTCCCACACGCACGCACACATGCACACGTGGTGCTTGACATGCCTTGATTTCGTCAAACTTACACGTGAGGCTCAGCACCATCGCAGTCTCGATGAACGGGTCGCTGAAATTACCGCCGCCACCGGCGGCGACGGCAGCGGAGGGAGACGCGAGTGCTACCTTGTACCTGACAGCGCAGCGGTGGCGCTCGTACCTCCTCGAGCACTCAGTGGCGTTCCGTCGGTTGCAGGAGGAGCGTGAGCGGGGGTGGAGATCGGCGGCATTGGATGAGTGGTACGCGCGACGGCAGGCAGACACAACGCGTTCGTCGGCAACTGGCGCCACCGTCGCCAGCCCCTCTCGGCTCGCATCCGAACTGACAGTGAAGCGCGGGACTCAAGTAGGTGAGGGCACCACGGCTTTCGTGAATGCGGACGTGACCGTTCTGGCCGAGCGCTATCGACAGCATGCGCGGCGCATCACCCCGCACGTGGCAGGCACCTTCTTCAGGGCCGCCCCAAAGGTGAATTCGTCTGAAAGCAGCAATGCTGACGAGAAACCTGTGCCGTCTGCGCCGCTGTTTTTAGATCTCGGCTGCGCGCCGGGCGGTGTGTCCAAGTACCTTGTGGAAGACTTAGGATGGCGTGGTGTTGGTGTAACGCTGGCGCGCGCAGACGGCGGCATCGAGATGGACCCGCTGCTTCTTCAGAAAAGCACATGCAGCGACGCGTCGTTCGTGCTGCTTGACGGCGACGTGACGCAGCCGCCAAGCACGTGGAATCGCTCGGCGGCGTACGCACTTATGGAAGGTGAGAGTTGTGCGACAGGAATGCAGGCACAGGCAGGGTCCCGCGCATCCTCGGCTGTCAGCACAGCTGACGTTTTGCCGCTATCAGCATCGCTATTCAAGTCGAACTCCGCGGCGGCGCCGCGCTTCCACTTTGTTAACGGCGGCGCTGTGCTCGATCATGGCCAGCGACAACGGCGGGAGAGAGCGGAAGAGGCGACCTTGGCGTCTGCCTCGGTGCCGAGCGGTGGTGTGATGCTGGGCGCAAGTGCGCGCGGTGGAGCAGATTACGTTGATACATCGCTGACCGACTCTTCGCCGTCAGCCTGCGCGCAGGCAGCGGCGCCCATTCTGCCTTGGTTCAGCCTCCTCGTACCGCAGCTGAAAACGGCGCTGACGTACGTTGCTACAGGCGGTGCGCTGATGCTGGTGCACGGTGCCCCGCACTGCGCGAGCATGCTCATCCTGATGCGGTGTATGGAGGAGGCCGTGGGCGTGCCGGCAGCCACGCCCACGTCGGCGAGCCGAGGCCGCGTGCACGTTCTGGAGACGATGCACCTTGCAAAGGCGCCTGTATACTTGCTGTGGACGGGTGTTCGACCGCCGCCCAAGGACATATCTGATGGGGCAGAGGCTCGGGCGCTGCAGGATGCGCAGACGTGCCTACTCGAGGCGCTCAGCACAACAGCGCCGCGCATCTTTCCGCTACGTCGCACAGCGTCCTCGACGCCATCTATCAGCGCCACCGGCGATAGTCGCGCACTGTTACGCGAGAAGCAGCGCCTATGGCTAGGCGAGTCGGACGAGGGGTTTGAGCTGGCCGTGGATGGTTTCCAGCGGTACGGTCATCTCGTCGAGGTTGTCTGGGGGAGGATGGAGGCGTTTCTCCGGCACCGCCGCGAGCGGGCAGAGCGTGAGGTGCACAGCGGCGGTGGCGATCCCCGCCGTGACTGGAGGGCGGCGCCCACGGCGGGCTTGAAGCGCATGCGGAGTGACGGTTGAGCAGGCTCGAGCTCTGTGCGGCGACCCCACGAAAATGCAGGTGCAAGCGGTGGAGGGATGCATGTGCATCGCGTTCTCTCCGACTGTGTGTAGGCGTGTGTGGCCGCATTGCTCAGAGTTTTGGTCGCACTACACATGCAGCCTACTCAGTCGGGTACGGTTATACGTGTGTGCCGACACGCATCTGCACACAGCCAAGCGCGCATACTCATCGTTCATGCTCGTCTCCGCTGACTCCTCACCCCCCCCCTCCCTCCGTCCCCCTCGTTTTCTCTTCCAGCACCCGCCCTCCTCTCCGTGACCATGGCTGTCGCTTCCCTTTGCAGTGACG
Source organism: Leishmania aethiopica (assembly GCA_003992445.1). NCBI lineage: Eukaryota > Euglenozoa > Kinetoplastea > Trypanosomatida > Trypanosomatidae > Leishmania > Leishmania aethiopica. The sequence continues at coordinate 836,686 of RZOE01000003.1, forward strand.
GTACACCGTGCCGGAGCAACTGAGCCCCTCCCGCCTTTCGCCCCGCATCGAGGAATGTGGTGCACGCCAGAAAGCTAAAAGAGTTTGTCCTCTCGTCTTGAAAACTGAAGCTCGCTCACGTACACCGGTGTGCGCTCCTGCGCGTGTGAGACGTTCCCGTCTGTGTCCACGCCTGCACGTAGGCATCTGTGCGCGCGCTCGCCTCATGAGCAGCTCCCTCTGCGAGCCCACTCCCCTTTTCCCTCCTCTCCTCTCTTCTTCTCTCTCTCCGCAACAGTCGCGCCGAACCCCCGCCCCCAACCCCGCCCACTCTGGTGTCGAAAGGTGCCTCGATAACACGACTCACTGTGTGCTCATGTTTTTTTTTTTATGCGTGTCCGCGTGTACACTTGCGTGTGCTCTGTTCTGTCGTGGCTGTGGCAGGGAGTCCCCTGTGCATGTTGTACGCGCGCCCATTCTCTCGCTTGACCGGGCCGGGCTCCCGCTGCCTCTGCGCGTGTGTGTCATAGAATAGAAAAGGGACGAATACCACGAAAGGACCGGCGAAAGCTGTGCCACCGACGCAAGGACGCGGCCTCACAATCGACTGTGCGCACATCCACCCACCACTTCCCACACGTACACGCGTGCTTCAGCAAGCAACCCTCTTCCGCGCACCGACATCATCCTCTCCAGTCGCCCATTTTGAGATATCTCCCTCTCCGATCCCTTACTTCTTATAGCTATTCGCTCCTCTTCGTGCACGGCTACCCTCTCGTCCTCTCCACTCTGTCGCAGCCACCGTGATCGCCGCAGGCGCGCCTACCACGAGACGCGGAGAGCGAGAGCGAAGGGCGAGGGGCCTGTCTGCCGTGTTCAGCAGTACGCGGAAAGCAACCACCACCTCAGCAGTAAAACAAGGTACCAAGCTAGTAGCCCAAGCCGCGGAAGGGTGACTTCAGCGCCGCACACGTTGCAGGTCCTGCTTTTGGCCGGCATTCTCTCCCCCCAATAGCCCAAGCGCGACCCTGCGCGGCAGCCATCGCCTCTCTCTGTGTGTGTGTTGAGTGTATGCTGCTGTGCAACCTATGTCGAATCGTCGGTCGTTCCAGCCTTGTGTTTTTTGGTTTCTATCTTGTGCTTGCGTGCGGTGTGTAAGCGGCGTCTGTGTGTGTTGTGGCCGTTGGCGAGAAGGCGGGAGGGAAAGAGGCATAGACACGCTCACTCGCAACACAGCAACAGGGGCGGTGTAGCGCTGGCTTATGCGATTACTTAGCGCAGTGTGTAGTTGGAGCACCTGCTGTGGCGAATCGCTGCTGGTCTGCTGCTCGGTTGGCAATAGTGGTATATATCTGTGTGTGCGCGCTGTAGTGTGTCTCTCGTCTCCATCGTTTCTTTAACCTTGTCCCCCTTCACGCCACATCGCTCTTGGTGTGCTGTGCTTTCGCTCTCCGGTTCTTTGTGTGTCCTTTTTTTCCCCCTTCTGTGTGCCTGCCGTTGGTCGTACGCGCGAGCAAGGGGAAGCGGTGGCCGGCACACAAGAAGGACGTCTGGCATCACCACCTCGGCGCGCCGTGTATGTGCGAGTGTGTGTGCCTGTGTGACAGGTTACACGAAAATAAAGTTTCCCTTCTTGTATGTGTGTGTGTGGGGGGGGGGAGGGAGAGAGAGGTGGTACGAGTAGTAGTGGTGGGTTTGTGCGTGCGTGCGTGGTGCGCACAGCCAGGCTATCACCGTGACCTGTTGAACTGTGCGTGAGCCTCATCGTCTTTCCTTCTCTGTTGACCTCTTGTCTTTTTTTTTTTTAAATCGCCTTCCCTTCTCTTCGGCTCCCTCCCTCCTTCCCTCCTAGGCGTTGCGGCTGCACCCGACATAAATCAGTGGCCACACCGCAGGAAAGGCGTGTTTGCGTCTGTGTTTCGTTGGATATATGGTTGCCATTTCTTTTTGTTATTGTTTCCTCCCCGCCCGTCCCTCCTCCCTCCTCCCCCCTCCCCCCTCCCCCCTCCCCCCTCCCCCCCCCTCGCCTCGCCACCTGCCCCTTTCCCATACACTTGCATACGCAGCGACAACAACGCGCGCACTTGTGCACACGCCTTTCCGCAACTCCTTTGTACCGAGATCGTCTCCTCCCTTTCGGCTCGTGCAGGGCCGGACGAGAGACGCCCACTTTTCGCGTCATGTTCAACACAGACGCTGCGGACGCATTTTACCTGCGCCTTAGCAATACCTCCTCCCTCGACGTCTCTAAAGAGAGATGCAGCCCCACCTCCTCTCGTCAAGGCTTCCTGCGGCACCGCGGTGATAGCCTCGGCGGGCCTGGTGACTCCTACGCTTACGTGATCAATGACGCGTACCACCACACCTCGCACAGCAGCAAGATGTTAGCGTGGCCGTTTCAGCCTCCGAGCGGCTCTTCGCGCGCCTATACGCGTCTCGAAGGAGCCATAGAGCCCGGAACGCCGTACAACCCCGTCAACTCTTGCCCTTGCCCCTCGACAACAGCAAACCCATCGTCCGCCACGGCAACAGGTGGCGCGCTGCACTTACCGGCCACGCACCGTCGCGTAGGTGCGTCGCTGCCCATGGCCGGCAGCGGTGTGTGGGAACGTGCAGACTATCTTCCTCGTTCATGTCGTGCGGCGTCAGCCGCGGCGCCGCCAGCATCAGTAGTTCACTCCAGCGACGCCTCCAGGGCTACCGCCGTTACGCCCACCCGCCTTGCCGGCGGCGGCGGCGGCGCCAACCTGCTTCCCCAGCGCGTACGTGTCTTCAACCGCAACGGCGTGAATGGCGCTCGCTTGTACGGGTCGATGGGGACGGCGACGCTTTCTGTCGCACGGGGTGTCCGAGCAGCTTCGGGCACGGGATCGACTCAGCGGCCATCTAGCGCCCCTTCGGCGATGTCGGCTGCGGCAAGCGGCCGGCGCGACGGTGCGTCTTCAGCTGCGTATTCGCCGAACACCTACAGCAGCAGGGGTGATGGGTTTGGAAGGCTTCTAGCCGCCTCTGCGTCACAATCTCCGCTCGCCTCCGCCCCCCGCTCGCAGAGGGCGACGGAGCACGAGCTACGCACATCAGTCCCCGTCGCTCCTTCAATCCATGGGCTAGCTCGCTACTCGTCCGAAGATGCGTCGGTTGCCCGACGCAGCGCAGCCGCCAGCAACGGCAGCGGCGCGACGCCATGGACAGCGGGTCAACGGGCGCGGTCGTACTTGCCGCCGTCCTCGTCAGCAATGCACAAGCGCACCGCGACGGCGGCATTGGAGCAGGACGATGGGGATTATACCACAGTTTCCGCCGTGCCGGCGCACTCCACGAGGTGGTCCGCAGACCCGCCATCGTCAACGGCGTCTGTGCGTTCAGCACCCGCAGACGCAAGCTCACCAATGGGCACAGGGGAGTCAGCCTTCAGCGCCGGGTCTCCAAAGAGATCGCTGTCGTACAAGGTCTCGTTGACAGTCGCGGAGCAGGATCCACGCAGCAGTGAGGTGGACGTTGCAGAGCACGACATCGATGAAGGCGCATCGACGTGGTGGACTGTCGACATCGTCATCAACTCTGCTCCGTGCCACGGCGGCTCCGCCTACGAGGAGGCCGCAGCGATGAAGGCGGCAGCGCTGTTGCGGTCGCCAGCCGACATGCGCACGCTCCGGTCGGTTCAGTGCCGGGCACCGGTGCTACCGGCCGATGCGTCAGCAGACGAGGCATGGACCATGACTCAGTCTCTTCTGCGCTGTATCGCGCTTGCATCCGTCGGCGCCTCCTCACCGCCGTGTGTACCGCAGGGTTACTTCTGTTTCAACACAGATTTTAACGAATACGTCCAGCTTTCCGCGGACACGCTGCCGCTGGCCAGTACGCTGTTCAGTGTCGTGATGGTGCCATCATCAGTCGACACTGCCATCGCGGAGGAGGGTTGTGCAGGCTACGCAGAGATGTCGGACGCAACGACGGATGAGGCACAGACGGCCTTGGTGTCGACACCATACCCCGCTCTTCACGATCACTACCTGCTCACGGGCGCCGCGCCATCATGTAACCACGATGGCGCGGTGCCACAACACCACTGGAGTGACGCCGCCGAGCGTGGTGCGGTTGCGGTCACCCCGCGTCCCCCTAGAGGCCGTCGTACCTCGGTGCTTCGCCATGCGCTGCGTCCCTCGTTGCAGCCGCATAGCTGGGAGGGCGTAACGCCGTCGCCGCTCCCGCCACAGCCGTCTGCCGCCGCGGGCAGTGCAAGTCGACACCGACATGCATTTGACGGGAGCACCAGCAGCCACCACCATCTCACCCCAGTGGAGGAGGTGTCCCCATACCCACAACGCCCTCGTAGGTGCTACGAGTCGGCGGTGGTGTCGCCAGGTGCGCGGGGCAACGGCGACTCCGCCGGCGTGATTCTTACGTACGACGGCGACGCAGGCGAGGACGACAGCTACCCAATGGTCTCGTACAGTGTGGAAAGTGATGCTGGCGATGCCGTCTACGGTGCCGCGTCTCCTCCTGCGCTGCCGACGTCGTGCAAAGGTCCTGCGCACGGCCACTACGTGGATGGCGATTGTGCCGCGGGGGAGGCGATGAACGATGCTGCTGATAGCCGATACGGTAATGACGCCGTGGGCTATATCGATGACGACGACGAAGCTGCCCCACAAGCGGAGGCAGAGGAGGTCATTGACGCGAATGTCGTGTGCACTGCCAAGGCGGCGGAGCATCGACTTCGCGCGAGCTGCGGCAGCAGCAGCAGCAGCAGCAGCCCTGAGGGCACCAGCCGCCTTCGGTGCTTTCATAACGCACCACCCTCGTCGAAACCGTTGACGCAACCGCTGTCAAACCCCTCAACTACGCACGGTGACCCCGCCCGGCCGGAAAGCGATAGCAAGGCCTCGCCACAGCGTCCGCCAACGGCCCCCACCCAAGGCTACAGCCGCGTAGGGGTTTTCGCGGCAATGCAAAGGCCCTCTCCATCGACCCTGCCCGCTGCCCCTCTACAGCCGCCGCCGCAGCAACTGTTCTTTGACGACCCCGTCCTGCAGCGCAACTTCGAGAGTGCGTGCGAGCAGGCACCACCATCTCCACAGCACGCCGCAGGGAGCGCAGAGGGCGGCGGTGGCGGCCGCTACCCTATCTATGTGCCGCCCCCGCCGCGCACGGTTCCAGTGCCACCATCGCCACCGCTGCCACCACCACCGCCGGCGCACGGCGCCTACAGGCCTGGGGCGCATCCATACTTTGACCCCTCCCCGTCGACGGCATTGTCCGTGCCTGGGTTTTCGCCGACGCCGCCATTCAGCGCATATGGCACGGAGGCGCTGACAGCGACAAGGAATCGAGCGCAGCGTGACGCCCTAAATGTATTGCTGCAGAGGTCCGCCCAGGCACGACAGCAGGCACCCGGCTCTCGGGTGCCTTTCCGGCCACCACCAACACCAGCCTCTAGCGGTGACGTGGCTGTCTCCGCTGCCCCTCTACGAGCGACGACGTCCACGAGGCCTCAGCCACCCCACTCAGAAGTAGACTCCGCGGTGGATTCTGCTGCCGCTGCCACGGGTGGAATCGCCTCCACTGCTCACCGGCTCTTCGCGCCCTCGCTCAGCTCGCTCTCTCGTCCTTTGCTGCATCCTGTGACGGGCGCCGCCGTCCCTCAGTCTGTCGCAGCACCGTCACCAACGCCAGCGGAGGAAAGCACAGACACACCAATGCGCCACGACCGCTCTCCCTCTCCTCAAAAAGAGGAGCGTTCTGCAACGACGGCCGTCGAGGCGGATGTGCCGCGTGAAGTAGAGGCGGATGCCTCGGTCAGCGCCCACGCTGCGGCCGCCGCGATCGCAGCGCTCCCCAAGTCGCGCGCGGACGCAGTGGAGGCGACGTCGCAAGACGATCAGCACAACAGGGAGGAGGCGCAGCGCAATCATAGTACACACACCGCACCGACTCTGGAGGGCGGTGCGAAGGACAAGGCGGCTGCCGGCATGAACGGGGACGCGGATCATGATGCAGAGGGGGCCACTGCTGTCACGACGGCCGCGGCAGCCGTCGAGGAGAGTAGAAAGAGCAGAGGCGGTGGTGGTGACGCTCTTGGGTACTTGGCAGACGCAGAGACAACACCGATGCCCGCGGCTGGCAGTTCTGCACCAGCTCCTGCTGCAGATGAAAGTGATGCGGTCGCTGCTGGTGTGGAGGTGCCCAAGGAGTCCGCTCGGACGTCTCCGACAGACACCGACATGGAGCTGCGGGCCTCCGCTGTCGATGCCGAGGAGTTTGAAACTCTGTCTGCCAGCGAATCAGCTGCCGCCAAGGAGAAGAGCAAGGATGACTGCAGCCACTCCCAGAACCACGCTGCCGCCCCCGATGCGTACCCAGTGGAGGCCGGCGACCCTGACACCATTCCCACTGTCATCGCTGTGGCTGCTCGTCAAGCTGCGTACAAGGTGGCCGACGATTTGACTGAGCAGGCGACGCTGTCGCCGGTGGCGCCGCACACGGCCGCCACGGCTCGACCAGCTGAGTATGCCACGGAAGCGCCACGAGCCCAGGGCGACGGTGACATAGCGGGCGGAGCCAAGGTGCCCGGTGAGAGTACCCGCGATCGCGAGAGCGCCACCGAGGTCGTGGACATTGCCGCGCCTGACAGCACGAGTGGCCTAGGTGCCCACATTGCGGCAGCGGAAGCTGTAGGGAAGACCCCGGCCAGTGATTCAGCCGCCGAGCCGGTGGACGCCGGGCAGCCCAACAGGCAGCAGCAGGAAGCAGGCTGCACGCCCGAAGACGACACCCCCGATACCAATGTCTGCGGGGCACAGCTGGAGGCCAGTACCTGCGCCGATGATGTCCCTCTATTACTCTCAGGCAAGCAGCTTTCCTCGGTAGCAGACGACATATCAATGAACGCCGAGGGCAAGCGCGGGGAGGGCGAAGAGGTGGACTTGACCTTCCTGGCGGAGCCGGCGCTCGAGGCGTCACCAGAGGTGCCCGGCGACGAACACCACGCTGTCGCGGGTGAGGGCAGCAAGGCTGCGTCGCCGCTACAGCCGGATCACAGCGCGGAGTTGAGTACTACCACCGACAATGAAGGAAACAAGGTACCCAGCGAGGCAGGAGCTTCAGTTACGCAGCGGCTAAAAAGAACGAGTGATGCGTCAGACTCACCGCAAGCCCTCGGCTCCGACAGCGATGACGAGTTGGCCAACGCTGTCGCGGTGGACATGCTGTCGAGCGAGAGCGCGGTAGCGGAGAAGAACCCGTTCGGCGCGGCGACCGAAGCGAAAACCCTTGCAACGCAGCCGGATGTAGCAGCGGCCGCTGCACCCGTCATCGCAGGCGGCGATTCAACCCCGTTTTTGATGATTGCTGCGGCGAAGTTCCTGCCGGCGCCTGTGATTTTGGTGGCGACCCAGCGGGAGAAAGATGAGGACCCGGATGCGCCGCCGCAGGTGCTACATCACCGCGCCGCGGCAGCAGCCGCGGCGGCGGTGGCCAACGCCTTCTACGGTTTATGGGAGGAGTCGATGACGGAGGATGGCACAGGTGACGGCGACGACGCCGGTGGCGCCGACCACGGTGACACAACCGCCGTGGGCGAGGATGAAGAGGAGGGAGATCAACAGGGTCGCAGTGCCACATCCGAGGCTGTCACAACCGCCACGATTACGACGAGTGAGGACGACATCGAGGGGGCAGTGGATGTACCCATGGACGTCTTCCGCGACTCCCTCTCCCTCACAAACACGCCAACGCTGATCCGCCGCGGCGAAGGGCGGGATGAGAACATGTCGGTCGCCGCGACGGCGAGCTTGGCAGACCCGATCGACATGCTCGCCCGCACCATCGGCTCCGATATGTGCCTGCCGCCGGCGCCGCGTGCTGTGACACTTGTCGCTAACCCTGACGCGGGCGTAGGCTCCACGGACGTACTCTTCCATCTCCATCACAAAGAGTCCTCATCCGCAGTCGCCATCAAGGCTACAGGAGGCGCAGCTGCGGCCGTTGGCGAGATCGACGTCGCCGCCGAGACATCCGGCCATCATGCCGGAAACGAGGCGTCCGCGTTTTCGGCAGAAGTGGCACAGCGGCGCCAAGCTTCCTCGCGCGCAGCACATTTCTTGTCGCCCGCGTCTGCATCCTCACCACCGTCGGCGGCGTCACAGCCGGTCGCGTCGCTGAACGGGTCTACGGCGCGAACCACCGTGGACGCCAATGCTGATGGCGATCGGCTCTCGATTGCGCTGCGAGAGGCAGAGGCGTCGCCCGACGCCATCAATGAATGGCCGCGCGTAGAGCCGCACAGAAGCACTGCGACGCAGGTGAACGGCCCCGTACTTCCACTCTTTGAGGTGTCTGGTGACGTTGGCGGTGACGGAGCGGCCACCCTCAAGATACCCATGACCACAGCGGCTTTAGAGGTCGGCGCGGCCGACGCTCCGCAGCCATCGGCGTCGCTGCTGCGGCCCTTTGCGCCAACGTCGCAGACAGCCAAGCCCGCACTGCCGCTGCCACTCTCGCCGGCACAGGTACTATCACTGCCCACGCCGTCGTTGCTACCGTCCCCGCCGCTCAGCGAAGGCGCCATGAAGAAGACGATGGTGCTGCTGGGCTTTCCCGGATCGGCGTGGGAGTTCATCATGACCCACCACTACGAGGGTATGCATGACGCCTTCACGAAGGACTCTGCCGTGGCCGCCAACGTCCCCATCTCCGCGATTCAGGACGTGCGCTATAGCAAGGGGAGCCTCATGGTCGACCTGTACGTGCTGCACCCGGCGAGTTCCAGTGAGAACTTCATTCGGGATCAGATGTCTAGCTACGCATATCCGACTCTCTGGGCCTTTTACGAGGTGAAGAAGCGCGAGAGGAAGCAGCTCCTGCACGGCCGCGGGATGAGCGTAGCGGGTGCGATGCCGGCGCAGCGTCTGCCACCACTTTTAACGCCCACGCTTTCATCACAGGAGGAGGTGAGCTGGACAGCCTCGTAGTCTCCGTGTGTGTGTGTGTGTGTGTGTGTGTGTTCAAATGGACACGCATGTGTGGGGCCGACGCGCTCTCGTGATCTGCTCGGTAGCATCTCTGTCGGAGCGGAGGCCGCTCCTCGCCCCGCGCCCTTTTCATCTCTCGCTGGGTCGGAGCCGACCTTTCTCTGCCTCTTTCCCCGGTGTTTCTCTTTCATGCGTCTTCTTGTTTCCTCCTCGATCTGCTTTGCCCCCAGTGTCTGGTGCTTGTCCATGCCGGCTCGATGGCTCTTTCCAGATGTACATATATGTGTTTTTTTTTTCCCCCGTGTAGGTCTTCTCTGACACATCCCCATGTGACGGTCGCCATCCGACTCGACTACTCGGCACAGCCTTCTTGCCCCTTCTCCCAAGAATCATCATCTTGCGCTTTATTGTACTATAGAAACGCCGTTCTCGCTCCTCCCTCGTGGCGGGACGCGGTCCTTTCCGGAAGGAAACTTTTTTTTTTGCTCTCTTGGGCTGCCGCATTGCCTTCTCGCCTCACGTGTGTCTGGATGGTGCGCCTCTCTCCGCCTCATCTCATCCCTCGGAGATGAGCATGCCTCCTTCTATCCACACACACACACACACACACACTCACGCGCGCGCAAGACCGCCACCGTTTGCGCCTTGTGTGGATCGACTCGGTGCCCATCCGACACGACCGCTTTCGTGTCCTGCATGCGTGTCTGGAAAGGGGACCGGTGAGGGAGATGCAGGCAGGCTGAAGAGGGCGCGCACCTTCATATCTGGGAACCTCGAGCCATGAACCGGCAAGTGTCGTACCCCGGTTGGAGGCGTTCTGACTGAAGATGGTACTGATGGTGGCAGTTGTAGAGGAAAAGCCTTTGTTCTCCTCGCTTTCCCTCTCATTCAATGGCGGCAGTGTAAAAGATGCCCGCTGTATACATCTATATCTCTGTGTGTGTGTGTCTTTATATTATTCTTTTCCCCTCATCCCTGCTCTCCTATACACTGCCTCGCTTGACTTGTCTCACCATCCCTCTTTCGACAGGCTGCGCCGACTGTGCGTGCGGGTTTTGTGCGTCTATGCGTGTATCGGGGGGTGAGTGTCTCTTTACTTTGTTGTTGCGGTTGCCTCCGACCCACCCTCCTTCCTTTCTCCATGTGCTCGCGTGCTGTGCAGCTTTCCATACACACCTCTTCCCCACACTTCTTTCTTTCATCGCTTCTACGGTTCACTGGCGCGACTCCACACACATACGCACACACACATGGTAGAAGGGTGCATGTGCACACTGACATGCCCACATTCCCATGTATCTTATCTTCGTGTCTCTCCCCCTTCTCTCCCCCTCTTTGGTTTCCGCTGTTGGCTCAAGTCGGCATGTGCGTCTCACGATATACACGGAGGGACGCCCGGTGTGCAGCGCACAGGCATACGCGTAACTATGCCTTGCTCCTTTTTATGTCTGGCGCTCTCTTCCTTCCGCTCTCCCTTTCCTTCGCTAGATGACCATGGTCTCTCCATCTGTGTCTGTGTCTGTGTGGGCGCGGTGCACCCGTCTGTATATGTGTATGCATCCAAGGCAACTCATCTTACGCACCACCGCATCTCCCTCCCGTTACTTCTTCCCTTCCCAGGATTTTTGCCGTTTTTCTATACACTTCAGACACGATTGCCTTCCACGGGCGCACACACAGTCCAGCAAGGGCTGCCGCCTCCCGCCCACCCCCTGTCTCATATCCCTTTGTGTGTGTGTGTGTGTGTGTGTGTTCCTTTTCCTTCCTGGCTTGTTTCTCCAGCTTTCCATCGTTCCCCCTCTCCTCCCCTCTTCTGCTGCGGTTCTCGGCTCGGAGGAATGGAGAAAACGGTGTGCCTCTCCCGCTGTCGTTGTCGCTGTGTCTCGTAGTGGCCCCTCGCGATTCTCATTCCAAACCGTAAAATCGATTGTTATGCCTCACTCACTCCATCTCTCCCTCTGCGCGCGTGTGCGCGCGCGCGAGTGTCGTTGAAGCCGCGTCGCATTCTCCTTCCGCCATCCGTCTCGATGGACACCCCCTCTTTCATTGATCCGTGCGTCTCCTCCGTCGCTGGTGCCCGCCCGGCTCTCCCGCCCGCCTTTTCTCCCTCTGCTCTTTGGTCACGCTTTATTTTGTGCCGATGTTGTTGCAGCCCGAAGTCCTCGTCGTCATGGCGGCGTATGGGTCCGCTGGACATGGAGGAGGTGCGGCGGGGGCGAGTGCGGGGAGGCTTGATGGCAGGCGATGCCGTAGGTGAGGCGCAGTCTGCAGATCGTTCTGCAATCTTTATTACGCTTCCGGCCCCTCCCACTCATCCTTTCCCTCTTGCGCGTGCATGGATCATCCACGGAGTGCGTTGCTTCGCCTTTCTCGGATAAGCCACAAGGGGAAGTGCTTCCCATTCCTATACACAGCCCTTCCTCTCTCATTATTATAATCGCGTGTTCTCTCCCCGCTTCACTGTGTAAGCACACAAGCACACACACGTCTGTGTCTGGGTGTGTATGCCCCGCCCCGCCCCTCCTCCACCCTCTTGCTTTCTCGTTGGGGCCACCATCACTTCCTCGTGCCGCCTCTGGTAGACAGAGAGGGTGGGAGAGGCTGTCTTGAGGGGAGAGGACTAGGACTGTGCGTGTGTGCATTGATGATCTCGCTGATTGCTGGTGGATGCGCCCCATTTACGCACATAAGTAAACGTGCAAGTGTTGTGTGTTTTCCTACCAGGTATGGGGGGGGTGTCTGTGTGTGTGGTGGGGGGAGGGGAGGCTCTCCTCTCTCCTTTCTTCGCTTATGTCTTGATACGTTTGTGGAGGCCGTGCACCTCGCCTTCCCCCCTTCCCCCTCCCCCCACCGACGCGTTTCTCTTCCCTCCTCCAGTTTCGCCGTTGCTTCGAACTAGGTTTGCAGGTAAGGCCCCATCGGTGTTTTTTTTCTGTCCCCTGTATGATTCTCTTCCTGTGTACAGGTGCGTGTGATATGCTATGCTTGATGGCCGGTGCTGCTGTCGTGGAGGAGAGGGAGGTGAGGGAGGGTGTATGTAACTGTGGCGAAGCGCGCTGATGTCCCGTCCTGCCTCCCTCCCTCCACTTGTACCCTTGTGTGTATCTGGTGTCAGTTGGATGCGCGATTTCCGCCCCCCAACTCTCTCGCCCTTTGTTGATGTGCCTCCGTACGTTGATCTGTCTCGAAAGATGTGCGCACTCAGCGGCAACGAAATCGGTGAATGTACGCACATGCAGCCACACACGCACACACACACACACACACACATGGAAAGCAGTGTGCGAGAGCCTGCACGCGCTCTGACAACGTCGCTGTCGGTGGCTGGATCACCTGTCGCATCTCGCGTGCCCCTCTCCATTTTCTCCCCTCTGTCCTCCTCCTCCTCTTGGCAGTGTGCGGTAGCTGCTGAGAAGCGAGGAGGGGGGGGTGGGGAGTGGGACTGGAGAAGGAAGGATGAGAAAGGCCGAAATCTGGCAGAGGGGTGTGTGTGTGTATGTGTGTGGGGGGGGGGGGGGGAGGGTAGAGCAGAGAGCCCACTGAGGCAAGCGCGGGCGCCCCTCACCCTCGCCACACCTCATCCGAGTCCGTCGCTTTGCCCCCTCTCCCACTCCATCCTTCCCTCACTTTGCGGCTCCTCGCCTCCTGCGTTGGAGCAGGGGTGTCGCTGCAGCTGCCTCCTTCCCTACCCCACCCCCTCTTCGTCTTCACAGGAGCAGGGTTCGTGTGTGTGTGCGCCAGATGTTCAGTACTTTGGCTGTGTGTGAGCTTCTCCCTCACTCGCACTTCTGCTCTCTCAACTCTCTCCTCCCACGCCTTGCATTCTATCGCGTTGGTCCAACTCTCCCACCCTGCGGCACGCGCTACAGATCCAACAGCCAGGTCGACAACACGGGCTCTTTCACCACTACGAGAAAAAAGAAGGCGAGAGGCATCGGCGTAACTCCGAGCACCACTCTCCAGGAGCAGCAGCAGCAGCAGCAGCACACCGCCCATGTACACACCTTCTCTGCTCAGCACAGCCGCACGCCATACCTCGTAATTCGTCTTGAGGACCCGACAGAGGTGAAGGGCGTACGCGCTGCTGCTCGCCGTCAGCCACTCCCCGCCACAACCGAGGGAGGAAGAGGCGTAATAGGTTGAATCACTTGTCTACTTAGCCCTTTTATCTCTCTTGCTTTAGCCCAACCCTCCCCTCCCCTCCCCCTTCCTCTGGAGTAGGACGTGTTCCACGGATATCTCTGTCCACAGATCACGACTGCGGATACTTTCTGTTTTCACTCATAGATGTGCAGATACCCACCGGCGCGCACGCACGATCAAATCTGCCACCGCTGTCGCTACGTGCGTCTCTTGTATCGCAGCATCAGTGAGCCTTCTCGTCGCCAATCATGCAACCGCCGCCGTCGTCGTCACTGCAGCGAAGCGACAGTCCACAGAAAACGGTGTGCGCACAGCGTGATCATGATGTCATTTCGGCTGTGGCTGCGGGTTATCGAAGCGCGTCATCGCTGCATGTAGCGCGAGCAACGGAGGCAGCCGAAACAGCTACGCCGTCGACATCGCGGGTGCTAGCAGAGCCTTCTCGACCTCTAGGGCAGAAGCGACAGGCACCGGCAACCTGCCAGCGCCTTCAGCGACGCGGTAGCGTGGACACGTTGCCTGCGATTGGCCGCCTTGAGGCTGCGCGCCAGGTGCCCAACACGGACTGGTTTCATCCCTTACGTGCCCTGCAGCGGCAACGGCAGACGGCGGCAGAGGCATACATCCCCTCTACCATCGCTGCGGCAGAGGCCGAGGATGCCCAGCGAGCTAGACTTGCGCTCGCCCCGATGCCGCTGGACTGGGGTTGCTGTGAAACGAAATGCGCAGACGATCTCAGCGTTCCGTGGCCTTTCTCTGCCAAGGCGCACCGAGATGTCGACGCGGTGATACCCGCGCAGAAGCGTCTCTCTAATGTTGACCGCCTTCGCCGGTTGTCCTTCGTTGCCACAGAACCACCGCCGCGAAGGCTTCTCATTCATGAGCCTCGATCGAGATCCTGTCAGGGTGGCGGCTCTTGCTTCTCAGCTGCATACCCCACCACCTCGCGTTGCGGCGCTAGCGTGCACACGGGGACCAAGGATGAAATGGCTGATACGCTGACTGTAAAGGTCGATGCGGTGACTCCAACGCGGGAAAGCCCGGCACACATGCCGGCGTTACCGGCGCTGGAGAGCGCTGCGGACTTAGATGCGCACCTACGCTGCATCTCTCGGCAGTACGCGCGACTTGACCGTATGATCAGAGGCTACAGCACCCCAGACCACCACGACATCGTTGCTTCCCGCGTGGTGCCTAACGAGACACCGGCGGCGCTGCCACAAGAGCTAGCGCCGCCTTGCCTCTACCCACAACCGCCCCCCTCCACCAGCGACGTGAGGCTCGTCGTACAGCCGCCCATTCAGCTTTCGCAGCGTTCCTCTCTCTCCCTTGGCGCCCCATTAAGCTCCTTTTATATCACGCCCGCAGTGCAGCTGACGCGCCTTTCGACCACACAGGTGCAAGCACTGCCCACCTTCACTTCTCTGACGGCCGCCACGTCTGGTGCCGTCACCACACACCTCGACAGTGCAAACACCGCTCTCCACCACTTCCGCGCCGGAAACCGACTGCCGCAGCACCCCCGCCGCTGGCACAGCGCAAACTCTCAGACCTCTCTCACAGCCACTCTGAACACCACCGCACCTCCACCAGACCGCCTCCATTCACCGGCGCACATGACGCACGATTTCGGTGTCACTGTGCTTTCCTCATGGCGCGCCACTTTCACAACCTCCTCGATCATGAGCAGCAGCAGCGCGCACACATCGCCGCCGATGCCCACTGCGCCCTCAACACCGTACGCACCTTGCACAACCAGTACTGCCGGTACTTGGAAGTGACGCGTGGTCACCAAAAGACCTGCACAGCAACCCCTGAACTACACGAGACCTCTCGCCTCCTTCCTCTTTATCCATCCGAGAAACCAGAAACGAGGTACACAGACAAAAATCATCACCGTCAGCCGCGCAGCTTCTCCAACACAAACCTCAGAAAGAACCCCGGCAGAACCACCCACGCTGCTGCTCCGCAGGAGGCGTACGAGGACGTGGTGGAGGTTGACCACGCTGCTGCTCCGCGGGAGGCGTACGAGGACGTGGTGGAGGTTGACCACGCTGGTGCTCCGCAGGAGGCGTACGAGGACGTGGTGGAGGTTGACCACGCTGCTGCTCCGCAGGAGGCGTACGAGGACGTGGTGGAGGTTGACCACGCTGCTGCTCCGCAGGAGGCGTACGAGGACGTGGTGGAGGTTGACCACGCTGCTGCTCCGCAGGAGGCGTACGAGGACGTGGTGGAGGTTGACCACGCTGCTGCTCCGCGGGAGGCGTACGAGGACGTGGTGGAGGTTGACCACGCTGCTGCTCCGCAGGAGGCGTACGAGGACGTGGAGGAGGTTGACCACGCTGCTGCTCCGCAGGAGGCGTACGAGGACGTGGAGGAGGTTGACCACGCTGGTGCTCCGCAGGAGGCGTACGAGGACGTGGAGGAGGTTGACCACGCTGGTGCTCCGCGGGAGGCGTACGAGGACGTGGTGGAGGTTGACCACGCTGCTGCTCCGCAGGAGGCGTACGAGGACGTGGTGGAGGTTGACCACGCTGCTGCTCCGCGGGAGGCGTACGAGGACGTGGTGGAGGTTGACCACGCTGCTGCTCCGCAGGAGGCGTACGAGGACGTGGTGGAGGTTGACCACGCTGCTGCTCCGCAGGAGGCGTACGAGGACGTGGTGGAGGTTGACCACGCTGCTGCTCCGCAGGAGGCGTACGAGGACGTGGTGGAGGTTGACCACGCTGCTGCTCCGCGGGAGGCGTACGAGGACGTGGTGGAGGTTGACCACGCTGCTGCTCCGCAGGAGGCGTACGAGGACGTGGTGGAGGTTGACCACGCTGCTGCTCCGCAGGAGGCGTACGAGGACGTGGAGGAGGTTGACCACGCTGCTGCTCCGCAGGAGGCGTACGAGGACGTGGTGGAGGTTGACCACGCTGCTGCTCCGCGGGAGGCGTACGAGGACGTGGTGGAGGTTGACCACGCTGCTGCTCCGCAGGAGGCGTACGAGGACGTGGTGGAGGTTGACCACGCTGCTGCTCCGCAGGAGGCGTACGAGGACGTGGAGGAGGTTGACCACGCTGCTGCTCCGCAGGAGGCGTACGAGGACGTGGTGGAGGTTGACCACGCTGCTGCTCCGCGGGAGGCGTACGAGGACGTGGAGGAGGTTGACCACGCTGCTGCTCCGCAGGAGGCGTACGAGGACGTGGTGGAGGTTGACCACGCTGCTGCTCCGCAGGAGGCGTACGAGGACGTGGAGGAGGTTGACCACGCTGGTGCTCCGCAGGAGGCGTACGAGGACGTGGTGGAGGTTGACCACGCTGCTGCTCCGCAGGAGGCGTACGAGGACGTGGTGGAGGTTGACCACGCTGCTGCTCCGCAGGAGGCGTACGAGGACGTGGTGGAGGTTGACCACGCTGCTGCTCCGCGGGAGGCGTACGAGGACGTGGAGGAGGTTGACCACGCTGGTGCTCCGCAGGAGGCGTACGAGGACGTGGTGGAGGTTGACCACGCTGCTGCTCCGCAGGAGGCGTACGAGGACGTGGTGGAGGTTGACCACGCTGCTGCTCCGCAGGAGGCGTACGAGGACGTGGTGGAGGTTGACCACGCTGCTGCTCCGCAGGAGGCGTACGAGGACGTGGTGGAGGTTGACCACGCTGCTGCTCCGCAGGAGGCGTACGAGGACGTGGTGGAGGTTGACCACGCTGCTGCTCCGCAGGAGGCGTACGAGGACGTGGTGGAGGTTGACCACGCTGCTGCTCCGCAGGAGGCGTACGAGGACGTGGAGGAGGTTGACCACGCTGCTGCTCCGCAGGAGGCGTACGAGGACGTGGAGGAGGTTGACCACGCTGCTGCTCCGCGGGAGGCGTACGAGGACGTGGTGGAGGTTGACCACGCTGCTGCTCCGCAGGAGGCGTACGAGGACGTGGTGGAGGTTGACCACGCTGCTGCTCCGCGGGAGGCGTACGAGGACGTGGTGGAGGTTGACCACGCTGCTGCTCCGCAGGAGGCGTACGAGGACGTGGTGGAGGTTGACCACGCTGCTGCTCCGCAGGAGGCGTACGAGGACGTGGAGGAGGTTGACCACGCTGCTGCTCCGCGGGAGGCGTACGAGGACGTGGAGGAGGTTGACCACGCTGCTGCTCCGCAGGAGGCGTACGAGGACGTGGAGGAGGTTGACCACGCTGCTGCTCCGCAGGAGGCGTACGAGGACGTGGTGGAGGTTGACCACGCTGCTGCTCCGCGGGAGGCGTACGAGGACGTGGTGGAGGTTGACCACGCTGCTGCTCCGCAGGAGGCGTACGAGGACGTGGTGGAGGTTGACCACGCTGCTGCTCCGCGGGAGGCGTACGAGGACGTGGTGGAGGTTGACCACGCTGCTGCTCCGCGGGAGGCGTACGAGGACGTGGGGAGGTTGACCACGCTGCTGCTCCGCGGAGGCGTACGAGGACGTGGGGAGGTTGACCACGCTGCTGCTCCGCAGGAGGCGTACGAGGACGTGGTGGAGGTTGACCACGCTGCTGCTCCGCAGGAGGCGTACGAGGACGTGGGGAGGTTGACCACGCTGTGCTCCGCGGAGGCGTACGAGGACGTGGTGGAGGTTGACCACGCTGCTGCTCCGCGGGAGGCGTACGAGGACGTGGGGAGGTTGACCACGCTGCTGCTCCGCAGGAGGCGTCGAGGACGTGGGGAGGTTGACCACGCTGTGCTCCGCAGGAGGCGTACGAGGACGTGGTGGAGGTTGACCACGCTGCTGCTCCGCAGGAGGCGTACGAGGACGTGGAGGAGGTTGACCACGCTGTGCTCCGCGGAGGCGTACGAGGACGTGGTGGAGGTTGACCACGCTGCTGCTCCGCGGGAGGCGTACGAGGACGTGGAGGAGGTTGACCACGCTGCTGCTCCGCGGGAGGCGTACGAGGACGTGGTGGAGGTTGACCACGCTGCTGCTCCGCAGGAGGCGTACGAGGACGTGGAGGAGGTTGACCACGCTGCTGCTCCGCAGGAGGCGTACGAGGACGTGGAGGAGGTTGACCACGCTGCTGCTCCGCAGGAGGCGTACGAGGACGTGGAGGAGGTTGACCACGCTGCTGCTCCGCAGGAGGCGTACGAGGACGTGGAGGAGGTTGACCACGCTGCTGCTCCGCGGGAGGCGTACGAGGACGTGGAGGAGGTTGACCACGCTGCTGCTCCGCGGAGGCGTACGAGGACGTGGTGGAGGTTGACCACGCTGCTGCTCCGCAGGAGGCGTACGAGGACGTGGTGGAGGTTGACCACGCTGCTGCTCCGCAGGAGGCGTACGAGGACGTGGTGGAGGTTGACCACGCTGCTGCTCCGCAGGAGGCGTACGAGGACGTGGTGGAGGTTGACCACGCTGCTGCTCCGCAGGAGGCGTACGAGGACGTGGAGGACAGCAGTCACGCTGCCGATCCGCTGTGGGGGTATGAAGACCCTGATGATGTTAGCGGTGTGTTGTTTGTGGGGTCTGGTATGCGGATGTCGGATGATTTCGGCGTCGTGGGAATGTGCGATTTGGGTAATAATTGGGGAGCGGAAGGAGTGCGGGCGACTTGGACACGAAAGACGGCTACCGATGCGGGGCACCGGAAGTTAGGTATGATGAGAGCGGCAATGTTGTAGACGTGTGTTTTTGTTATCCAGATTTAACGCTTGATGTTGGCGCCGAGGAGAGTGGAGTAGGGGAGGTTTTCACGGAGACTTGCGGATTGTGGCGTTCAGTGGTTACGTCTAGTAAGCAACTGTTGAGGGGTCCCAACTGGCGTCAGCACTTGGTGTCGTGTGCTCCACGGATACGCGAGCTGGTAATTGCGGATGTGAGTGCTATGCTGGACTGTTCTGCGGCATGTGTTCGCAATGTGCGGCTTTGCGCCGCTGGTGCTGCTGCAGCTAGTGGTGAGATGACCGCACTTGGCAGAGTGGAGGATGACATACTGTGCATCGATCTAGGCGTTATTCAAGAGGCTACAGTGGCACTGCACCCGCTAGGCGGGGTGCAGTTCCTGCTCGATGGCTGCAGTTTTCCTTATCTTCAACAATGGCGCCGTAGTCGCGACGAGTTGAAGTGCATGGGTGAGGTTGTTGCGCACGGGGCGCTTTCTTCGCTCTCGAAAGTGGCGGCGCTTTTCACCAACATGGAAGGCGACGAGAGGAGAGGCGGGGCGCAGGGGGTTGAGCTGCAGCTGTGGGCGTACTCCACCAAAGGCGCGGAGGCAAGATCCAGGGGGCTTTCTGTTCTGAAACGACTCCCATTGCCATCAGCGCGGGTAGTCTACCAGCCGGAGCGGCGAAACTGTAGCGAGGGAAGCCTTGGCTCGCTCACCTATGTAGAGCAAGAGACGGTTCTTTCTGATCCCACATACGGTGCCTCATCAGGCAGGTTGGTGGAATCGGCCCTGCGGCGGGAGGTCCACACGTGCAAACTCCCTGCGTCCGCGCAGGCTGCACCAGAACCACTGCCAACACAGCCGGTGCGATCGATGCCTTTGCAGGCGGCTACACCGTCTGGTATTGAGAAAATCATAAAGCAGGAGAAGGAGAAGGCGTGCAACTTGATAGCCACCCGTCCCGTTGCTACCCCGCTCACAGTGCTTGCAGAGACACTCGCGATGACGTCGCAGCCCACTGAGATGGCGGGCTTGCCGAAGGAGGCAGTGTACAAGGCAAACCCAAGGGGCTTTTTTTCTTCTGGGAAGCGTAAGCACATGTGAAGCCCGTCTACCTGCCCCTCCTCGGTTTTTGTTGTTTTTTGTACGTCTGCGTCGTCATGCTGCATCGGACGGCGTGCAGAGGCGCTGAAAGAGGCAGAGGTGAAGAGAGCGTAGCGTTGCACTGCTGCTGAAAGACTGCCAGACAAGTGATTGCTGTGCGTAGCTTGTGATAGGGCGCGTTGTGTGGATAAAGTGTGTGTGTGTTTGATCTTACTCGCCAGTCTCGTCTCCTCTCCCCATTCCATGAGCTCCTACCTTTCTCGTTCCGCATCCCCTCGTGGCCGAGCGGCGATCGCCCTTGCGTTTCTTCTCAACGGTGTCTCGACATGCTCCGACTCTCTCTCTCCTCTCTATCCGTGTGTGGATGTGGTGGCTCGCTTCCTTTCGTGTATATATATATATATATATATATAGTCATCAACGCACGCAATATAGGAAGGGCGTGCGTGCACTTGCACCTCTGCATGAGTGTGGGTAAGGGCGCTTGCCTCGCCCACACCGACCATCCCCACCCTACCCCCTCTCTCCTTCCTTGTGTATTTTTTTTTTGCTTATCCCTTCTCTATGTTGGTTTCTGTGTGTCCTCCTTGTTGTGCACCACTGTGGCTAACGCACACGCTTCTCTCTTTTCACCATACGCATGCATGCGGCCGCGTATATGCGTGTATGTGCGTGGGAGGGTTTGTATGAGGCGAAAGCTTTCCCACACGTCCCCCCTCCCCCTTCCACTCTCGCTCCGCCTGTGCTACGGCATGGTGTCGTTTTCTGTTGTTGTTTACTTTCTGTTGTTTCGTATGTTTGTGGACATGTGTGGGTGCCGCGTATGACGCCCCCCTCTTCCCTACCCTCCCAAACACACACCGCACGCACGCACTGCCCACCCCTCCTCCATGCCAGCTTGGATGGCATCGTGTGCGTGTGTTTTGTGTGAGTGGTTGAATGTATCGTCCATGTACAGTTGAGACCCCCCATCCTCCCCCCATCCTCCCCCCCCCCTCCGTGCCCCCCTGTCTCTTTCTCTTGAGAGATGCATGCATATGTGCATCCATAGGCAGAGACATACCTGCGCACAGGCATAGAAGAAAGCCCAAGAGGTACAGGAGAGGGACGAGAGGCAAGACACCCCCCCTTCTTCTCTCCTCCGCGTATGTCTGGATCTGTCTGTGCGCGCGTGTGTGCCTTTCCGTGTCAACCTCTGTCGACACTCCCCACCTGTACCGATGTTTTTATATGAGTATGGGTTTGATGGTATTGGTGCGTTCGACGGTGGTGAGGGATTGGACGCTCTCCTCTCTCTCTCTCTCCCGCACGCCGTGCAACGTTGATGATCATTTCTCCAAACGCACAAGTCATACGCGCACACACTGAAGGGCTAGAGTCTCTCTCCCTAGTGGAGAAGGCATGCGGCCGTGTCGAAGCTGCCTTATACGCTTGGGCAGTGCCTCAACCCTTTGCCTACACGTGTCTGGGCGAGCAAGAGAGAGAGTGCGGCCGTGGCATCAGCAGCTGGCTTTTGCACATGCACACGTACTCGATAGCTCTTCAGTGGGAAGGTAGTTTCCTCTTCTCTTCCGCTCTCTCTCTCTCGCTCTGACGCCCTGTATGGTGCGTGCGCACGCACACATACATCGCCACTCCCCCCCCTCGCACACTCACCTCGCCTTGAATGCCTTTTCATTCTTTCCCGGTTTATGACCTGTCCTTCGCCTTGTGTCACGTGCGCTGTGTTCGCGGCAGCGGCAGCGGCAGCAGCGGTTAGAGAGAGAAGGGGAAAGAGAGAAGAGGCGCATCCTCTCGTGTGCGTTGCGCGCATGTGCGCGTGTGTGTCCACGAGTCCGTCTATCTTTGCCTTCTCTTTTAGTGGCGCCTTACTCTCTTTCTTGATTTCGTGTGGCAGCCCTCTTCAAGGCCTAACGCCCGCACGCACAGAGGCACGCCGGGTGTCGTGCAACTGCACCGAAGCTCACCTCGTTTCCTTGAGTTGCGTTGCGGTGTACGCCTCACTCTTCTCCCTCCCTCCTGTGCCTCCTCTGACCCGCTGCTTCTTGCCAAACGCCTCGTTGCCGCCCACTGCTGCCTGCTGCTGCTCCTCGTAGAGACGCGCTCCAGTCCGGCCAAAGCAGCAGAGGGGAGCTATGCGGTGACGGGAGCGGTGAGTGGACACAGACACACACACACACACACAGACGAAGGCATCACCAGGCCTGCTGTGTGCGTCATGCGGTCTCGTCGACAGACCGTCTCGGACACGGTCGGCACGCTCAGCATGGATCCATGGAATGATGATCGAGTGCGTGACTTTGTTGCCATCAACACGATTCAGCGGCTGCGCGCGTACCACTTGCCGCCCAGCGCGCCGATGCCCGGGATCGATGAAGTGAACATGGCGCGTGCGTTGAACCTCATACTGCTGCCGAGGGCCGATCCCGACTACCGACCCTGCCTCGGCGAGCAGCCTCCGTCGCGCACACAGCTGCGTGCACGGCGGCGCGCAACGGCGAGACAGGAGAGGCGAGAGCGTCGCCAAAGGCAGCAGGAGGGTGCAAGTCGGGGCGGGCAAGGCGGCTGCTCGCCAGAGTCCCCTTCGACCACCGTGTCGACCTCCTCCAGCTCCGACGATGGCAGCAACGTCGACGACCATACAGCCATAGAGCACGGCGCCACCTCATCAATGGCGAACTCCTCATTTTCTACGGACACCGCCACTCCCCCTAAGCAAGCAAGTCCGCGCTCCCCGGTTGCTTCCGGTGCCGCCGCCGCTGCAGCCCCGCCCAGGCAGTGCGCCATCGACCGCGCGCGCTCTCTTTTCTTCGGCGCGTTGTCTTTCACCTCCTCGACATCGCCGCGACAGCTGGTGAACTCACCCCATGTTCCGCTGACGCCGTCGATAGCGTCCACGACGACTATCGCAGGCCGGTCATCTATGCATGTCCCCCGCTCTCCCAAAGAAGCGTCTCTCAGCACGACAGCCAGTCCTCTTTCGTCAGACGCGAGGGCGGCCCAGCGCCGAGCTGGAAGGGAAGTAGCTGCTGCGGCTACGGAAGAGGGCTCGGTGACGGCTATGCCGGCTGCCCCTCCTGCACCGTCGGCTACCAGGTCACTTGGCATGGAACTGGACGCGTACATCGAGGCCAACAGCACTCCACTTCGTCCGCCGCCGCCTATGCGATATGTCGATGTTTCTGCTGAAGCGCAGACACCCGTCTCTACGGAGGCGAATGCAAGCGAGTTGGACGTGTCGCCGAACAGCTCCGCCGTGGTTGCGTCCCATGACGCATCTAAGTCGGAAGCCGATGCGCTGTGCGAGAGCACTCCTACCAAGGCAACGCCGGCTGCTGTTCGACCACCTTCTCCGAGACTGGTGGGAGCCGAAGGGGGCAGGACGACAACTCCGCCCTCTAGTCATGGTGGCCACCGCCGCAGCAGCAGCAGCTCCACGGATATTGTGCATACATGCGACGTCTGCGACGCCATCATCCAGTACTATCAATCAATGTTGACGAGAGGTGTCGTGCTCGACCGCTACAACCACAAGGATCTCGCCTTTGTGTGGTGGGTTCTGGGACGAAACATGGACGTCGCCGCCCTCGAAAATCGCGGCCCGATGCGGCGCGAGGCACTCATGATCACCCTGCGAAATTTCTACTACACGCTGCTGACGGCAGAGGAGGCCAGAGCGAAGGTAGCGGCGGGTGAGGCGGAGAAGAGCCACGCCGGGAAAAGGGAGCTAGCGGGAACCGGTGTCCCCGCTGCATCAGCGGCTCCCGGCCGCCAAACGACTTTGTCACGGTCGGCTGACGCAGCGGCTACTGGAGACCAGCAAGGCGAGGCCGCGGACACGGAGGAGCACTCGAGGCGTACGAGCGGCAGGGCCGCCGAAAGCGGTGACAACACCGCAGATGCGCTTGCTGATGCATCTGTGCTTAGGCGACCCCCTCGCGCACGCTCTCGCGGCTCCCACACGGCCAGCGCGAGTGCCGCTTCTGCAGTTTCAGGTCGACAGAGGGACTCCCTAAGAGCAGCACGGACAGCGAGCGGCACCGCGGCGTTGAAGCGGAGCCGGCTTGATATGCCCCTCGTATCCTCCGGCAGTGATGGCGAGGATCGCGACGACGAGCATCTTGTCGAAGAGGACGTCGGCGACGGCGCTGATGAGCAAGAACGGTTGTCGGTGACGCCGTCGCGAGGGAGGACCAGCGTCCCGCCGCTTCACAAGAAGTCGCCCCACAACGAGGGCACCACACTGACGGCAAGGCGTTGCGCAGTGGCTGATGGTGCTCTTGGCAGCAGTAGCAGCGCAACAGGAAAAGGTCTCGCTGCCGCTCTGCTCGGGGAGGATGAGGAGGAGACGGTGACGGATGTCGTAGCTGAAGGTGTCGACGACGCGCTTGACAAGGGGGCTGATACGCTTCACTCGCAGACGGAGAGCAGCGTGGTGTCGCGTGCCGGTAGCGTGGCGCAGAGCAGCACTGGCGAGATCCGCCGTCATCACCGCCGCGCTGCCGAGCGCAGCAAGGCTGTCGAGGAGACGTGGGTCTCTACACGAACTGGAAGGCGTGCTGCGGCCATCAAGGCAGCCGCGCAGTTGGTGCTTCAAGGCGCCGCCGATGCCATGGCGCACCGAAAGTCGATTAAAGCGGTGCCCTTCACCAACACATCTGGAGCGTCGAGGACGGCAGCGGCCAAGACGTTGAGGCAAGAGGCTTCCACCACCGCCGCGGCGAAGGACGCAGGTGCAACGGCAGTCGCGGTGATACCATCGGCGCCCGCCGGCGGCAGTGCCACATCCAAGTTGCAGCGGAAGAGGCGCACCGGTTCGAAGCGGGCACGCGGCCCCAGCCGCGAAACCTCCACAGGCAAAGGTCATCGAAGCCCCAGCAGCGACAGCGACATGGAGCTCACAAAGGCGGAGGCGAAAGGGAGTAACACCGAAGCGCCACGCATGGTGCCACGCGTGGGTGCGAGTAAGAGCAAGAGCCGAGCGGCGGTTTTCGCGAAGGCTTCCGCGGTGAAGGCAGAGAGGGTGACGCCGACTGTCCATCCTCCTTCTGGCAAGGCTACCGCCCCTCCCTTCGACGCCCCCACCACCACTACTCCTGACAGTGCTGCGGCGGCAGCGACTGCCTCAAAGAAAGGCGGGCGCGGTGAGGAGCACCGGGGGCGCCCTCGTGGTAGCTTCAAGATACCGCGCGTCGACTCCTCGGCGACGGAGGACCAGGGGAACAGCTTGCTTGCGAGTGTCACGCTAAGCAGCCAGCGCAGGCGTGATGGCGGGGCGTGTTCCACCGCCGTCTTCACAGGGACTTCGTCGGAGACAGCTGCTCCTCACCAGCGCTTCGATGCGGTGAGCATGGCTGTCGCCCCTTCATCCTCTTCTGCGCCGTCGAAGGTTATCGAGGATGCGGTCCCGCTCCAGCTCCCTGTGTACGAGATGCCGCTGCGCCTGACACCGCACCAGCGCGCCGTGCGCTTGCGCATTCAGCAACGCATGGGTGTACCTCTGCCGGCACCGCCACCACGCAGTTCCGCTGGCTCCATCTCCCACGACTCCGGCATCGACGCACAGTGGGCCACGGTGTACTCATCCTACACCTTCCTCCTCTCCTCCTTTAGAACGGCAACATGGACGCGAATGAGTCAGGGCGGCGGCGGCCACGAGCGGCGGGCGATCACCGCCCCCGTGCTCTGGTATGGGCAGGCCATCTCACCTGTCGGGGCAGGTGGGTCGATATCCACCAGCAGTAGCGGTGCCGACCACAGCAGACAAGTAAGGGAAAACGCATTAGCGGCGATGCTCAGCGAGGACACTCTGGTTAACGGCGGCGCGCCCTCCGGTGCCGCCGCCATCGCCACAGCAGCTGGCGCCCTCACGAGGCAGCGTGGCCGAAAACGCAGGATCGAGGGCGGCGTTGATCCGAGCTTGCGTGGTAACGCTCTCATTCATGACCAGGTCGCCCTGGAGCGACTGGTGAAAGAGCGATTAGCGCAGGCGGCAGAGTTGAGGCAGGCTGCCGTGTCTCGTATCGTTGAAAGAGGTCAAGGAAAGTGTCGCGCTTCGGGGTCAGGCACTGCTCAGGTGAAACAGGAACCGCGCAGCGGCAGCGAGGAAGAAGAAAAGCAGGACGATGAGGTGCATGTGTTGAGGGCGAAGCCTGCTGTCGGCTTACCAGTGTCGCCCACTGGCGCTTCTCCCGTTGTAGCAGCTACGACATCATTGGACCCGGTGAGGAGGGCAGGAGAAGGCGCAGATGCCACTGCTGAGGAGGCGCTTGTGCCTGAGCAGCGCCGGGACAACTCAGCGCAGCGCCCGCTGTTGCCACAGGCGTCCGCCTTTGGCGACCTGCCGTATGCTCAGCAGTGTCTCCTGGTGTGGTCCGCCGCAGGGTTGCTGGAGCGGCACATACATCGGCGCCAGATGGAAGATGCTCGACGCGAGCGCCTCCTGGCGCGGTGCGGCCGCATGGCTACTCGACGGATGGCTGCCCGTGTTGCTGCCGTCATCCAGGGTGGCGTTGCAGGCGGGAATGCATGCGACAATGCCGAGGATGCCGCCGCGCAACTGACCAGCGGGCTCCGAGGAGGTGACGAGGACCGCGATAGCGGTGCGAGCGGAGAGGACAGCGATGCGCCCGAGGAGAGGACACGCAGCGGCACTCTTGGGCGGACGAGCGGGACGTCACGCAAGGCCGATGTCGAGGAGCGAATCGACCACCTGGAGCACTTGAGCGGTCACTCTGCGTCTTCGCGTTCCCCCTCTGCCGTCTCCTCGTCCGCTTCCTCGGAGGAGCGCTTCCACAAGACCATGCGCCCGCTACCGCGCCGCGTCTATGACTACTGGGCCGCCTATCATCGCGCCGGTGACAGCGGGTGACAGACACACACGCCGGCACGGCGCGCGCGCACGTGTGGGCATCGGTGTCCCTCCTCTCTGCGTCGATATCAGCAGCGGAAGACAGCGACGGTGACAGGAAAACGTTTGCCAGAGGGAGGGGGGCGAAAAAACGGGAAGCGGAGGAGAGAGCTCACCATGTACGACCCAAGATTGTGTACTGTAGGGATGTCAGAGTTGTAGCTTGAGGACTGTGTCTGTGTATGTGTGTGTCCGTGCGCCACAGCGTACAGACCCCTTCCTTATCAGCCCGCACACACATCCTCACGCTGACGAGCATATGTGCTCTTCTGGTCTGTTGCTTGAACCCTTCCCTCTCGCCTCACCCCCACCTCCCCAAATCCTGCTCTTGCTCGGACCCACTCAGTTGCCCCCCCCCCCCCTCCCCCGCCCTCCTCTTTCCTTCCTCACCTTCATGAGGAGACTCACCACCCACTCACAGAAACGCACAATCGTGAAGGAATACGGCTAGCTCGGCGGCTATCGTGGACCCCTCTCGCTTTTCTCAGCCCATACACATACAGCAACCCTACCCTAACGACGCACACCCATCCTTCCAGTTCCGAATAGGGCTCCGTCTCGTCTCTCAGGTGGCAGGACCTCCCCTCGTACCTCCCTCCCTCCCTTGCGCACGTCGCTGTCAGTGTGTATGCTGCTGCGGCCGCGACATCACGCTGGAATGAATGCTACACTTTCTGACTGGTGTGTACAGCAGCCTCTTTAGCACCCCCGAGTACAATGTCTTGATTGTCGGCCGCGAGTGCGCTGGCAAGTCGACGCTGCTGGAGCAACTCAAGTTCCTCTACACCCCAGCCGTACAGCAGCAGCAGCAGGCGTCGTTGTTGGCGGAGCGCTCCAGCAGCAGCAGCGCAGGTGAGAAGACGATCACCGCGACAGCAAACATCGTGACTGAAGCCCCCACGACGCCGCCGCAGCAACGACGGCCGCGTAAACACCCGCTGCCGCCCGGCACTCCACTTCCCGCCACAGCAGCGCAATTGGCACAGAAGCGTATCCGTCCGACAGTCGGCCTCAACTACGCTGTGGTGCAGCACCGCTTCAGCCCCCCCGTTTCGGCGGTCACGCTGGTGAAAAAGTCGCAGCTGCCATTGCAGGCCGTCGCCTCCCTGCCGTCGCCACCGCAGGATCTGCTGTACGAGCAACGCGCACGCCAACAGGAGGTCATGGCCAACGCGCCAAGTGATGCCGTCACACGTGTGGTGCTGCGAGACCTCGGTGGCCAGGCCGCGTTGCGCGACCTATGGGAGAAGTACTACCCACAAAGCCAAGGGATAGTGTACGTTATTGACAGCACGCTGCCTTTTCGCATTCCGTCTGTGTCGCCGTCATCGCCGCCATCCGCCGCAGAAAAGCCGCCACGCGATCACTTTACCAAGCAAGAGTTGAAGGAAGCGTACAAGCAGGACCGCGAGCTGCTCGCGCGACTCCTGCAGCACCCCCTGCTGCACGGCGTGCCGGTTCTGATCCTCTGCAACAAGACGGACGAGGTTACTCACATACCCCTCACGACCTTGCAAGAGGCGCTGCAGTTGGCGGAGCTGGCAGCCGATCCAACCTTCTACATGCTGCAGAACAGCAGCGACGGCAACAAAGCAAGCGAGGAGCTTGAGAGTCAACAGAGGCTACATGACAAGGGCAGTGGTGGCAGCGGTCCTTCGCAACTCCCTGGTGCCGCTGCATCCCAGATCGGTGCGCCACTCTCACGTCTCTGCACCCGCGCAGAGGAGGTGCAGCTGCGTGTGGGAGGGAGCGGCTTCGGCGAAATTTCCATGCGAGTGGTAGAGGTGAGTGCGCTCGACGGAGTGGGCGTGGCGGGGGCCATGGACTGGCTGGTGGCGCAGCTGCTGCACCATGCACGAGGCGTGGATAGCAGTGCCTGACTAGCTCAGTCACGCCCGTCGCGAAGAGAAGGTGCACTGTAAGTGACGGCATCGGGGAGATGAATGAAGGCCAGCGGCAGATGCTGTTGCGGCTGCAGTGGCGCGTGTGTGGATGCGTAGCAGTGTCATCCCTCTCTCCCTCCCGCGCCCCACCCTGCCGCGCCCCTTCTCTCCTCTGCGGATGCATGCAGGTCCCGTTTCCTCCGAACTCTCGCACTGGCGCCTTCCTCCCTCTCATTGTGTTACCGCGCTGCCCCTTGTTTTGATGAGCACTCGAAAGGGGACATACACCATCATCGACAACAACATTGACAACGGGGGGAGGGAGGGAGGGAGGGAGGGAGGCGAATGCAGGCATCTACTCGTACGTGGGTCTGCGCGTGCCTGTGCCGCTCTGGCGTGCCACCAAGGCCGAGTCTTTGTTGGTAGTTGAAGGGCGTTAGGGAGGGAAGGGCGGGGGAGAAGGCGTGTGTGTGTGTGTGTATGTGTGCACAGCATCGACTGGGTCCTCTTTTCTTCTTGGTTGCTGTTGTTGATGTTGTTTCATGTGTTACTTGCCCGCCCCTCTCCCTCCCCCCTCCCCCCTCCTCCCACTCCCTTGGGCCGCCGAGGTCATGTTTATTTTATATGTGTTTTCGAATCTCCGCCGACGTCCCAAACTCTCGCCAGGTGCCCATGGCTGGCAGCAACAGGGAGGAAGCATCTCTCTCCCTCTCTCCATCGTACCCTCTTCTCTGAAAAGCGTACTGGAAGGCTGTGAGAGCGAAACACGGAAACGAGGGGGAGTGGGAGGGGAGGGGAGGACTGTTACACGGACGCCGCGCACCTCCCCACTCCTCTCCCTCTTCGAATCGCTCACGCCCCTGTCTTATTCCTTTCACTTCCTCTGGCCCCCGCCCCTAACCTCCCTCTTCCCCTCCTCCCTCTAACTCTCTGATGGGCCTTCCACCCTACACCGTCCCCCCCCTGCACACTCCTTCCCTCCACCACATACACACTCTCACACGCATGCACGCACACCGTAGCGCCGCGGCAGAGGTATCACCCCCACAGCCTATTGAAGGAGGAGAAACACGTCACTGTCGTGGTGACACAGAGCTGCAGGTGGAGTACACGGAGGACAGCGTAGTTTGTGGCCCTTCCTTGCCAACCACCACCATCACCACCCTCCATCTCCCATTTCTTTGCGTAAGGTAGCACACAGGAGGTCATGAGCAGCTGCGGATGCAGTGTGACCTGCACGGACTCGCGGCTGCCTCTCTCCATCTCCCTCTGAGTGTGTTTCTCATTCTGGGTGGACAGCCTCGCGGCACCGTCTAGCAAGCCTGCATACGAACACAGCACCCGCAGCGCGACAGCAGCAATGTTCGATCCAAAGAAAATATCTGCCGCCGTGCTGGGCTACGCGCCCCAGTTCGTGCTGACACGCTTCTCGTCAGTAATCATGGGCATCATTATCGCATACGGAGTGCTGCTCTTCTTCCTCGGGCATCCGCCTTTCTTCCAACGTGTAGGAGAGCTCTCTCTCACGACGACGCTGGGCTACTGGGGTGCACGTGCTACGCGGTACGGGATTATGCGAATTGTGCACCTGATTGAAGGCACGACCCCGGAGAGCGCGGCAGCGGCGGCGGCGCCGGAGGGTGCGTCTAGCCCAGGCAGCTCCCTGGATGCGACTCCATCGCCTAGGTCGCAGTCGGGGGCGGGAAGGTGTGAATCGAAGGGCCTGGACTGAGGAACCTCATTTCTCTCTTGGCTGCCGTGCTTATCCCCTTCGCGCAGGCTGCATCCCGCCAGTATCGGGGGGGGGGGCTCTAAGCCGTGCCGCCTTTCCGCCGGTGCTCTGAGAGGGCGATCAGAGCGCATCCCCTCACGCCAGTGCGAGGGGGGGGGGGGAGGGATGCGAGACGTGTGCGATGTGGCGGTGCCGTCGGCGTGGCCCGGTCTTGTGCGATGGAGACGATTGGCCACCCTTGTGCGTTCGTCCGCTCGAGCGCAGCGGATGTGCGTGTTGTCGTTGTTGCTGGTTCGATCGCCCACTTTGATAATTTTTTTTCGCTGCCCACGCATCGTCCTCGTCTTAAGTGCGCAATCGACACCCCCACCTCCCCAACGAAAAAGAGCGCGAGCTCCACCCCTCCAATCAGCCTTCCCCCACCCCCCGCCCCGCCCCGCCCCGCCCCTGGAGTGCACGCACATGCTTGTGCGGTCAGTGCGAAGGTGCAACGACGACTTTCACAGCTACACCAGCTCTATAGGTCTCGTGCTCCACTAAAATCTGATTGATACAAGATGCCGCAGAGTACTCGCTCGATGTGTACACACGAGGGCGCGGGCACGAGTGGTTTCTAGTACTGCATCGTGACGTTCTTACGGGTAGTAGCTTGCGGTGCCGCTTTCTTCAGAGGCTTCAGCACACCGCGGCACGCGAGTACTCGCGCATTCCACTCTCCTCTTTATCTCTGCTTCTCTCCGACCCACCGTCTTGTGTTGCGTGCTCCTTCTTCACGTGACCTTCTCCACCGACCCACCCACTCCCCCACACACACGCACACGTGCACACAGTCATCAGCATCACCACATACATCTTTGGTGCTTTCTTTTTTTCCTTTTATGCTTACCTTCCTCGCATTCTCCAGCACGGAAACGAACATCGATCATCATCCTTCACAGCCACGCTACTGCGCACTGGCACGCACGGAGAAGAGGACTCGCAGCAAGATCGACAACACCCGCAAACGCGCGACAAGGAGGGGCAGGCAGACGTATATACGCCTCCTCCCACCATCTTTTCGTTAGAAGGGCACGTCGCCGGCGCGCACGAGAGCGCGCACGCATACACAGTTGTGGTGGCGGCTTCAATGCAAAATGGCGCAGCCGCAGCCACACCGGCGGTGCGAGGGGTACGCATACCCTACCGAGTTCCCATCCCCGCCGACAGGCAGTCGCGACAGTGGTGGCGGTGCGTACTTCGGCAGAGAGCGGATACAGTCCCCCTCTGCTACCTCACTCTCCGGCGCCACCGGCCTCGTTCGGCGCTCTGTGCAACACACTGGTGCCGCCGCCGTGGCCACTGCGTCCACCGGTGCCAACGCTGCCGGCTACCAGGGATCGTACGGCTACTTCCACGGGCAGGGTAACAGCATCGACATCGCCAGCGGCTACAACAGCGATGCTGGGAGTTCGACGTCAAACCCGCTATACGGAGGCGGCGGCAGAAGCGGGTACATAGTCCCGAATACCTCGTCACAGCACCAGGAGGTGGTGGTGGGAACTAGCCGAAGCTCCGCTGGGGCGTCAGGTGCAAACTCTACAGAGCCTTCGCCGGGTGTGTGGGCAGCAGAGCCCAACGTGAACGGCCTGACTGCGAGCGGCTGCCGGCTCTCACAGCTTCCGCCGCAACTGCATGAACCTGGCATTTTTCAGCCCTCCAGCGACGGCAGCGCCGGCTCAATCACGAACAGCACCGGCGGCAGCAGCTCAGCGCGTCCACCGACTCAGCAAACGTTTCTGCCGTCGGAGCCGTTAATGCAGGCCCTGCCGCTTGCTGCATCACAGCACCCTCGGCCGCATTATCAGCAGCAGCCATATGCCGTGCCGATGCCGTCGTCGGCGGCCAGCAACCTGCAGCGGGGGGCGGCGCCGCTGGAGGCTGCATTTGTGCAGCGCAGCGACTCGCGCGCGGCGAGCCCTATCAATATGAGCGGCCCGCGCATGCCAGCTGCCTACGATGCTTCGGCCAGCCCGAACATTGCCGGCGGCGCTGTGTTCAGTAGCGGCCGCACGAGTTGGTTTTTGGGTCGCCTCGTAGCGCAGGTTCTGCCGGCGCTAGACGACAGTGCCGGATACCCTGGCAGCGGGATCGGTGCTGGCAGTGCAGCCCCCATCGGTGAGCGTCCCCTGCATCAGCTCCGCTTCGGCAACCCCTCCGATGACCTGCCGTTGCTCGAGGAACTTGGTATCTTTCCTCGGCATATATTGGACAAGGCGTGTGCCGTGCTGAACCCCTTCAAGCCCATAAGCGTCGACGCGGCGAAGGACACCGACCTGGCAGGTCCCGTCCTCTTCGCCCTCTCGTTAGCGGTGCTGCTATCACTGCGTGGCAAGATACAGTTCAGCGCGATCTACGGCCTTTTCATGCTCGGCGTGGGTTTCTTCAAGATGCTCCTGTCACTCATGCAGCCGCGCGGCGGTGTCCCGCTACAGTTTGTCGCGAGTACGATCGGCTACGGTCTCCTTCCGACGGTGCTGCTCGCCGCCGTGCGCACCGTTGGCTCGTGGATTATGGGCCTCCGCGGCGTGCTGCCTCTGACGCTGCTAATGGTTGCGTGGTCGGCGTGGTGCGGAACGACGCTCGTGGCGAAGGGGCTAGAGATGGAGGAGCAGCGCTACCTTGTCCTGTACCCGATGCTTCTCTTCTACTCCACCTTCAATGTTGTGGCCGTGTACTAGGCGGCTGTGTGTGTGAGTGTGTCGGTGCGAGGCTTGAGTGGAGGGGGGGGGGATAAAGAGGCGGCGCACGTGCACTGGCGCTCGCTTTTCTCCTCCCTGCCACAGCGCGTGTCTGGGTGCGTGTGACTGTGCCCCTTAGTGCCTGGCAAGGAGCCAGACGATGTGGTGAATCGACAAAGTCAGGCTGAGGGAGGGCAGGGCAGCAGCGGCGCAGGGCGGAGGGAGACACACCCGGCGGAGACCGCAGACATCACTGGGCTCACTGAGACGACTGCGGTCGCACCACCGTTGTGAACC
Organism: Leishmania aethiopica; assembly: GCA_003992445.1. NCBI lineage: Eukaryota > Euglenozoa > Kinetoplastea > Trypanosomatida > Trypanosomatidae > Leishmania > Leishmania aethiopica. The sequence goes on from RZOE01000003.1 coordinate 870,026, forward strand.
CCTTTATTCCATGTGTCCCTCTCCCTCCCTGCTCCTTCCGCTGCGTGTATGCGTATGTGTCTGTGTTTATGCCTGTGTGTGTGTTAGCATGTTAAGCAATGGCTCGCGTTCCCTCTACTTCCCTCCCTCCCCACACTTTCTATTTACCCGTGACGGAACCCCTCCTTCTCTTCCCTTGCCTCGCCAGGCCGAGAACGGCCCTTACCGACTGACAGCATCCAGCCTATCCACGCAACCATTTTTGTGTGCATGTGTGAATGCGGCATGAGGAGGAGGGGAGTGTGCGGCTGCCAGGGTGGCTGTCGTCGCCCACCATCCTCCTACCCCCACCCCTGTCCCTCGCCACCCTTTCTTCCCTTTCTAGGCCACCTGTTTCATCACGACAGGTCTTGCATCGCGCGACCGTGAGAGGAGGAGCCACTGAAAAGGCGCGTGCCGGCACGGGGGATGTCTTCGCCTCACCGCTGTCTCCCCTCCCTCCTCAACTTTTTTCTTGACTGCCCTCCTGCACCCTCGCCTCCATTCACCCCCTTCCCTCCCTCAAACATCGCGTCATCTCGGACTTTGCGCACACGAGCCACCTCAGAGACACGGCCAGCCAACCAGCCAACCAGCCAGCCAACTCCGCTTGCATCTATTTGTCGACGCACACGTACACACGCTAACAGCGCCACCATCACACAGAAGTTGATAGAGTCCATTGCCTCCGGCGACATCGTCCTTGCTTGCGTGCGCTGGGCGATAGGCGAGACATTACATCTCGTGTGTGTCCGTGCCCTGTGCGCTCTGCCCCCGGCTCGGGCCGTCGTCACGTGAAGAAACAGCCGCAACCTTGCACAAGAGGCAAGCACATACAAGCGCACACGTACACAAGCAAGCACACACACAAACGCATACATACCTATCTCGAACTCCGTTACGGAAGTCCCTCTCCCACCCTTTTGTCATAGAACCGCCCCCCCCCCCCCCCGCTCGCTGCACCCGTGCCTGTGCACCGTGCGAGGCGGGGCACAGCGCGCTTAAAATCACTTCCTCACTCACCCACATACATGCACGCCCTCATAGACCGCGCAACCCATACACCCATACACACACACACCACACACACACACACACGCACACCGACACTTATGCATAGACAACTCCATACACGCCCACCATTGTGAACGTTTCCCTCTTCGTCTTGTCTTGTGTGCTCCCTCGACCATCACTCCACCCCATTCCACCCCACCCCGCACTCCCCTCGCCGCGATCGTTCTCTCGCGAGGACAGCGAATCCGTAGCAAATGCCCCGAAGCGCTGCCACCGCCACACCACGGGCAAGACGAGCAGGCGGAGGCTCTGGCTCGTCCCCGACACAACGTCCCTCTCGCCGCAGCGGCAAGGCCGACAAACACGCCTCCGTGCCAGATGCTGTCTTCCAAGTGGAGACGCTGCTGGAAGAGGCCCCTCATGCCGGCCGTGAGGCGGAATACGAGTCCGTCGTCGCCTTCGTCTCGCGGCGGCTGTCGCACGAGACAAACACCTCCCTGTTTGTGTGCGGCGGCTGCGGTTGCGGCAAGACGTCGACCGTGAAACGCGCTCTGCGGGCCATTTCGGCGCGTGTGCTGCCGTGCGATGCGAAAGCACGCAGTCTCATCAAGCGTAGCACCCTCGAAGAGTGCGGCTGGCGAACTTGCGTAGAGGACGGTGATGACGCAGCATCTGTCACGGCCGATGCAACTCGCAGGACTCGAAAAGCACTTCTAACCACGCCCACCAGTACACCACGCTCCTCTCGGCGGCGGCCGGCCGAGGAAGGCAGAAGCCCCAGTGACGCGAACGGGCTCACGCCGTCGTCCTCGGCCTCCCTGGCTGCTGCGCTGTCGCACACCACGTCGCCAGACACGTCGCGCCACTCCGCATCGTCATTGGCTGCGGCCACTGCGACCAGGAGTGCTCGCCTCGCCTTGCACTCACCCGAATCGAGTCGGCCAAGCGACTCCAGTGTCAACTCCACTGCCACCGTTTTGGAAGCTGCCAGTCCGGCGTGCGGTGTCAAGCGCGGTCGCGCGGCGGATGAGTGGGAAGGGAACAGCATTCGTTCAGCCGAACTAGACAGGCAAGCCACAGCAGTCCTCACGCGGGGTGAAGGGGCGTGGCGGCAGGCACAGGGACTGGAGCAGGAGGTGCCACCACGACCCCAGCCAGAGCCGTACAGTCTTGCCTACTTCAGTATGCGGTACCCCGAGCTGTTCTCGAGTGGCGGCACTCTTGCGACAGCATCGTCCTCTTCGCCGGCCACTTCGCAGCTCCGTCAGATTTTTGGCCACTACGTCAACTGCGCCGACGTCAGCGGTCCGCTCTTGGTAGAGGCGGTGTGCGACAGCATCCGGGCAACGTGCAGCCGCACTGACGGCGCCACACAGCTGCTGCTCCAGTGGCTTGCGTCCATCGGCAAGGCTGCGTCCAGTCGGGGCCAGGCTATCGGTGGTGCAGCAGCTGAGTCACACGCCGCTTCTACCTCTGCAGCCTCGAAGCGGCGTGCGAGCCCGCCGGCGCTGCACGTCGTTGCGCTCGACGAGGTGGAGTACCTGCGCGGCGGCGGTGCCAAAATGCTCACCCTACTCGCGGAGCTTGCCTTCCAGCACCCCGCGCAACTTGCCCTGGTCTTCATATCAAACCAGCGCGCCTTTGTGCACGTGCCGCAGATGATGCTGGAGCCGTTGCTGTTCCAACCCTACAGCGAGGCCCAGCTGCGGGAGATCGGCGCCAGTGCGACGAACGCCGAGCTGCAGCGATGCGAGCAGCTCGGCGGCGCAAAGGTGCGCAAGACCGCGGCGCGTTCGTCCGCCGCGGGCCGCAAGCGGCTGCGCGCCTCCGATGTGGACATCAAACCGCGCCTGTACGATTACATCGCACGCAAAGCCCTCCTCGAGTTTTCTGGCGATGTCCGGCAGGTCATCGCCATGTGCCACCGTGTGGTCTCGGTTGCCTGGCGGGAAGTGGCTGAGGCGAGGCTCGAGGCTGCTGCTGCGGATGCTGCGACGGCGGCGACGTCTACACCCCCGGCGATGGCGCGCGACGACAGCAGCAGCACGGCAGTCGTAAGGAGTGCGTCAGTTGCCGACTTTTCCTCGAAGCTGGAGGCTGCCGTTGAGGCGTACAGCGTGGACAAGTGTGCAGCCGCTGCAGCGCAAGTGTCTACAACGTTCTCAGGTACCTCGCGGTCTTCTTCAGACGCCGCTGGCATAAACGGCACCTCCTCGACGCGGTCCAGCGGGGCCGCGGGTGCATCTTGTGCATCGCTCACCGCTGCAGCACAGCTTGCCCCAGCTCCCTCCTCGTGGACGCCGTCCTCCGGTGTCATGACGCTGGCCAAGAGCGTCCGTGTCCTACAGAGCAACCAGGTTGAGAGCGACATCGACAAACACGTCGGCACCCTGCCGGAGCAGACTCTCTACGTCCTCAGCTGCATCGTCGTTCTCACTTTGCGCAAGCAGGAGGAGCGTACCTACGCGTCGACGAGTGTCGGTGGCCGCATCGGCACAACTCGCACGCCGGGAGCGGGTCTCACCGCGGCTCAGCGCGCGGTGCCAACGCTGTCGCTGAAGATGCACGAGGTGCACCAGTTGTACACTCGACTCATGGCGAAGCTGCACTTCCCCGCAATGCGGGCCGACGGCTTTCCTGTGCAGGTGGAGTGCCTCGCCGACTTTGGCGTGCTGACGCGGCCGCAGTTGCGCGGCACCGATCGCGTCTTCTCGCTAAACGGGACATGGACGTTGCCGGCGATGCAAGCAGCACTTGTGAAGCGTGGCGAAGCAATCAAGCAGGATCGCACGACGGCTGGCGCTGGGGCGATGATGGAGAACCGCTTCGAAGAGGTGTTGCGCGAGCTGGCAAACCTAGTCAAATAGCTTGGACGCTTTCGCGCTTGTCTGCACGGCAGCGGTGCTGATGGAGGTCAAGACGTGCGTGGTGCCTAAGAGGTGGAGAGAAGGGCGGGCGACAGCGAAGAAGGAACGCGCGCCCGCCCGCTGGCGGGCAGTGCGCACCAGTGATGGACACCCTGCTGGGCGAGGGGTGTTCTGTCCTGTGTGTGTGTGTGCACGCTTGTGTTGCTGTCGCTGTCTGTGCACGCCTATGCACGTGTGCCGCTGTGCCTCTTCGACATGATTGTTCCCACAGCTCTACACCTACCCACCCGCCCTTTTTTCCGCTCCCGTCTGCCTCGCGCCGCCTGGCCTCTATAGAGTTAGCACACACACGCATGTGCGTCTTTCCTTCACTCACTCACCGGCACGCGCATATCCGTCTCGTCTCTCTGCGTGCGTGCCTTGGTGGTCCCTGCTGGTGTCGGAGACACCCTTCTTCTCTCCTCCTCTCTCCTCTCGCCTTTCTCTGTGGGGAGAGCGAGTGCGATGATGGAAGAATTATGAGCAGCTGCCCCCTCCTCCACCCCTCTCGCATGTCTTCAAGACTCCAACGGATTGCCTTCTGCTTCGTCATGGTATCTACTCCACTTCTCCCTCTCCTTCACCCGACACCGCTCCTCGCCTTCCTCGCTCGCCCACACCTACTGGCACATCACCTCCCCTCTCTTCGTCAACTATGGACCGCGGCGTAGTCCCCTTCCGTCGTCGACGCCTCCTTATCTTCAACGATGCCGCGTGAGATTAAGACCCTGAAGGAGTTTCTCGCCATCTGCTCCCGCAAGGATGCGCGGTGCGTGAAGGTGAAGCACAACCCCAGCGCCACCAAGTTCAAGGTTCGCTGCAGCCGCTACCTCTACACGCTGGTCGTGAACGACAAGAAGAAGGCCGACAAGATCGAGCGCTCCATCCACCCGTCCGTGAAGAAGATCGCTGTGACGGCCCGCTCGCACGCCAAGACGAACGCCGGCTCCAAGCAGTAAGAGTAATGCTACCCATCCGCGTCGTCGTGCAGACAGCCGCTCTCCTCCCCCTGCTCTACCCATGCGACTCCGCTCTCTCTCTCTCTCTCCCCAAAACGGTTGAAAAGGGCGTTCGAGTAGGGAGGAAGACGCCAGCTCTCGCGCGACGCGAGAGAGCCCACGGACAAGATACGAGTTGGACAAGCTGGTGTGGTGTACCCCTCGAACGCGCGCGCCTGCGCCCTATGAGTGTGTGTGTGTGTGATGAGGGGGCTGCGCGCTACACGTGGCGGAAAGCGCGAGCTCACTTTCGTTTCTCCTTATTTTTCGTTTTCTTTCAAAGACATGTGAGCCTCTGGCCACGTACCATCGAGCACATCAACGCGTGTGTCAGAGGAAGGGCGTGGTCATCGCAGACGGCATGGCTGTATCTTGCACCAGCTCGCTCTCTCTCACACACGTTGCGCCTCACCTCTAGTGAGCTCTCAGCCGCTGCTTCCGGCCGTGCCGCTGATGCGGGGACGGAAAGTGGCAGCAAGCCGCCTCTGTCTCCCCGCTTTTTTCATCCCTTCCCTTCGTCCCTCCTCCGGTGGGCGGTGTGTGGGGGGAGGGGAGTAGGGCCGTGTCGGGGTCGGGCCGTTGCAAGCACGATAAGACGCGATATCTCAGTTGAATGCGGCATTGCCGCACACAGGGCTCTTCTCTTTATCCCTTCGCCTGCCCTCCTCCTCCTCGTCCTCCTCCCCTCCATCGCTTTCTCCAGTGTGGAGGTAGCAACTTGGACGGGCACACATTTTCCTCTACACTTATCGGGGCATAAGCCGAGAGAGAGAAAGAGCCATCGCCAGAAGGAGCGACGCACAGCCGAACGGGGTGACTTTGTTAACTTGACTGTCGTGCCTCGCTGCTGTTGCTGCTGCTGCCTCATCCAACGTTGCCACCACCACCACTTTATCTCATTCTTACTTTTCCGTCATAGGCAGTTGTGAAGGGCCTGTTGGAGAGTCGCCATGCCCTTGAACGGTACTGCTGGCGCGGGTGCGCCGTCACCGAGCGCGCATCCGCAGGCTGGTACAGCTTCGTGCACCGGGAACAGCACCACCGGTCTTACTGAGCACCCTGCGGTGTTGACAGCTGACGGTGAAGCCCACGCGCGCGACCTTCTTCAACACCTGCCAGGCCACCGTATCCTCGTCACTGGTGGCTGCGGCTTCATCGGTAGCGCCTTCATCCGCCACTTACTCATGTACGCTCCGGCGTCGGTGCACGTGTTTAACCTGGACACGCTCGAGTACTGCGCCGGTGTTGACGCGGTCCTCGGACCCCTCGCTGCGACGAGAGACGATGACCGCGCAGCCGCGGGCAGTGGCGCGCCGGTGTCGGAGGGTGCGAACGGCACTGCCGCTTCTTGTTCCTTGTCCTGTGACGTCTCACCAGTATCACGTTACCATTTCATTGCCGGCTCTATCCTGGATGCGACCCTTGTGCTGCACGCACTGCGCACCCATCACATCGACATTATTGTGCACATGGCCGCACAGACGCACGTCGACCACAGCTTCTCCAGAAGCGTACTCTTCACCCAGGTGAACGTTGTGGGCACGCACACGCTACTGGAGTGCGCGCGGCAGTACGGCCAGCTGACGCGCTTCTTACACATAAGCACGGACGAGGTGTACGGTGAAACTCCGGCGACAGCGCGGCCGGCTAACGAGGCGTCGACAGTGCTGTGCCCAACGAACCCGTACGCGGCGACGAAGGCCGCAGCGGAGCACCTCGTTTCCGCCTATTATCACTCATTCAAGCTGCCCGTGCTCATCTCGCGCGGCAACAACGCCTTCGGGCCCGGCCAGTATCCTGAGAAGGTGATCCCAAGCTTCATTGTGCATGCGCTGCGCCGGGAGCGGCTGCCAATCCACGGCGATGGCCACCATCAGCGCAGATTCCTCTACGTAGACGATGTGGCCGGAGCACTGTGCACCATTCTCGTGCGCGGCGATGTCGGTGAAGTTTACAACGTCGCCAGCGAGAGGGAGTTCTCTGTGCACGAGGTCGCGCAGCGAGTTGTCGCATGTGTCGCCGGCGACGACCACGACAAGGTGATCGCTGTCTCTCGCGCGGACTTCGATGCCTCCTATGTGCGCTACGTAGCGGATCGCGCCTACAATGACGCGCGGTACTGCACCGAAAGCGAGAAACTGGCGGCGCTGGGTTGGGCGCAGGAGGTCTCGTTCGAAGAGGGGTTGCGCCGTACCGTTGCCTGGTATCGCAGGCATCCTTTGGAGGCTGGCGGGTACTGGAGAGGTGCCAGTGAGGCTGGCGCCACAGCCCCTTGCAGTGACTAGCCGTATCTTTCATGGGAGGAGAGAAGACACTTTTCCTTGTGTGACGCCTTCACCGCCACGCTCCATCGCCTGCATGCCCTTGCTGCCGCCGCACGCGCGTCCCATGGCGTGCGGAGGAGGACGAGAGCCGTAGAGGTGAGCGCGGAGAGACGGCAGGGGCCATGGCAAGCAGAAACACACACACACACACACACACCATGCATAGGGAGACAAGTAGCGCTTGATGTGTGCGTGCGTGTGTGTACAAGCTGCACTGTATCCCTCTTCATCTCTACACGAGGGAGGGCATTTCCCGGGGGCCGCTGCATACGCAAGACAAGTCAGTAAAGGCACGAAAGTGTAAGGCGCGGTGCGAGGGAAGTGGTGGAGGGGCTGCTCGGCAGCCCCTCCGCTGCAATCCTCTTCGGTGTCTCGCTTTAGACTACGCACACCCACACCGCATACGCACGCTGCCGCGCTCATGCTCCTTCATCTCCGCTCCTCTCTGTCTCTGTCTCTGTCCTGTATCTCGCGGGCCTTTGCATTTTGGCGCACGCGCGTGCAACGTCGTCTCGCGCCCTGTGCGGTCTCTGCGCTTACGCTTCAGCGAAGTAGCCGTACTCCGTCGTTCTCTGTCTTTCTATTCCTTCGCCTTTCGGTTGTGTGAGCGAGATCCTCTCCCAACCGCCATCAACTCCCATCACGTATCACCGCACTTGCACGCACCGCAGAGCACCAGCAGCAGCAGCAGCAGCAGCACCAGCAGCAGCACCAGCAGCAGCACCAGCAGCACCAGCAGCAGCAGCAGCACCAGCAGCAGCAGCAGCAGCAGCAGCAGCAGCAGCAGCAGCAGCAGCAGCAGCAGCAGCAGCAGCAGCAGCAGCAGCAGCACCAGCAGCAGCAGCACCAGCAGCAGCAGCCAGCAGCAGCAGCAGCAGCAGCAGCAGCAGCAGCAGCACCAGCAGCAGCAGCAGGGCGAAGCACTCAAATCGAAAAGAAACGCGAAAAGGAAAAACAAAACGCGTTCCATGCGCAACGCAGCGGCCGAGACGCTCTTGAGCACCGTCAGCGCCACCGGCATGGCGCTGACGGAGGACGGCTTTGCGGAGTACATGGACGAGGCTGACCCGCTTCGTGAACACCGCGATTCGTACCACATTCCCATGATGCGTGACGGCACCCAGTTCTCGTACTTTGCTGGGAACGCGCTGGGGCCGCAGCACATCGGCGTGGAGGCCTCTATGGCGACCTTCCTCAAGAAGTGGCGCGAGCAGGCGGTTGAGGGGCACTTCATGCAGCCCACGCCGTGGTTCGAGATTGACCAGATGTGTGTCAAGGACATGGCAGCCATCGCGGGTGCCAAGGACACGGAGGTGGCCATCATGAACACCCCCACAGTGAACCTGCATCTTCTCCTGAGCACCTTCTACCACTCACAGGGCAGCAAGAAGAAGATCATGATAGATCCTCACAGCTTTCCGAGCGACGGCTACTGCCTCCTCTCGCAGCTTGAGACACGCGGGCTGAACCCCACCGAGGACCTTATCAAGATCACGGCGCCGGGCACCAAGGACTGGAACGGCCCCGCCACCGTGATCCCGATGGAGGCGTTCCTCTCCGCCATAGACAAGCGCGGCGACGAGACGGCCGTAATCATCGTTTCAGCTGTACAGCACCTCACAGGACAGTGGTTCGATATCCCCGCCATCGTGAAGGCCGCGCACGCCAAGAAGATCCTCGTCGGCGTCGACTGCGTCCACGCCGTGGGCAACGTGCCGCTGCACCTCCATGACTGGGACGTCGACTTTGCGTTCTGGTGCACGTGCAAGTACCTGAACAGTGGGCCCGGCAGCATCGGTGGTGTTTTCGTCCACAACAAGCACACATCCGGCGCCATCCCGCTCAATCACCTGAACAGGCGCTGGGGCAACGAAATCCAGAGTTGCTTCCCGAAGCACCACAGCCTCGAGCCGGCGCACGGCGCCTCGGAACTGCACATCAGCACTCCATCGGCTGCATGCTATATGATTCTGGCGCCGTCACTGAAGCTGATGGCGTCGGTTGGCATGGAGGCGATCCGGCAGAAGTCGCTGCTGCTTACAGCCTACCTGGAGCTGCTTGTGAGTGAGCTCGTGCCTCCGGGCTGCATAGAGATTGTGACACCGGCGGACCCGAACCAGCGCGGCGCCCAGCTATCGCTCCGCATTCTTCCAAATAAGCTCAAGTCCGGCCAGGCGGCCGATCCGGGGTACCAGTGCGGCGCCGGCGGGGCTGGCGAGATGGACGACGCCTCCCTGCTGCAACGCCAGCTGCTTGACGAGGGCGTCATGATTCACAGATGTCCCCCAGACGTGGTGCCTGTGGCGCCGGCGCCCATGTACAACAGCTTCGCGGACGTCCTGCGTGCTGTGCGCATCATTGCCTCCCTCTTCTAGTCGAACGAGTGCAGCGCAAAAACGGATGCGATGACGGGGTAAGGAGGGGCGGCAGAAGGGTCCGTCGATACGGATGCATCCGTGCCAACTGCGCGAGCGTGGGCATACACACACGCACACGCGCACGGGGAGGGGGGGGAAGGGAAGAGGTGAGCCCTAGGGGGCGACTGCACCACAACTATTCTCGCTGTTCTCTTTCTCTCTCTCGCTCACTTACACACTCTCCCTCCGTGCGTGGCGCCCTTCTTCTCCCCACCCTGCCGCTTCTCTTCGCGTGTGTGTGTGTGTCTGTGTCGTCGTGTTGTGTTTTCTCACCGATGTTCGACAGCAATCAGTCCCTCCTCCTCTCTCGTGCCTCTGGCAGCCGTGCGTGACGCTCGTGTGCTGGTATCAGTGTGGGTTTGGGCAGTCGGTGTAGTTGTATGTCTATGTGTCTGTGTGTGTGTGTGTGCATGTGTGCGGGGATGACGGACATGTAATTCCTAATGCCTCCCATGTGCGGCATCGCTTTCCTGCTTTCCCTCGTCATGTGATGAGCGCCGCTCACGATGGTACGGCGGTGATGTGCTCACAAGTGCCGCGTGTGCGGGTCTGTGCTCGCGCCTCCCTTTCGCTATCGTTCGTTCTCCGTTTTCTTCGCGTTTTTTTTCTGTGTGCGCATGTAAGTGTACTCGCGTGCATCGATGTAGGAGTGGTCTCAGAGGTGCGAGCAAGGCGCTGCGAACCGATGTACACCGCCTCCATCCCTTCTGCTTATCCTCCCCTCGGAGAGCGCGTGCGTGTGTGTGTGTGGGTGGGGGGGGGGCGTATTGGGCGTGCGTCGACGGTGCAGCTGCCTCTCACCGCAGAAGACCTCTGTTGCTGTCTTTCTCGCGCCTACCAGATGCAACATGCTTTCAAGAGCTGAGGCAGTGGCGGGTCATGGGTACCCTCTCATGCAAAGGAAAAAAGGAAAATGCACGCGCCCCACGCGATTGTGCAGGAGGGGTGGGGACAAGAGACTGCTTTGTGTGTGATGTCCCCACCACCACCACCATCACAGCCGTATCCATCTCTCCCCCGATGCCACACCCCTAGCCACCCTCCCTCACTCTCTCCCTCCTTTCGGTTCTCCTGCCCTGCTGCGGCGCCTGCAGCTACTTCTTGTTGTTCTCTTGTAGTAGTTCCCTCTTCTGTGCGCTGGTCTCGCACCTTACTCACTCCCACGCCCTGTCGTCCACAAGCAGCCATATAAATCGTACGCTAAGCTCAACCACTGTGCCCATGGCGGACTACACCTACGGCACAGCCACCCGCCACACCGACGGTGTCGGCAGCACGTCTACCCTAGATGACCCAGGCCTGCTCCGCAGGTTGGTCAAGTCTGCAAAGAGCGCGCACAGCACTCTCGGTCGTGCGCTGGACACAAACCTGTCGAACCAGCGGTTTGGCGGAGCTGAGATGGAGCCGAGCGCGCTGACGATCAACTGGCTCGAGCGAAGGCGCCAGCTGCGACTGCAGCAAGAGATGCAAGTCGCATGCGACGACATTCACCTGCGCGCGACGGGGAGGAAAGGGGAGCAGCGCATTGGCGTTTTAGGGGCATCGGCGACCGGGAAAGCACCATGTGCAACAGCCGCGTTCACACTATCAGCGGCAGGCACAGCCATGGGTGGCACCGCTGACAAGTCGCAGTTGTTTATCCCGGCACTGCCGACGATGGCGCCATCCATGACAGCCGCCGCCGACGATGGCACGGAGGCCCTTGGCGGCACGAAGATCGGCGGTGACGACCGCGGCTACGTCACCCTCATCGGTGCAGTTCCGACCTACAATACAACGCGACTAATCGAGGACAACTACGAGCTTATCAGCAGCTTTCGCGCCTACCGCACGGACGCACTACGGACGGAGCAGCAGGCAGCCCTCCGTGACGTCTGGGCACCCCACCCCGACCTCCTCCAGCAGCTAGCACCGCTGGTTCAGCAAGAGCAAGGCAGCGAAGCAGGTCAGCAGCATCTGCTCGTGGATCAAGAAACGCTCCCGTATCACCTCCGCCAGCGCTACACACAAGCCCGTGCGTCACAGTCGGCATCGGCTGCGCATGCAGATGCGCCTGCTGCGGCAGCGGACGGAGGCGATGACGCTGCGGCGCATAGCCCTGCGTCTCCGCGGCAGGCGGACGGTACGGCGCCGTTGACCGCCGCCGCCGCCAAGGGCACGTGGGCCTTCACCTGCCAAGGTCGTCCAGACATTACGGGCGCGCAATACAGCGGCCCGGTCACTGAGGCTGGCGGGAAGGGTGGTAGCAAGCCCTATCGCCGCCGCCTCATCGGTCATCGCCAACCATGCCTCGGCCAGTACCACGTGCGCTACACCGTCGTCGAGCCGCGTGTCGTCGGCGGCTACGTGGCACCACATGCCCCCAAGATGGACAAACAACCGCAGGGCGAGGCAAGCGCGCGACAAGACGCCGGCGGCGCAGAGGCAACGCATCGTACCAACAGCCCTGCGCGCGACAACGGCTCCAACTTTGGCTACACGCAACGAGAAGACTGGCTCTTGACCACAAATCAGCACGGGTCGCGCAACGGGAGCGCCGATGCTGCCGCGCGCCGTGGCGGCAGCACGCATGGCCGTAACATCAAGGGCAGCTCCATGTTCATCTCAGAGTCGCCGCGGCAGATGAAGCACGGCACAGCCGCCCCTGATATTTTTTACTGGCCGTACCCCGATGTGCGCTCGACTGTGAAGCGCGTGCCCTGCCTCGTGCAGCTTGACAACCCTACCACGCACCGCCGCAGGGAGCCGCTCATCTCAGGAGTGCCGGCTTCGGTGTACGAGGTGTGCGGCGATATCGCGGCTCACCAGCCACGGACCGTGGCTATGGATCAGACAACTGGACGCGACTCGCACTGGTACAATCGAACACCGCCTAAAGTCCTCGGCGAGCCGCTGGATGTGGATGAAGCACTGCGCGCGACGCGACCGAAGGAGCGAGCTGCAGCGATGCTGCCCCGCGCGCACGCAAGTAACCCGAGCACGAACGCGGCGCGTGCGCTGGCCCCAGTGGACACAAGCGTCTCTGTCGAGCGCAATTTAGCATATCCACAGTCCTTCATTGGCGGCTCAACGCAGCTGGAGCACATCCGTGACTTTGGTAAGATCCTCAGCCGAGACCAGCAGGGGGCGCTGGCGCTGCGCAACATCGGCAGCGGTGCGGGCAATGGCGTGCTTCCCGGAGAAGCCGAGGAAGCATGCGAGTGGACGCGGAGACGTAGCCACTCTGCATTGATACACCCCCGCGCGCCTGGTCACCAACCATTGCACGCGCCCAACGCTACGGAGCTCGGTGAAGTGCCCTCACTGACCCTAACGAAGCCGCGCTCGGGGTGCACGACTGATCTCGGCAAGGGTACAGCCAGGCCGATGAACCTCCTGCCGCTGCATGACCTCACATACGACCCGGAGCCCGGCTATGTGTTGACAGGGCCACGCGTGAAGGGCACACCGTCGATCTCCCGCACTGCGACACGCCAACAGGTGCGGTCATGGACTGCGGGGAAGGGCTGCGGTGCCCCAGTGATGTACGATCCGACAGACTACCTGGCCCCACACGTCAAGTCGGTGCCGGACTTCGAGAAGCAGATTACGAAGGAGCGCGAGTTCCGCGGCCACCGGGTCCAGTCGGAGCGGTACCTGCAGCTTTTTCCCTCCGCCCCTGGGCCCGGCCACTACACGGTTAACTACAAGCAGGTGGAGTAGTGGGTGGAGCTGAGGGTGCAGCGAGAGAGAGCAAGGAAAAGTGACAGGCACCAGTGCGTTCTCTTTCTCTGCGTGTGTGTGTGTGTCTCTATCGGAGCCGCCGAGTCCTCTACCGCGCATAGGTCTGAATGCAGAAAGAGGAGACGAGCGTGCACGCACACACACACGTGCACACGCATGTGCATAAACCCACACAGAGAGAGAGAGAGGGAGAGGTCTGCCCGCTGTTGTCTCTCTCTCTCTAGGTTTTTTGTGTGGTGTCCTCCCGTGCCTGCTCGCGTGCTTTCCTTCGATTTCTTTCCTTCCCTCCTCCGTCTTTCCTCACTGCCACAGCCTCACTCATGTACACTGCCTCTCCCTTCCCACCACTTATCTTTCTTCACCTCCCCCATGCCCCGCCCCCTCCTTCTTCATTTGTGTGCGTGCGGGCCCTTGTAGGTTGCTTTCCTGTCTCACCGTGTGTGTGTGCGCGCGTGTTCCCGTGCTCGTCAACCCTCACGTCGCGCCTTCTCCCGTTTCTTTCATAATACAAAATGTTTCTTCGCTCTTATCCACCTCGTGTGTGTCGTGTGTGGGTGTTGGGGTGTGTCGGTGGGGTGTTGGTGCATCTTCTGATGCGCAGTTGAGCACCTGCGTCTGCCGTGGCGACATGTGATGGCTAAACCCCCGCCCTCCCTCCCTCACACACACAGACACACAGTGACTTGATGTACAACACACTCGTCTTGTCTTTCCTTTGTTGCCGACGTCGTCGCTGACGGCTTCGTTGCTGCGCCCCCTCATGTCCCTTGGCATCAGCGCTGCTGGCTTGCCGCTTGGGTGTGCGTGTGCGCGTGTTCGCACGCGTACGCGGATGCGCATGCGTTGAGGATGCTGAGATCATGTCCCTCATGTGCGTGCACCGAAGGACAACCTGGCGTCACCGAACGCAATGACGAAAGAGAAAATACGACCCGCACGGGAGGGAAGGGCGGACACTGGCGTCGCCGCGGCCGCTGCCTGCGCCACGGCGTGCCCACTGAAAGTGCCCCAATGGTGACAAAAACAACGACAGAGAGTTGCCACGCAGGGAGCCACGCGAGCCGCACTCGCCGTCTCAGTCGGGTTGCTCCCTTACTCCCTCTACAACTGCGAGAACAGTCATTGCCCCTTCCCCAGTCTCCTGTCTTGATACACGCACACGCACACACATGCGAACAAGGAGTCAGTGCGTGCTGTGCCGTGCTGAGATGATGAGGGATGCGTGCACTGCTTAGCGTTTGCCCATGAAGGGCATACGTCCTTCCCGGCTTCTCCCTTCCTCCCACTTAGCCCCCTCCCTTACCTTCCCTTCCCTCCCCCGCCCTCCCTCTCGCTCGCTCCTTTCCCGCAAACACGGACGTACATCAGGTCCGTCGTACGCCGTTACATGCCTGCCGTCTCTGTGGCGCTATCCATCCCCCCCTCCCCCCTCCACGCACGTTCGTTTCTCGTTGCCCGTTGGCGTTCTTGTTTGCCATCACTCCCGACGTTGGCGGCCGTCTGGCATCGCCTCCTGCCCTCCCCCGCCTCCTCGCGCACGCGTCTGTACAACGGGATCGCCCGCTCATCTCTGCATGCAGTTCTTCTGCTCGTTGCATCTATAGCAAACTTCTAGTTTCTCGCGTCAGCCATGCGCAGTGGCAGTCCACCGCAGGCGGTCGGCGTCCGTCTCAACTCCAGCCCCGCCGCTGCCATGCCGACTGGCGACTTGTCGTCTGCCTCGTCGGCGAGCGCCTACGCCGGCGGCCTCTCGTCGGCGCCCGTCCCGGCGGGAGCCAAGGAGAGGGCCCAAAATGGCAAGAAGGCCGCCTTCACCCGCAGAGGCATCCTCGGCTGCGTGAAGCAGCGAATTTTTGCTGAAATGCTTGACCCCGTGGAGGGTGACTACAATATAGTGGTGTGCGACAACAAGGGGGCCGAGATCCTCAGCACATGTGTGCGCATGCACGACTTGATGGACCACGGCGTGACTCTCGTCGAGGATCTCGGCATGCCACGTCAGCCGGTGCTCAGCAGCGCCGCCATCTACCTTATCGAGCCCACCGAGGAGTCCGTGCGCCGGGTGATGAATGACTGGCAGGTGAAGAACATGTACCGCGAGGCGCACGTCTTCTTCACCTCGTCCTCGTCGGAACGACTCATTCAGATCATGGCCTCGGAGCCGCGCCTCGCGCAGGCCATCAAGACGTTGAAGGACATGTTGCTCGACTTTGCGGTTCCAGAAAGCTTGCTCTTCAACTTCTGCATGCACAACGACGTCCAGAGACTCTTCCCACCCGACCTGGCGCTCTCCGGAGGGTGCCAGAACATCCTCAGCGAGGTCGCCACGCGGCTGGTGTCCGTCTTTTTCACCATTGGCGCCGGCGTACCAACGGTGCAGTACCAGGGCAACAGCCAACTAGCGCAGCAGGTGGCGCGCATCTTCGTTGACCAGGCCGCCCAAGCATCGCGCACGAACCCGGCCACGTTCCGCATGTCCAGCGCCGCGACGCCATGTGACGGTGGCGCGGCAGACGAGTCTCCGCTGCTCATCCTAGTAGACCGCTCCTTCGACGCCGTGGAGCCGCTCATGCACGAACGCACGTACCAGTGCCTGCTGAACGATCTCATGCCTATCGAGAACAACATCTACGAGCAGACCTACGAGGGTCGCTCCGGGCAGGAGGCAACGCGCAGCTGCCCGATCGACGAGCATGACCCGTATTGGTGCCAGTACCGCCACAAGTTCTTTCCTGTCTGCCTCCTCGAGTTCCCGAAGAAACTGCAGAGCTTGATGGCGGCCAACCCGAACCTTGTGGCGGGCATGAGAAGACTGAACAGCGGGTACGGGGCGGGGAGCAAACTCGGTGATGTCGGCAGCGCCATTCGTGCCCTGCCGGAGTTCCAGGAACAGCAGGCGAAGATCTCCCTGCACATCGACATCTGCACCAAGATCATGGACCGCTACAGGCAGCAGAAGCTGGCGGAGGTGTGCGAGGTGGAGCAGGACGTCGCCACCGGGCGACGACCGTTCAAGGAGCTGTACGACAATATCCACCGTCTGACGGCGGACGTCTCTCTGCCGCTTGGCGTGCGCGTGCGTCTCATCCTGCTGCTGATCGCCGGCACAAACACGCGCGAGTTCTCCGAGGCGAAGAAGCTTATGCTCCTGCAGGAGGCCGGTCTCAGCAGCCAGGCCGACCTCTGCAACTCCTTTTCCATGTTCATCTCGCGAACGGGCCAGCTGCCGCAGGAGGCGGCAGCGCAGGGCACCGACAGCGATGCGAGCAACGGCGGCGGCGGTGGCTACAACGGCGGAAACGGCAAGAACCCCAGTGTCTCCCTCGCGCGCCGCTCTCTGCGCATGAACCGCACGGGTGCCCAGGACGTGAGCGGCTCGCCGGGCGGCAACGCGCAGGCGAACGCGGCTAATGAAAGTGATGAAAATGCGAGTACCCCAGCGGCGGACCTGTACCGGAACCAAGCATACTTGATACTCCGTGCCGCCGCGAACAGCACACTCAGCACGTCGGACTTCCCCATCTTCCGTACCAGCTTCGGTGGTGGGCGTGGTGGCAGCCTTCGCGGAGCACTGCAGCAGCGACGCGCGCTTCGTGCTGCTGGCGGTGGCAACGAGGGTATCGACTTTGGCGGCCTTGCCGGTGTAAACGCCAAACTGGCGCTCGATCTGGGCCACGAGGGAAAGTTTGCGCTCAAGACACGACGCCGCGTTGTACTATTCGTGTTGGGTGGCGTAACGTACGGTGAGGTGCGTGCCGCGTATGAGATCGCGCAGACCGCGCATGTGGAGGTGTTTGTGGGCGGCACCTCGCTACTGACTCCAGATAGGTTCCTTTCTAGTCTGAACTCCCTGCGCTAAACAACGGAGGCATACGATGAAGTCCCGCTCCCCTTTCCCTTGCCTTGTGCGGAAGGGCAAGCGGAGAGAGCGTTGGTGACATATTTGCGCTCGCGCACGCGATACCTGGTGCGCGCTCGACCTTGGCAGCTGCCGCCGTCACACGTCTGCACACACATACACACACTCCTGTGTCGAAGCTGTGAGGCGTTTTTTTTTTTTGGTTTTGTTGCTACTTATTCTGCGTGCCATGCGAAAGTGCTTGCGTGTGTTGCTGCTGCTGCGTAGCAGGTTGTACGCACCTGTGCGTGTGTGTCTCTCCCTCTCTCTCTCTCTGTGTGCGTGTGTGCGTGTGCGTGCGTGTGCGTCTGTCTGTGTTTTGTTTCCCTCAACTCATTCTCACTTGGCATTTCACAGCTGGTTGTTCTGTGCGCTGCTGCTTTCTCTTCGCCCCCCGCTTGGAGGGGGTGGTGTGGCGGCGGCGGAGCATTTTACAGGTTTTCTACACTGTTTACGGTTCCACTGCACTTGCGCCGCCCTTTGTTTCTCCCTCCATCCTGCAATCCCCCTCCTCTGTTTTCTTCTCTCCTCGTGCCTGTGCCTGTGTGAGTGTGGAGGGAGACAGGCACACGCACACGCACTCAAGCGGTGCCACGATCCCGCCCGCAGCGGTAGTGAGAGTTTCAAGGTTGCGTCTCTCTCTGCCGCACCGTGTGCCCTCCCCCCTTGACACCCCGCTCAGCGACACCATATGGCTCTTGACACCTGAATACTCGACCACCTCTCCTCCCCCGCAACACTCCTTCTTGGCCTCTAAACCGGTTCCCTCTCCAAAATCCGTGTGAGCTTCTGTGCAAGTGCAGGTGCGCACACAAACACGCGAACACTCGCACACACGTGTGCCCCGTACGTGCCGGTGACTCAGCGCCACCGGCACCAACGCGGCCGTCCCCGTCTGCCTTGTAACACAACAAAGGCATCTCCTTGTCGAAGTCGAGTTCTTCTTTGGCGCGTGCTCGACGACAGCACCCTGAAAGGGAGAGCGTAAGTAACTGGCAGCGAAGCAGTCGTGCAGTACGAAAAAAAAAGGTGCGAGCGAAGGACACAGCAAGTGCGGCGCCAGACTTATCTGCGAAGTGCGTTATTCAATTTGTTTTCTTTCTGAGCCATGCGGGGCCGCACGCTGACGCTGTTGGCCCGCGATGCGCTGAACGCGGGCAGCTCCATGACCTTGGGCAGCAAGGGCATGCGCCCCTCTCCAGAGGCACATCGGCGACGAATGCCGTGGACGGCAGCTAAGGAGTACGTGCCCGGCGTCGTCCTGAACAGCAAGGAAAAGCTCGTCTTGGATGGGACGCAGCTGGTGGAGCTCGACCACATCGATCGCGCCTCGCAGGTGGACCCGCTTGAGGTATTGAAGGCCGCCGTGGCAACACGCGCCTACAACACGTCTACCGGCTTCAACATCTTCCAGCTCGCCTCGCAGACGCGCTTCCACGGCCGTGGCCAGAAATTCTTTCGCGAGGAGTGGCGGCAGGGCACTTATGAGAAGTACGTTACTTTAGCCGCCATCGACTTTGATCGAGAGGGCAGCAAAGGCACGGCGTACGGCTACATCACATTCCATGGTGAGTCCACCACCCGACCTGTTGAGATCAACTACGCCGACACACCGGGTTGGCAGATGGACTACGACGAAGCCGCCGCTGTCCCGTTTAACGCCGCCGTGCCACCGCCGCCGAGCATCGGCACGGAAGTCCCGGTAGATCCCTCCACGTACAGGCTGAAGGCATACCCCTTTTACGATGCGCCAAACCCGCCGGAGTTTGTGGAGCGGCTGCTCAAGGATCGCGGCGTGTTGCCAGACCTGCCAATGGACGCCTCGGCACCCGCAGAAAACGCGGCGGCCGCCTCCGCAGACGGCGCGCTCGTGGACGGTTCGCATCACTACAAGTCGAAGGGCAGCGTTTAAGGCGCGCACAGGGAAAGAAAAACATCGACAACGATGTGTCCTCTGTGCCGCCATTCGGCCTCTCCCATCCCTCCTCTGGCCTCTGCCCAGCTCGGCACTTCGCCCTCTTACTTCCGTGTTATGGCATGTCGTCATCAGCGGCAGCGGCTGTGGACTCCATTGCTGTTGGTTGCCTCACAAGGGTGTTAGTTTCCACGGTGCACAAGAGGAGGGGCAGTCGCCCGTTGCATATCGTCCCCCCCCCGCACCACCACCACCACCACCACCACCACCACCACCACCACCCGCGAATACGAACAGAAGATTGCAGCGTCCTTTGCGTTCTCTCGATCACGCTGGGAGGACCACCTTGTCATCATAGTGTCTTTGCCCTCACGTGCGGTGTTTCTTCTTGGACTTGTGTGCTGCTCCGTTGAATGGCTAGGGCTTTGGTGGGCGGTGCTGCACGTCTGACGGGAGTCTGGCGAACAGACATGTCCGGTTTACTTGGGGAGGAAAGGGGGAAGGAGTTAGTCGTCATCTGGGTTGTTGTGCGGACGTGCCGCATGTGAAGGCGAAAGAGTGCGTTAGTCTGTCTGTAACGGATGTGGTCATGGAGGTGGAACGGAGGGCGATGAGTGACAGGTTGTGATGTCAGTAGGTCCCCTTCCATGCGTGCGCCAACGTGTGTGTGTGTGTGTCTGTGTAATGCGTCGCACTGCCGGCAGCTCACTCGCGCTCACGCACACACGTAGGCAGGTCCGCCGCATGCTACGCTACCTCATTCACAAAGCAACAGAAGCGCAACGAATCCGCGCGGTCACGCGCTTCGTGCAGCACCCGCTCCACCCTTCCACCGAACCTCGTCGCTGCGTGTGTGAGGCGAGCGCTCTTTTCTTATTTCCTGCGCTGTCGCAGTGCGGTGCCCTACTGTCCATTGCCGCGACGTACTGCAACGCAACGAAGAGGATGCACAACTGTATGCAGATGCAAAGTCAGCTGTGACGGTGGTAACGACACCTTTCGCGCACACTCCCGCCCCCTCTCTGCGCCACCATGTCGGCGCGCATCTGTGCATCGCGACACCCCCATTCCCTCGCGCCTGCATACTCCGCTCTCCCCCTCCCAACCACGCACACAGACACCTGCTATCAGATGCCCATATCCCCGCTTCTGTATTCCGTCCATACGCTCGCATGGTACGTCAGACACAGCGCTTGCAGGGACGCGCACACTTCCTTTCACACGATACTCGCGTCACCCCTCTCAGCCATCACTCGCCCCAACATCGGCGATACACTCGCACATACCACCCGACCCCCCACCACCACTCGGGGCGCCGTCTCAAGGCTGTGGCTCTGGGCCTGGGGTCGGCGGCAAGCCCGTTCAAAGCGCGTGGCGTTTCGGCGAAGTGGCTCGGGGCCGAGCGGCGCCGGCGGGTGCGCGGCATACCACCGCCTGGCGGTGGCCCAGCGCGGCGCGGTCCCGCGGGGGCCGTGTCGTCCGCCGCCCGGCGGGCCGCGTTTCCGGGGCCCCCCAGCCACGCCCCCCGCTAAAAGCGGGGCGCCCCGGGCGGACCCCGCGGAGGGCAAGCCGGCGCGGCCGGACGGAAGCGGCGCCCAACCCCAACCAACACCATCGCCAACCCCCACGGACCCCCCCTTCTTCTCCCAACTCGCGGTTTTCACCGAAGCAACAATTACAACCTCCAAAAGAAAACAACACCATCGACCTTTTTTTCTTGCCCCAAATGGCGACTGTTCTGCCTGTGACTCTTTGCCAAATGGCTGTCACGCGTGAAAAGGCAGCCAATATCAAAAAGGCTGTCACAATGATCACTGAAGCCGCGAAGCGGGGCAGCAAGCTGGCTGTCTTACCCGAGTGCTTCAACTGCCCGTATGGCACCAAGTATTTCGGCGAGTACTCTGAGGCCCTTGCGCCAGGCAATGAAACATTTGATGCGATGTCCCAGTGCGCCAAGGAGAACAGCATCTGGATCGTTGCAGGTAGCATTCCCGAAAAGTCAGCTGATGGAAAACTATTCAATTCGAGCATGACGTTTGGATCGGATGGTGCGCTGAAGCACGTGCACCGCAAGGTGCATCTGTTCCGCATCAACACGGATACAGTTCGCTTCGACGAGGGCGAAGTGCTCAGTGCTGGAAATGATGCCACGCCATTTCGCTGGACGAGCACACAAAGTTTGGCGTTGCTATTTGCTTCGACATCCGATACCCCTTCCTGGCGTGGAAATACGCTGAACAAGGAACCTCCTTTATTGTGTACCCCGGCGCCTTTAACATGGTGACCGGCCCGATGCACTGGCAGCTGGCAGCGCGCGCTCGCGCTGTGGACAATCAGCAGTATGTTTTCTTGTGTTCCCCTGCCCGTGATACCTCCGCGGAGTATGTGGCATGGGGGCACTCCATGGTGGTAGATCCCTTTGGAAATGTTCTCTCGGAGCTGGATGAGAAGGAGGGGTTTGTTGATTGGAAGGTAGACCTCAGCGTCATTCAAGATACGCGCAACCGAGTTCCCATCCTGAAAGGCGTGCGTGATGACCTCTACACCCTGCATTGGAAGAAGTAGTCGCCACATCTTTTTGCTGTTTTCCTTTGCGTGATTGTAGTGTAAGGTGCTCCTCTCCGTATTCTTGTACCGTCTTTTTTTTTCTTTTTCCCCTTGCATTTTATTGTGTATCACTTAAACGCATTCTTATGCGTGCAATCGATTCGCACATCAAAAAAGAATCCGAAAAAGATGGCCCCTGCGTATTTCAATTAGTGAGATGCAAAAGAGCAACAGAAAAAGAATCTAGGGTGCAGAGGGAGTGAGCACCGTAAGGCTTATCTACGGTCTACACGCACAGTCACGGTAAAGTTGAGTATTCATGCCTTCTCTCTGTACGTCGCTTGCACATCTTTGAATGAGGAGCGCTAAAGTGAGGGTTGAAACCCGATTTCAGCATGTTGGAATTTTGCCTTGGTCTAAACGATGATGCTTTTGCTTGCAGTTTTGGTTGACTGACCCACCCTTTTCTGTACACACAAGCATTCCTGCGCTTCTACGGCGCTCCAACGGCTTTCTTGTATGCATGTGAAAAATAAAGCCGCTAGTCATGCTTCGATGCGCACAGCACTTGGCGCTTTCGTGCGCGCTATCCACTCGCCGAAGCACGCACACATTGAACATATTAGACTCCGCCGTTGTGAGTCACCCACAGTCCGACCAACACTTGGTGCAGCCCGCTGAGATTATCAGGGAAACAGTGCACCAGAGCAGAGCCGAAGATGCGCTGAAAAATTGCAGCGTCGACCCAGAGGATGTGAATGTGATGAACAAGAGGGATGTCGAGTGCATTGAGTTGCGCAAGCTCCAATACATGCACTCACAGGACGGGCCATTTATCGGTTCGCGGATGAAGGACAGCACACCAGATCAAGTAAGCTTCCGCAAACGTAGACACATCGTTCGAGTTCCTCAACCGGAGGTAGAGTACCATCCGAACGAAACATCGTTTAGGCGCCTCCCAAAAAACTACATTATCCCCAATGAGTTCGAGCTTCGCGTACTATATCCGATGTCGACAAGCCTAAAGATCATCGAAGGAAAAGCCGACTGCGTTGATCACAGTGCATTCAACATTGACGAAGATCCGTCGCCCATCGCATACAGTATGATAGCGCCGCCAGATTGGAAGCCGGATGTGGAGTACCCATACATGGTTGTGCTCCCCGATCACCGCGGCATTCCGCGTGACTTTGAGGATGTGTGCGCCAACTTTTTCGAGCGTCCCATTCATTACGAATTGATGGGACAGCAAAGGTGGGTCATTCTCTCCCCCGTTGTGAACCTTCGACATAATATGCATGTTCCTGTGGAGGGGGTGGTGGCGAGATTCTGCGATTGGGTGAAGGACAACTTCCGCGTCGAGAATGGGAAGGTGCATCTTTTCGGCAAAGGCAACGGTGGCTATGTTGCACTGCGAACTGTGCTGGAGCACAAAGACGTAGCCCTTAGTGTCACTGCCATCCTAGGCCGCAGCGGCTCGCCTTTTAGGCCACTCGATCGAGCACAAGATAAGGTGAAGAACTACAATGGTGTTCACAGTCTTGTGTATGTGCCTGGGCTGCTGAGGAAGCAAGACTGGTACTACAAGTTCAAGTTCATGCTGGACATGGCACGGGTGCGCCCACCTCTTAGGAATATTCATTTTGCTGATGTACGGGACCATCAAGTGTACTACGCCATTAATCCACAGGAGTTTTGGAACTACATGCAATATTTTCGTAAGTACAGCATGCGGATGATTACAGAGAGTGGCTATTCCATTTAGCGGCAACAGACTATACACCAAACGAGCGAGAGTTTTTGGGAAACCTCATCTTTTATCGTTTTTTTTTTTACCGTTGCATGTGTGTCGAGGCTGAGAGTTTATGATGCGGGAATCATGGATGTGTTGCATTGCCTTAGCGCAACGTGTTCTCCGCGTTCTTTTGCAGTGTTTTCCACATTTTTCAGCTTTTCAATGCTTGCGAACAGACACCGAAAACAGAATAGTAGATATATACGGGACCACGACGCATCTCTTATTCGTCGGACTGCGGCGCACATGGGAGTGTGGGCCAGCTTCTCCCTCACGGGCACCGCTGCGTTAGTTGGGTGGCCGGCAGCTTTCAAGCCATACGCGACTCTTCTGATCTCATTCTAACTGCTTCACCGACTGCCAAGGCCTTTCAATCCGTCAGGATCTCTTCTCTCGTCGTTTTCCCTCACGCTAGGACTTTGACGCGCGTGCGAGAAATTCAGGCGTGCGTGTACGCACCCTCATTATTCTTTTCCTGATCTTTTTATTATTATTCACTGAGCAGCCGCTGCTGTAGAGATCTTCGCAGGCGAAGAAGGCAACAAGAACAGGTACGCTGCTTGTTCCTCCTCCCATTTTTTTTCATGCTGCTTGCCGATCATCACGTGCACTTGATCAGGCAGCACTATCGCGAAGGCTGAGAGAAGCCGAGCAGCGTCTGAGAGGAGACGCAAACGCATAGACCGTAAACTGTTCATAGAACCATGATGGGCTACGAGGGTCGCTGTGTCCTTCTGGACGACGCCGACGAATGGGTAAATATCCCATTTGTGGTACGCGAGTTTATGAAACAGCTCAATGACGAAGCGCAAGCATCCCGTGCCGTAGTGGAGATGCTACGTCAAGAGCAGAAAGAGACAAATCTGCTACTCCGTCGAGTGATGCAAAAGCAGGCGGATCTAGAAATTGACAACGCACGTAACATAATGTCACTGAATCACCACGCTTCAAGAGTTGCCCACGACTCCACTGAGAAGCGGCACACAGAGCAGATCCACTATTTGCGCAGAAAGGCAGATAAACTTGACGACAGGATGCAGCATCTCTCTGCACATGTTGAAGAGCTATCGAAGTCAGCCCTCTCCCCCATCAGCACCGGCAGCGCCTTTGATGAGTTGAAAGGACTTGTCACTTGTCTGACCACCAAGGCGGAGACAACGGAGAGACTACTCAAGGATCACGTTGACGCTTGCACAGTCGGCCGGAGATCCACTGAATCGCTGGTTGACTCAGCGGCGTTGGTGGTTGTCACAGACGTGCAGAAAGCGCTCAAGGGTGAGCTGGACGTCTACAATACGCAGCAAAGAAGCCTGGAGAAGAGCATCGGGCTTCTCCGAGAAGCTTCCAGTTCTCAAAAGGAGGAAAGTAGCAGAATTCGCGGCATATGCGAGGAGTTATCGCAGATTGTGGAGGCGGATCAAAAGGCGAGCAGAGAACGTCTCACATCGTGCTTTAATACGGTGGAGAAGCTCGAGTGTCTGTGCGCTGCGCAGCACGCCGAGCTGGAGGTGCGGATGAAGCGTACAGAGGATACCTGTGTGGGGAGCGAGTCCAGATCACGAGAGGAAGCCAAATCTCTCTACGCTGAGCTTCGAGGTCTTGTCAAGGAAGACCAGGCTGAAACGCAGCAGCGCTATCGTGAATTGGCAGAGGAGTTGCGCACCGTAAAGGAGCAGCAGCGGCGCCTGACGGAGCAGCTGGCAACTGCAAACCACGAGGCGGAAGCTCTCACGCAGCGTGCCGTGAAGCAGATGAAAGACATTTCTGTGCGTCTTGATCGTGTGGAGACGGAGGTGGAGCAGCTTGGTTCCACCGTGGTGGCTCGCCGCGACCATCAGAAGGAGCAGCGACAGACGCAGGACGCGCTTGAGGCAATCAGGACCTCGTTAGCAGACACCGTGGCGACCTTTCAGACACAGGTGCAGCAGCTCGCCACTTCCATCAAGACGATGCGGGCGGAGCAAATGGAAGATAATGATTGGCTGCATAACGAGCTGGGCCGCATCGGCACAATGGTGGGCTACGCGTCGCAACAGCGTGAAAAGCAGGAGCGGCAAGTGACATCCTTGTGCGAAATTGTGCATAATCTCTCGGTCGCTGTGGAGGGGCTTCAGAAGGGGTGCGGCGTCGCTGTGGCACCTCCTCCAGCGCCCGCTGCTTCACAAGCGCAAGCAAGCGCACCAGAGAGCTGCACAAGCATTGAGGTTCCAGCGGCGTGGGAAACATGGCGGTCGACCTTTGTGAAAGATGTGGAGGAGAGGATCACGGCGGCGGTGTCACCGAGCTCACAGCCGCACGCGTCGCCGCCTGTACTTGAACGCGTGTCTCAGCAGCTCAACGAGCTGACTGCGAAGGTGGACGGCGGCGCCAAGTATACACAGGCCATCGTGTCGCAGCAGATGGATCAGATGCGGAGCACAGTGAGAGATGAGGTGACGCATCAGCTGCAGTCGCACGCAGCATTGCGCGAAGTGACACCAGCGTTGGTAGAGGTGGAGGCTGTGAAGCGCCGCGTGGCGGGGATCGAGCTAGGCCTGCAGACGCTGTCAACACGCGCCGACCGATGGTGCACGGACACTGAAACCGGAAGCCTTTCCTCCACGAACACCGTGCTTCAGCGTGTTCTCCTGGTCGAGGAGGCTCTGGACGGCTTCAAGCGTCGGCTACTGGAGCTCGGCGAGCACGTGATGAATGTTGACCAGCGGAGCAGCCAACTGGCCCGCGGCGCCCATGAGATGGAAGCACAACTGCACGACCAGCAGCGCATGGCGCTCAAGCTGGGCACTGATCTGACGGCGGCGCTGGAGGGTTTGCTGCACACGGAGCAGTCTCTTTCCCGTCACCAAAACTCGACAACACTGCAGCTGTCGGAGGTGCACACGCGGCTGGAGAAGTGGACGCGTGAGGCAGCAGCGGCACCAACTGCAGCTGCGCCGTCTGTCGAGTCACCATCGAGTGTGCAAAATGGTGCTGCTGCTGCTTCTGGAATGAGCGCCGATGTCTCTCGCAGGAGCCTGAGCGCCAGTGCTGCCCGATTGACGGAAACGGTAGAGCACCTTTCCGCGCGGGTGACTCGAATAGAGACAGAGACACTACAAGCGCTGCACGCCGATCTTGAAGCAGTGCGAGGCGAGTGTGCTGCTGCTGCTGCGCGGCAAAGCGCGAGGGACGGCGTGTCTTCGCCCGCTTGCGACGCGCTACACAGAGAGGCGGTGCACGCCGCCTACGAAGAGCTCCGTCGCCGCCTTGACGCCGAGGAGTCTGCACGCCGTGAGGCGGCGGCGGCGCTTCGCGCAGTGGAGGAGCGGCTGCTTGCCATTGAGAGGGATGTTTCGGAGCTACTCTCCTCGCCTCCTAGCAGAGCGTCCCCGCCAACCGGTGACGCAGACTCGGCTGCCGCCGAGGCGGCCGTGAAACACTGCGTTGATGAGCTGGCGCGGTGCCATGAGCGACTCGACGCAGCCCAGCAGCAGCTTACTAGCAACGCGTGCTGCTGCTCCGGTGATGTTCCGCGCGTCCGTGAAGTGGAGAGAGACGCTCACCACCAGGATGTGCGTCGGCTGCAGCAGCAGCTGGGGCGGTTGCAGGAGGACATGCACGCTTTTGTGACGTCTCAGCTGCGCACAGAGATGCGTGAGGCAGAGCCGGCCTTGGTTGAGGCTGCCGCGACCGCTGCCGTCCTCCGCTGCCAGGAGGCGCTGAAGGCTGCTGCTGAATGCAACGCCACTGCGGTAGATGCACACGCCAACACAGAGAGCTTAGCGGCGCTGCAAGCTGCCGTGGAGGAGGTGCAGCACACCCTCGAAGAGCGCATCTCGACTCTGCTCGCGGGCTACGACCGCGTCGAGAGCATGGAGAAGTCACTTCGTGCTACTGTTGACGGCCTCAACGCCCTGGAGAAGGCGCAGTCGGAGCTGCGCAGCGAGCTGGAAAGGGCCCGATCGGCACACCAGGCGCACCAGCGAGACTTGTCGCTCCAACTCGAGACTGTCGTGAGCGGCATGGAGACAAAGATCGACGAACTGCGCGCTAACGTGAAGGACTCGGCCGTTGATACGACGGCCGAGTCGTTCGAGGCGGGCGACCGCGCCCAGAAGCCCTCCGACGATACTAAAGCGGCCTGGGTTGCGGAGGTGGTTGACTCGATGCACGCCACCTACTACACACGGACGCTTCTCGAGGAGCGACTGGAGAGCATATGGTCCTCAATGATTGGCCTCCTCGCACGCAAGGAGGATGTCAGCGCTGTGCACGACAAGCTCAACGGCCTTCATCAACTCATTCAGGAGGAGATGCAGATCGAAGTGCAGCGACTCGAGGAGGAGCTGGCGAATCAGCTGGCAGAGAAGGTGAGCTTGGCGAACTTGCAGGACATATTGGAACACCACATCGCTGGCTCAGACGCCGACTCCGACCATGCCGTCATGTGAGCAGGATGCGAACGAGGATGCATTCGGCGCGTGCATAAGAGAGAAGGGGTGACAGCTGTATGGACTGAGGGACAAAGTCCTGTGCGCATGAGCGGGCCTGCAGGCGTCTTGTCGGCCTTACTGTGCCTTGCCTCTTCATCTTTTTCTCACAGCGTCTGTGTGTGTGTGGTGGTCGCCCTTGAGATTTGGCACGTGTCTGCTTACCCCCCCCCCCCTCTCCCATGAGTAGCACAGAGGCGCATTTTTGTTTTGTATGTCGGCATGCGCTCATGGAGTTGAGGGGCGGCCGACGCACGCCAGGACACGGCCGCCACCACCTCGATCGAATTGCTTGTGCTGCGTGTCTCTTCCTTCTCCTTTACTGTCGCTGCCGTGGTCGTGATTTGATTTCGTTTCTGAGTGTGTGCTGGCTGCCCACTGTACATCTTTTGCTTGCTGCCGCTCACCTACCGCCCCGTCCTACTACTGCGAGTGCTGTCGTTGCCTCTGCCTGCGCCATCAAGACAAATCATTGCTGCGCTGTGTGTTGGTCTCTTTCTCTCGTCCTATTTGGGGTACAGAGAGGGAGAAGACGAGGTGGCGAGAAGGGCCGCCGTTGAGCTCGCTCCATCGGACGCCGCTCTCTCTCCCCTTCTCTGCCCACCCTTTTTTTTTGCCACAGTGACCTTGTCCATCGATGGTGGAGGGGGCGGGGACAATGAGACGCACTGAGGGTTGCAGACTATTGGTAAGGTGGCACTCCTCGCTTTCACTGATTGCATGACGCTCCCGTCCTGTCCCAGTGCATTCGCGTCTATGTGCGTCTTCACAGAGATCCAACGCTGTCTCCCGTCTCTTCCTCCTTTCCTCCTCTCCGAATGGCACAACCATGCATCGCACGCGGTGCGGTGGGCGCGTGCATGAATGCCCCTCTCCCTCCTTTCCGAAAGGCCTTTCACCTTTTTCCTGTTGTATCTCCTCTTTTACGTGGGCGGTCCTGACGCAGCTGCGTGGATCATTCAAGCCCCCCTCAACCACCATCAACTTGCTTTGGCACGTGTGTGTGTGTGTGGGTGCCTGTGTGCTGGAGGGTTTCAGCAGAGATCATCAACGGCGACTGCCTCGCCTACGCATTTAACTAAACCCCTCTCAGCCCTTTCCACTCCACTGCGTCACCAGCCAGTGTGGGTGAGTCATCCGCACAAGTCGCCACCCCTCCCTTTTTTCTTTTCTTACGGCAGTGATACAGACGATGCTTGGACGCCGTGTTTTTAGCAGCGCGGCCATCCCGCGCTGCATGTACACGCGGCTGCACATCAGCTCGCCAGTGCAGGCGGCTCGCATGCTGCCCGTGCTTGTGCCGCTGACGCCGTCACTGTCGCATTCTATCGGTGGTATGATGAACGCTGTCGCGCAGGGATCGCTAGAGTCGATGCCAACGTTAGAAGTTGGAGAGCAGGACCCTGCGTCGCTCAAGGCCCTTCTGGAGAGTATTTCTCCGCTGCAGCTGGGGGTTTCACGATTGGTCGAATTATGGGGCATTTTCCGTGTAAACGTGATGGTGAACACGATATTGGGAAGGTCAGCTGCGATGCTTCACTGCTGCTGCTGATGGTGCCACCTTGTGTATCTGTGTTTGAGAGGAAAGCAGCAACAACAAAGGACAGCACTCGACGCGCGCTTGTGTAGGCGCGACTACGCGAGATGTCAGTGGGCTGATCGGCTATGGACGCAGCGGCTCACTCTCTTCGTTTCTTAGGGGCTCGTTGTATGTTAAACGTATTGTCTTTCCGACGTCTCTCTCTCTCTCGTTCCGTTGTGCATCCCTCTGCATCCACCTGCCTGTCCCGCCCCGCCCCGCCCCGCCTCGCCCCGTTCCCCTTTCTTTCCTTCTTCGCTCCCCCCGTGCTCTCTCTGTCGATTCGGGGCTCGCTAACGCACGCCTCTGTGTGGTGTTCCTTATCAAGCGTTGCGAGGTGCGTCGGTGCCTGCTGCGACGCGAGAGGGAGAGAGACGGAGACGAGAGGGAGGCCCGCTCCGCTCCAGCGGATCTCCTTTTCCGACTGACGGCGTACGAGTGAATGCGCGCGTGTGTGTACGCCCTGCATCAGAAGGAAGACTGGCGGAGTGGTAGTGAAGAGAGAGAAGGGGGTGGGTGGCCGTGGCAGGTGGCAGGGTGTACGCGACTGAGAGTGGAGGTGACGTTAATGAGGTCACAGATTCATATTTCCTTTTCTCTTTTTTTTTGTTCCGTCTTGATGAGCGTTGTGCTCGTTTCCGCGTTGGCTTCTCAGTTGATGGTGTCCGTGTGGTTGCGTACACGTGCGTGTGCGTGTGTCTGTCTGCCTTGGTCATTCACCTAACGCTGCCGTGCATCTTTCGTGTGCGTGTGGTGTGTGTGTGTGTGTGTATGTGTGTGTGGTTCTCGCCTCTACTGTGGGTAACTGTCCGCCTCCTTTTTTTTTTAGCTCAAACAATAACCCCACCAGAGAGAAGCGCGATGGATGACAACAACAACCGGGGTGGGTGGGAGAGGAAGAGGAGGCCCAAAATGTGCACTGACCCTGCCTACATGAAGAGATGTTAAGCGCACCTTAGAAGTCTCTTTTCGAAGGCTTTGCTGGTGTGTTTGGCAGAGAACTACAGAACTTCAGAAGAGGAGGGGGGAGGGGGAGTGGGCTGCATCAGCTGCGGCGGCCTTCCCTCACCTCTCTTCGCATCTTTTCTTACTGTAAGTCCTGAACCCCTCACGCTTCTTCCCTTCCTCCATCTCCACGGCGCCGTGTGCGCCCGTGCCTGTTCCAAGCGAGCAACTGACGGAGTGGGGAAGTGCCTGTGCGCTTGTGTGTGCATGTGCACAACCCGCGCACGTACCTCTCTGGATGCCGATTCTCTGTCATCCCTCCCCGTCACATTCTTCGTCTTTTTGTATTGTCTTCTCCATCACCGCTCCCCCTCCCTCCTCTCACTCTCTCGGTTTCCGCCGTGATAGCGTGGTCGCCATACAGCTACTCGTCCTGCTGCTGCTGCTGCTATCCTTGGTGGCCGAGGTGCAGGGTGATCCCAAAGCCTTGAGAGCACGCATACACACAGGCACACACCTTCTTCCCTCTCGCCGCTCCTCGCCCCTCCCTCCCCCCTTCCCCCCCCCCCCGCCCACAACCATTCCGCCTCTTGTGGTGCGTTGATGTTCTCGTTTACTCGTCCCTTTGTGTTGTGCAAGCTTTAGAAGCAGCCACGTGCCTTCTATATATTATTAGCATCCGTTTCTCTTCCCTCCCCCCGAATTCAGGGCTCCGTGGCAGCCTGCTAGACCGCGCACCGATAGAAATAGATAGACGCACACGCCGCGCGAGCACCGCGCAGCACACGGCAGTCTGAAGCGTGGCATTCCCGTCTCTGCCTTTTCGGCTTTCTTCTCTTCCGCAGGAGGTGTCGCTGCATTCTCTGAGGGCGGGGGCAACTGTGAGTCGAATGCCCAACCCACACTGCGGCAACGAAAAGGCGGCGGCCTTTGTCAACTACTACGCCTCCCCGAGTATGGTGAACAGCTCCGTCAATCGGCTCTACTATGGCGGGCTGGAGCGCAGGAAGCGGGCAGAGGCACGTGCGATGGAGGAGGCGTACCCACCAATCCTGTCCGCACGCCGCTCCCCCGCACAGCTGGAGGCGTACCTGAACAGCTGCGTGCAAGGTGAGTTGCTGCGCCGACAGCAGCACAGGGCGGCGCTGCAGCAGGAGCTGTACCCGGACGCCGAGGAGACGCCGCGCTTCCTCTCCAGCAAGGAGATGACACATCACATCCACCACGTATACGACGAGCCGCTGAAGGTGCGCCGGGCACGGGAGGCAGAGCTGCGCCGCATCTTCGGCACTGACAAGGACGCCGAGAAGGTCAAGAAGGAGACGGTTTACCAGTACAACCGTCTACCAGCGTCCTCTGCGCGCGCGATCACAGGGTCATCGTCGAGGTCGGCCCCCTCGACCTCTGGTAGCAACCGCGGCAACGTTGACGTCGACACAGTTGCCAACTACTGCAAGCAGCTAGAGAAAGGGTGGCGGCCGCCGTCGGTGTCGGTCGAGCACGACGACAATCGGCGCCTGCTCGTGTCTCAGTACGACTACTACGCCGACCCTCGCAAGTACACAGAGCTGACGTTGAGGCCGCGGCCGCTGACGGCGAAGGACCAGACAGCGCTGCGGTCGCGGCTGGAGCTGCTGGCCCGCCCGACTCGCGTGAATCCGCCTGTGGTGCCGAATGAGGAGCAGGACGGCCCGCCGCCGTTCCGTGTGAGCCGCAAGATTCGTTACAACGACTGAAAGAAGCACGTCTTTGCATGTGCGTGTGAGAGTGTTGTGCACCCGCTGTGGCGGTCGCTTGCATTCACGCCCTGTGCCGGTGCGTTCTCTTTCTTTATGTGTGCGTGTGTCTGCCGAGCGAGCACGGAAGAGTAAAGACCAACGAGAACCGAAGACAAGGCGAAGCGAAGGAGGAGCAAGGAAGGAGCGTGAGCCGATGCAGCGAAGAGGCCCATTGAACTGAGCGGTACGGTGCGGTGAGGCAGAGAAGCATTGGGGTCGAGTGGTGGCAGGGAGACGACAGGACAACGTGGTGTGAGGCAAGTGCATCCTCGTCTTCCTTCTCTCGCTCTCTCTCCTTCGCTTCTTCTTCGTCCTTGTCACTGAACAATGCAGACGAGATCGGGGCAAGGAGGTGGATGGTGGAGAGGGTAGAGCCCGTCTCCGAGAGGGTTCTTCCCTATTGTGCCTCCTCCCCCTGGTGCTCGTGTCTACTCAACAAAATGGGTAGCCGCAACAGAGGCGTACGCACGTCCATGCATCCCCCTCCCCCCTCTGCTGTGCTACTCCCCATCGTTTTCCTATTCCCTCCTCTCCTCCACCAACCGAGTCGATCTTCTTGTCTTCCTGACTTGCCTTTCCCATTATGCGTGTCCTCACGTACACACACACACACACACACACGCACGCACACCTCCACTACTGCCCACCTCGCCACAACCCCCCTTCCTCGGCTGAAGTGAACGGCTCTGAGTGCATCCTCGCGGAAACAGCAGCAAGAGGTGCGCGAGTATATTGTATGTGGCCACGGAAGGCAGTCGGCGGAAATTAAAGCAACACGACGCGCGAGACGTGACTGCAGTTCCTTCAAGAAAAGGTGCCCCCCCCCCTTCTCCTCTTCCTCCCCCTCTTCCCCAACAGAGAACAGCGTGGGTCTCGTGGCTTTGTCGTGGTGCACATGTGAAGAGCCACAGTGGCCCCACCTCACGTGTTTCCTGCCTTCGGCATCTGATACGCACCCAGCGCATTGAACCATCCCATACACACACGTAAGCACGATCAATCATCTCTCTCTCTCTACTTCTGCTTCTCGCGCATGCCATCTCGCGTGAAGATCCGCTGCTTGGCGGCCTACACCGGCGACGCCGAGGAGGCCGGCGGCGGACTCGTGCCGCTGTTTGTAGGTCGCGAGGACGGCACAGTGGAGCGCTATGACGACATGAAGGATGCCGAGCTCGGGATTCCGACGGTGTCTTTCTACGCTCATCGCAGGGCGGTCACGGCCATCATAGCCGTCTCAGCCGCTGAGCTGTGCACGTGCTCCTTGGACGGCACCGTGAAGTGGTGGACGCTGGAAGAGGTTGAGGACGCTGCGTCGTCGCCGTCCACCGGCAAGTTTAGGGTGCGGGCGACGCTTGTGAAGACGAGCACTTTACCCTTCGCAGTGCGTACCATGATCCAGGATGGCGGCGAAGGCACTGCAGCCGGCCAACAGCGGATTTTCCTCGGCGGCGAGAACGGCTCTCTCACGTTGATGGAGGGCGATCGCCGCTCCAGCTGGCCGGCGCACAACGGTGGCGCCCTGACGGCGATTGCAGCGGACTGGAATAACAGCGGCACCGTCCTCACCGGCGGCACAGACGGGCTCATCTACGTTTGGGATATGGAGTCTGGTCGTCCAGTCTGTGAGCTGCGCGGGCACACAGGCGCCATCACTGCATTGTTCGTGGTACCGGTTCCGTCCAGCATCCCGGTGGTGCGGTCGAAGCGCGCCCCTGTCAATCCCGCCTCGTTCGGCTCCTCCAACGCATTGCCGCCAGCATCGGAGAAGAAAGATGTACTCGTCTACGCGGATGCCGAAGACGGCGGCAGTGGCGACGGTGCAAGCTGCCTCGTATCGTGCTCCGAAGACGGCACATTGAAGGTGTGGCTGCTGCCTGATCTGCAGGAGGCTGCCGCGGAGGCGGACTTGATGGAGAAAGAGCAGCAAGAAGAGCAGCAGCGCAAGGACTCAGTGGGGTCCTCCAGCAAACAGCGTCGCAGCGTCTGCATTGTCTTCCAAGAGCTGGATCCGGCCAGGCTGATGGCCGAGGAGGTGATGGAGGAAACGGTGGGAGTGGCAGCCGCTGCCGAGAGCGACGCCGACGGTGCTGCTGTTGTCGCTGCAGCCACGGATGCCTCTGGAGAAGAGGCGGCTGTCGACGCTGCCAGCTCCCCGACGGCCGCAAGCAGCACGCTGCAATCCGAAGTCTTCGACGCCAAGCTGCGTTTTCTTCAGCAGCAGAAAAAGGGAACAACATGGAAGTCTGCCCTGAAGGCACCGGAGCGCCGCCCCGTCCCGTTCCAGAGCGCCCTCGGCACGGTGGAGTTGCCGCACACTCCCTTATCATGCTCCGGTGCGTCATCTGGCTTGGATGGAGATGAAGGTGGCGCTGCGTCGCTGGTCTTCATCGGCGCGGCGCAGGGCCACGTGTACGGCCTTAAGGACCGCCTGCTTGTGAAGGAGGTGTGCCGGCACACGGCACACAACTTCCAGAAAGTGCAGCAGGCGGTGCGCAGTGTGCAGCGGACGCTGAAGGACGGCGTGAAGGTGTACACCAAGGCCGCTGCAGCCGCGATGAAGGCGATGGAGGCAAAGGAGCTGAAGGTGGCGGCGAAGGCGCGCCAGGCTCAGCGGGCAAAGGAGAAGGCTGCCAAGAAAAAGGCGGCCGAAGAACGCCGTGCGGCCCGACGCGCCGCTGCGGCCGAGGAGCGTTCGGACAACGACGACTACGACGAGGAGGACGAAGCGGAGGAGGAGGCGGATGAGGAGGAGGAGGCGGATGAGGAGGAGTCGGACATAGACGAGGAGGAGGCGGAGGAGGAAGAGGCGGAGAGGCCCGGGGACGCCGGCGAGGCCGCAGACGAGGAGGGCCATGGTGTCGAGGGTACGGCATTCGCCGCCGCCGCGGGGCCCAGGCCACCTCGTCGGCCGGCTTCGTGGAATAAGCTGACGGAGGAGCAGCGCGCGTCCCTCGAGGCGTTCTTCGCGGTCCAGGAGAAGGAGCGCGATGAGCGCATCACGGCGCTGCAGAAGGCGGTGGAGGCGCACCTGGCGCAATTGCAGCCGCTCGCCAAGACACCGTACCATCGCTCTCGTGACCAGTTCGCGAACCTGCCGTACACCACGACGGGCTGCGTGCGTGGCGGATCGGCAGTTGCGTCGCTAGCGTCGGCCTCGCTGGTGCCGGGGTACGACAAGGTCTATGCCACCCAGTCCAACTCCGTTGCGGCCGTTGCCGTGCAGTTTGGTGTACAAAAGCTATGAGGCTGGCGAGGCTGCGGTCTACGCGGCAGCCTCATCGGCGCTGTGGCGGCGTATTGTCCGCCCCCCCCTCCCTCCGTCCACGATCTCACTCTTTTGTTTAAAGTGTTCGCATTCCCCCCCCCCCCCCCCCACCGCGCCCGGTCCCTTCCTCTTGTTGTGGTTGTGGTTGTGGTTTGCGCCAGTGATGGTGACGGTGGTGCTGCGGAGGGCACGGCTGGTGCGTGTGCGCGCCTTCGTTCCTCGTGCACATGTATGTGCTTTGTTCCATCGATGTTTGCCTCCTTTCCCTCCTCTTGATGTACATAGACGCCTACGCGTGGATGATGATGATGATGCGTGTGTAAGGGTGCGCGTTGCTGTGGCTTGTCCTCCCCAACTCGCGCAACACACACCCACGCACACAGAGGCGCGATCTCTCTCTCTCTCTCTGTCCTTCTTTGCTGGTGTCTATTCGCGCTCACCGCGCCGCCCTGCGCCGCGCCCTGTCCCAGCACGTTGATGCGCTACTCTTCTCCTCTTTCCTCGCCTTCGCCTCTCCACGTGCAAGCCGCTTGGCTCCGGCGTAGTGAAGGGCACATGAAGTGAAGCAAGCAAAAAGTGAAGGAGCGAGAGAGTTGTGGACGCTAGCGAGGCGGCCGAGACAACGAAATCGTTGCCGACAGCAGCACAGCAAGGGGACACGCACAGCTACGACGCCCTCTCCCCATTTCCGCAAAGTATGCCTCTGAGTAGGCCTTTGTGTTTTGCGTGCCTCTTTCTGTTACTCTCTCTCTTGCTGTGTGGCGCCTGGGCCAGTGCGCGTAGCCTCTCTCGCCGCCTTCACCGCTAAGGGATGGACTCGTCTCCCTCCCACCGTGCACGCTCTCCCGCCCTGTATCCGTACGCGTGTATGCGTGTGCGCGTGGTGCAACGATGATGTGGGTGGCTCCATCACTATCCCCATGCGATCTCTCTGTTTTTAGTGTACTGAATGTCTTCTCTTCTCTCTGCCTCTTTCTCTCTCCTAACGTGCCCCATCTCACCCGCCGTTCTCCTCCGCCCCCTTCCCCCCTACGGCCCTACCCACCACCCTCTTCTGATACATCACACATCCATACATGTGCGTCAACGTGTGTACGCGCATCTGTGTCGTCTGCTCGTGCATATATGTGCTTCCCACCACTGCCACCACCTCTTTCTCCTCCCGCGACGTTACAGCAGGGATTTCGCCTCAGCTTCGTTGCTTCTCCGCTCGCTTCACTCGGTTCGAGTTACCTCACCCGGAACCATGTCCCACCACATGAAGATTAAGGATCTGCGCGAGAAGAGCAAGGATGATCTTCTCAAGACGCTGACGGAGTACAAGAAGGAGCTGTCGCAGCTGCGCGTGGTGCAGCAGACGGGCGGTGCCGAGACCCGCCTGGGCCGCATCCGCCCGATCCGCAAGAGCATTGCGCGCATCCTGACGGTGCTGAACCAGAACGAGCGCAGCAACCTGAAGATGTTCTACGCGGACCGAAAGCTGCGCTGCAAGACGCCGAAGGTGCTGCGCGCGAAGCTGACGCACCGCCGCCGCCTAGCGCTGAAGGAGAACGAGAAGAACCGCAAGACGTCGCGCCAGATGCGCCAGGCACACAAGTTCCCCAAGCGCGTGTACGCCGTCAAGATCTAAAGCGCGTGTGCGAAGCGACACTTCTGGGTGTGCGTGTGTGCAGCGCATCAACGCACAGCAATGATGATATGTGCCGTGGAGGCTGACTATCGAGGCTCCCGCCCGATCGGTAGTGAAGGGGTGGATGTGGCTGGCGCGGCGTGTTTCTGTGCGGCGTGCGAAGAGGGCGAAAGGACGATGGGAGGGAGGCGGAGAGGGAGTTGAGGTGGGCGTCTCATCGCTGACGCTGTATCGCCGCCGACCCCTTTTTTTTCCCGCCTTCCTTTCATCTGTTTACTCTCCACTCGCTGCCTCTGCGAACGCCCTCCCCTCCTCTCCCCATCACATGTTTGCTTGCGCGCGTCATGAGCGCGCTTGACACTGCCACACGAGTATTTGCTTCTTGAGGACTCTTTGGTGGTTTTGCGGCGTCGACGGAACGGCTGCAGCATCGCTGGCCATGCACTCCTTTCCACGGCTTCCCTCGCCCTCTTTTCTTATTTCTTTCTTTTCCATTTCCTTTCACCTTCGCGGCGAAAACGACGAGAAAAGAGAACGCGCCAACAACATCAACGACCACACAACCGTGGGTGTACGCAGACACTTGCTCACGGCCTCGCAGCTGCTCCCCATTGTTGACGCACGCACACCATGCGCCACTTGCCACTGGGGGGGGGGCGCTGCGGGACTGGAGTTCGTGTGTGTCTCTCACGTTGTGGGCGTATGCATGTGTGTATCAGCGGCGGCGTATTACGTTCCCGCCTTCACTCGAGGTTTATTCTAGAGCTCCTCTATAATGGGCGTCGACAGCCGTGGCTGCGTGGCCCGTAGTCGCCCATGCAACGCGCGAGCGAGCTCAACAGTACACCATCAGTGCACTGGATATGTAGGGGTCGTCGCAGTGAACACGATACGCGACACGCGCGCTTGCTTTTGAGGATGACCTCGTGCATGTGAGATCGCGTGTAGAGTGGAGGCAAACTGGAAGCATTCCAGCTGCACACGTGACGCCCACCTGTATTCATCTCTCTTCATCCTCTCCTTTCATCTTTTTTTTCCGCCTCTTTATCGCTGTGCTCGTGCCTGTGCCGCCGGGGACGGCGCGGGACGCCTGCCTCACCTCTGCAATCGCATTGCTGACTCTTTTCGCTGCTGGTTCACAACACAGCGCCGTCATCTCTCTCCCGTGTGTGCCCCGGCATCTCACCTGGCAGCATTCTCCCCTTTTCCGAAATACTGTGTGTGTGTGTGTGTGTGTGTGCGTACTTGGAGTTACCTCACCCGGAACCATGTCCCACCACATGAAGATTAAGGATCTGCGCGAGAAGAGCAAGGATGATCTTCTCAAGACGCTGACGGAGTACAAGAAGGAGCTGTCGCAGCTGCGCGTGGTGCAGCAGACGGGCGGTGCCGAGACCCGCCTGGGCCGCATCCGCCCGATCCGCAAGAGCATTGCGCGCATCCTGACGGTGCTGAACCAGAACGAGCGCAGCAACCTGAAGATGTTCTACGCGGACCGAAAGCTGCGCTGCAAGACGCCGAAGGTGCTGCGCGCGAAGCTGACGCACCGCCGCCGCCTAGCGCTGAAGGAGAACGAGAAGAACCGCAAGACGTCGCGCCAGATGCGCCAGGCACACAAGTTCCCCAAGCGCGTGTACGCCGTCAAGATCTAGGATTACTGGGTCAAGTGAGAGAAGCTATGGTTGCAGCGGAAAGATGGAGAGCGCCCGCCTCTCCACGACGGTACTGAAGAGCGCTGGTTTATGATGAGCACAAGACGGTCTGCGCGGTGCACAGAATGAGGTGCCGTAAAGATTGGATGAAGAGACAGCAGGAAGCCATGGCCCTGGAGGTAAGGTGCGGGGGTGGGTGGGTGGAGGCAGCTGGCTGATGCTCAGACGCAGAGATGCCGCGGCCTCTGTCCATCTCCTCTTTCTCCCCTCCGTGTGCACCTATGCTCTTACCCGCCACTGCAACGTCGGCGTGGTGACTTCCTCCCCGCATCGGCAGAGTGCGGCCTGCGCAGGGGGGGGGGGGGGCGTCTCTCACACACGCCGGTCGCGCCTTCGCTCTCCTGCGCGCGTTCCCCTTTGCGGCTCGTCCGCGGCGCCTTCATTCCGTGGCTACAGCGCTTCCTTTTTTTTTTTTATTCGCTTCTCATTTCTGCGTCGTGTCGACTCCACCACCACACATCCCAAACCTGAAACAGAAAAACGAAACGAAGGCACGTGAAGCGAGCCCACATTGTCATCAGCGATCATCACCACAGAGAGAGGGAGGTGAGGGGGGAGGGCAAGAGTGACGGTGTGGTTGTATCCTCCCTCTCTCTGTGCGCATGCCACGCAGCACTCTCTGGCAACATTGGTCCCCGCTTGTTTCGCAACCTCGGGCTCGACAATGGGAAGCCTGCAAGATCAGTGTCTCTCGCGCTGATTACGTGCTGCTCTTCTCCCGGCTGCGTCTCCGGCTGTGCGGACACACGCCATTGCAAGCCACGGTTGATCCCCTCTCTCAGGCCTCTCCCGCTGCCACCTCGAGTTTCTGCCATGCCGTCTGCTCTTCTACTCTTCGTCTTTTCACGCACGGCACGTGCTTGTGGTATGCCTGCCCCTTGTTGGCTCTCTGCTTCTAGCCGCCTAAGGCTTTGGGCGCATTCCTCGCACACGGAGTGGGCGGCCTGCGCCGGCGCCACAAATACGCCGCCCCCTTTCCCCTCCTTCGGTGGCATCTGTGGCAGTGCGGAGGGGCTGTAGAGGAGAGGCAGGGGCAGGTGGTACCGCCCTACGCGGAAAAGAACGAACACACACACACACACGCACGCATGCACGGAGTGCTTCTTTCCTCGTGTTTCTTATCTTTCTCTCTCGCTTGTTCTCCCTGCAGACATGTCGCACCCCAAAGAGAACGACAACGATGCTCCGGCCTCGGTGGAGGTGCCGTTCTCGACTTCCCTTTTCTCGAGCAGCGCTGACAGCAACACTGTGCAGCATGCCAAGGCTGTTGCTGAGACACTATCGTCGGTGCCGAGTGCGCTGGGAAACGGCACTGCTGCCCGCCAACACGGCGCTGTCGCTGATGAGGCTCACATGCGCAGCGCATCGCCGACCCCCCTGGAGCCCGGTATGGACACGTTGCCGGCCCTGCGCGCCACGGAGACGCGACTGCGGCAAGCGCAGGAGGCAGAACTGAGCGTGCTGCTCCGTTTGCGACTCCTTACGGAGGCCTTAGTCGGTGTCGCGCGCCTGTCTAACGCGTTGGCTGTTGCGGGTGCGGCAGCGACGGCGGCACAGGGGAGCGGCGACGCTGAGGACGTCAGTGCGCTGCCGAGCGAGGGTACATTTCGAGCTGCACTGCCGGCCGTGATCGCTTGCCCCCTAACCGCTGGGACTGACGAGGCGACGCGCGTACCAGCGGAGGCGCGCGTCACGATGCAGTGCGTTGCTATGCCGCCTGCAGGCCTCTCTGCAGCGGCGAGAGGGCAGTACGCGGCTCTGCGCCGCGCTCTTGCACGGCACTTTTGTGAGCCGGAGGACAGCGGCGTGGGCGGCACGGGTGATGCCGCCGCCAGCGGCGCGCGCACTCCAAGTACTGCGACCCCGGAAAACCCTCAGACCATTGGGCAATACGAGGCGACTCCTTCCGTGCACCGCTCGCGGACCACTGAAGTTGGCGACACCAGCAGCACAGACGCGCCAAGTACCCATGGCGTTGCCGACGACGGGGCAGGCGCTTCCGACAACCCAGATACTCGGCATCGTCGCGCAGTCGAGACGCAGCGGCGCACGCGTTTCTTCAGCGAGCTGCGGTACTGCCCGCCGTCCCCACCGCAGCGATCAGTGAGCCCACGCAGGCAGCACGCCTCGACTGCTTCTTGTGATCCGGAAACGTCGACGGCCGCAGTGAACATGGACAGCCGCAGCGCATCGCGGGGCAGACGAGTACCCCACTCGCTGCCATCATCTCATGTATGTGGCTTGGCCAATAGGTTTGCAGACACGAAAAGGGGCGAGGGTGCCGTGGCGCTGACGTTGGCGTTGCCAAAGTTTTCACCAGCCTGTGTGGAAGACGCATGCGCGAAGTCCGCCGTGAAAGGAGAGCGGGACGAGGTGAGGGAGGAGGCGGAGGGCGGCCACCGTCGTGAAGAGGCAAATGAGGCTGCGCTGGCGTCACACACGCCAGCAGTATCGCCAAGTTTTGCGACGGTGCTGACATGCGGACCCTCACCAACTGTGGCGAAGGTTGGGTCTTGCAGCACTTTGTTTCCATGCATTCCTCCGCTTTCAGCTCACCGAACCTCTGCGGCTACCGCGTGGGAGAGCAGCGACCGCGCTGCTCCCGATGGACCGCTCTCTCAGGACACCCCCACACCGCCGACGTTGAAGTCGTCGCCGCACCGACTCTCTCAGCCACTTAGCGCCACCCCTACCTCGACCTTTGGCGACGCAGACGAGGAGGGGATGTACTTTCCCAGGCTGCCGCCCGCCAAGACGCATCGCCGTGTTGAAGTCGATGCCGAGCTTTCATCCCGCTTCCCTGCCATGGACAACGGTGGTAGCGCTTCTACAGGGGCCGATGTGACTTCCGTTCTCTCCACAATGTCGAGTCCAACTGCCTCAGCGCCGTCCCTTCGTCGTTGTCTGGCCTTTGGCGGTGACCATGACGAGTCGGATGCCGAGTCAGCAAGAGTGCCCCACTCGGAGAAGCGCGGAAGGGTGGCGGCTTCGTCGTCGATGCACATGGGGAACAGAAGCCGTAAGGAAGCACCTCAAACGGTGAGCGCCGCGCGCGTTATGCCACTACCACGGACACCGACGCGCGTGGTGACTGCCACAGACATACTTGCCACCATCACTGCTCTTCCACGCCCATCGTCATCGTCGTCGTCGCTCCGTTCACAGCGGCCCACGGCGCGGCGCGCACATCGTGGCGGCAAGGACACCGGTGCAACGGGTAATGTGAGTGCATCGCCTGCAGAAGGTCAGCCGACGCACGGTGGCGTGTGCAAGCGGAGACGGGGGAAGGGTGACGAGTGGGGACGTATCGACGTGAATGATGAGGTCCTTGCGGCGATGCCGTTGGCGGGTTTGCCATCTCTTGGCGTGGATGTGTCGTTGAGCGCTGCCGCTGGGTTGGGCCGACCGATGTGCGAAGAAACTGCCAATGACCGACATCCGAGATCGGCGACGGCACGCCGCACCGAGAGTGACGGCTATCAACGCACAATGTTCGAGGAGGCACACGTTCCCTGTGGCTACGTGCGAACCCGTGAGCAACGAATCGAGGACGTTGTGCGGACAGAGCAGGTGCTCAGCGCTGTGCGTGCAGCATGTAGCCCGCTGCCGACTACATCTTCACAGACCCCTCCGCGATGCCTCGGAGCTGACACCGAGTGTGATGGCGTGCTGCTGTCCCCCTCGCCGCCTCTCTCGCAGAACACACCACGCCAGTTCTGGGACATTAGCTTCCCTTGACGGTCGAGGACGGCGAAAGGCGAATCGACAAGCGTCGGCGGAACCGAGAAGATGGGAGAGCAAGCGCGTCTCCCCCCTTTTCCGCATGTGCGTACATGCAGGTGTAACGCGAAGTAAGAAAAACACGGAGCGCCTGCTCCCTGCGCGACACGCGCTGCTGCTGCTGCCGTGCTTGCTGTTCACGCCTGCTTTCCCGCTCTTCCCTTCCCCCTTCTCCTAGCCATCACCCCTTCTTTCCTCGAGCGAATAGAACCAGCGGAAGGAGAGGCTGCAGAGGTGCGCGCTGCCACCGCCGGCAGGAGTTTCGGCTACGCCGGTTGGGCCTGACATTTGCCGAGCCTGTGGAGCTTCTTCTGCGCGGCTTGAGTGGTGGTGATGAGTGTGTGTGTCTGGGGATGCCTTCAGCCTGTGCACCATTGCCTTCTCCCTTTCTGCTCCTCCTCCGCCACTGTGCAAGTCTGCACGGAAATCCCGGTTGCGCCGCCACTGCTCCCTGTCTCTCACGTGTCTGATCTGTTGCACACTGGCGCGCGTTGCATTCCCCTCATCTTCGTTGCTGCTGCACGCGTCTCTCGATCCTTTCACTTGCCCCCCAAAGCACACCAGCACACATCACGGTGCCACGGCGACGACGACGGCAACACCCACCCACACACCCACACGCCCACACACGCCCACCCACCCACACGCCCACACACCCACACACCCACACACCCACACACCCACACGCCCACACACCCACACACCCACACGCCCACACACCCACACGCCCACACCCACACGCCCACCCACCACACGCCCACCCACACGCCCACCCACACCACGCAGGAGGGACAAAAAGGAAATCATCGCTGTGCCGGGCACATTGAAGCCCCCCTCCTCCTCCCCCTCCTCCCCCTTCCCCCCTCGGTGCTCCGGCGGCGGTGGCGGGGCATACGCGTGCTTCCGGCGCGTTTTATCGCCTCTACCTTCTCTCTACACTTGAGCGTGTGCGTGCGCCCGCTGGTAGGTCGAACAGCAGTGCTTGCCGCCATCTGCCCTTCGCCCCCACGCCCATCCCCTACACCTCCTAACCCTGCGACCGCCATCAGCATCATTGACAGCTCCGCCACCCTCGGTGTCCCGCACCTCGTTCGATCTCGCATTATCTCACGCTTGCTCCCCTCCTGTCCTTATCGCGCGTGGCCGTCGCCTTTGTTCCTCGAACTTTGGTTTTCTAGTCCGCACTCACTGATCGGCAATGTTCACCACATCCAGCTCTCTCATGGGTGGTGCCGGCGGCCCGTCGGCTCGCCCACCCGGCGGCGTCTTCGCCGGCACACCCGGCGCGGTTGCAGCGCGGCCGACACCGAGTCAGTACTGGCTTCGTCAGCGCCAGGAGGCTGTGTTGGCGGAGATGATCAGGATGGCAGTGCCGCTGGACGCGCAGGGCAATATGGTGGCAGAGCCGTACTCGACTGCCGCCGCCGCCTCTTCTGAGCCGGTCATCACAGCGTGGCGTCTTCTCATCTTCGACGACTGGGGCCGCGACATCATTGCGCCGCTCCTAAAGGTCGGCCAACTGCGCGAACTTGGCGTCACCCTGTACCTGCACATCGCCACGGAGCGTGACCCAGTGCCGGGGGCCCCGGCCATCTACTTTTGCGCGCCGACGGAGGAGAACATCACCCGCATCGCGAAGGACTGCGCGCAGAGCCTGTATGAGTGGGTCTATCTCAACTTCACCACGCAGATCCCGCGACCGCAGCTGGAGTTGCTGGCGCAGCAGCTGAGCGCCTCGCCACTAGAGTCCATTCGGCACATCCGCGTGTACGACCGCACGCTGAGCTACGTGGCCTTGGAGAACGACCTCTTCTCCCTCATGCTGAACAACTCCTTCCCA
This sequence comes from Leishmania aethiopica, assembly GCA_003992445.1. Lineage (NCBI taxonomy): Eukaryota > Euglenozoa > Kinetoplastea > Trypanosomatida > Trypanosomatidae > Leishmania > Leishmania aethiopica. The sequence continues at coordinate 914,579 of RZOE01000003.1, forward strand.
CTGCTTAACAAGACAAACACCAAGGATGAAGAAATAGAGGCACACCTCAATCAGGTCGTCCTGGGCATCTCGCACGTGTGTCTGTCGCTGCAGGTGCTGCCCATCCTGGTGCACTCCCGCTCCGGCGCCGCGGCGGAGGTCGCTCGACGGCTCTCCGTGCGGCTGAACGACGCGCTGAACGACCGACAGCTGACACCGGCGCCCTCCTCGGTGCTGGGGCGGCCGCTGCTTCTTCTCGTCGATCGCTCCAGCGACCTCGCGACGGCGCTGCACCACCCCTTCACGTACCGCGGCCTCCTCGTCGAGATCGGCGGTATGAGGCTGAACAAGTGCACCATCACCACTCCAGACGGGAAGGACGAGATACTCGAGGTCGATCCTGACAAGGACGAGGTCTACCGCGAGAACGCCAACCTCGAGTTTGGCACTGTCGGCGGCAACATCGAAGCCGCGCTGCGCCGCTACAAGGAGGAGTACGCCGCGCTGGCGCAGGAGACACCCGGCGGTGCCGGTGGCATGATGGGCGACGGTGGCGACGGAAACGACATGTCGAAGCTGCTGGCCAACGCGCCGGCGCTGGCGGAGCGGAAGCGCTGCCTCGATGCCCACACAAAGCTTGCCTTCAGTATCCTCAGCAAGATTCGCTCGAGGCACCTGGACCACTACCACGGTGTCGAGCTTGCCGTACTTCAACAGGAGGGACTCGACGAGCAGGAGTTTCACAACCTGCTGACCAACAGCCTCGGCACCACAGAGGACAGACAGCGGTTGTACCTCATCGCATACCTGATGTGCGCCAAAGAAGAGGAGGCACGCTACGTGCAGAGCCACGAGGGCGCCGTCAGCGAAGGGGCCGCCGGCTTCCCGGCTCTTGCGTATCTGAGGCACCTGCGGAACTGGTCCCTGACGACGCAGAGCCCCAGCGCGGCGCAGCCGAACCCCAGTCAGGGCTTTGGCTGGGGTTTTGCGCAGCAGATCGCCAAGAACATTGCGAGCTCGCTGGGAAGCAAGACAGAGACGATGCTGCCGCTCACGAAGCTGGTGGACGCACTCATGCAGGACGTACCTGGCAGCGTGCCAGGTTCGGCGAGCAGCGGTGGTGCAAGCGGTGTGGGCGGCTCGTACAGCAGCCCGACGAGCGCACTTCCTGGTGGCAGCAGCGGCGCATCCGGTAGCCTGCGCGCCAAGCTGCTTGAAACCGTCGAAGCGTACGACCCCCGCACGAAGAAGCCGGTGGACCTGCGCGAAGCCGTGTTCTCGCAAGCGATCGTGTTTGCCCTCGGTGGTGGCAGCGTGGCGGAGTACGACAACTTAAAGGCGTGGGAGGCGAGCAAGCCGCGCAAGTCGGTGATGTATGGCTGTACATCGGTGGTCTCTGGCGAGGACATGCTCCGGCAGCTAACCATCTTGGGTGCATCGCAGAACCCGTAAGGGCCTACTGCACATGTTCTGGTGTGTGCTTGTATCGATGGCGTTGCCATCATGTAGGCTTACGCTGGCCTTGCGGTGTGTGGTTGCGGATGCTGCCAATCGTGTCGCATGTGTGCACGCGCATCAACTCTTGTTTTAAGCCTGTTCGCCCTTTTTTCCCCTTGTCTGTCGTCTTCGCCCTCACTTGGGCCAACGTTGCGAGGGACACCGTTGGGCGTCTCATTCCCCTCTCACACGCGCCCCTTACCCTCCTCTTCCTCCTCCTCCTCGTGCTTGCACGCCGACCCGCACACACGTGTGCGTGTGCGTGTGTGCCTATCACGCAGGAGTAGTGGGGTGCTGTGTTCTATGCTCCGTGTTCTCCCCAAATGAACGCGACCGCCTTCACCGCGGCATCAGCCCACGGCTGGACCCCTCCCCCTCGCCTCGCGCTCTTCCGTCGCCGCACGATGGGGAGCGTAGCGTGCTTGTGGGGAGTGCGCGCACAGGAGCGTGGCTTCCTTGCTCTCCAGAGTAAAGGCGTGTCAAGGGCATACCTAGGACGGCATAGGGGCTGCTGCCGTCTCGCACTCGATGCCCCACGCCTCCTTCGCCAGCCGCCTGTGCCGTACATCTCTCTCTGTGATGAAATTCGATCCCAACAACGTTGTTCGGTCCTCCTCCTCCTCCGTCTTCTTGTCCCTCTCCTCAAACTGGGTGGTCACGGTTCGTCAACAACGTATGTGCCCCCCCTCCCCCACTCCCCACCTCCCCCCCCCCACACACACACAACCCGCAGTCTCATTCACGCACAGCGCAGCACGCACAATATCTCGCCTTCTCTCTCTATTTCCATCACTCTTTTCGACTGCTTCCACCTCGACCCCCTCGCACACATCCCGACAGCAACAGAGGACACCATCGGAGAGCGGAGAGAAGACGCGACCCACACCCACACCCACACACGTACCTACGTACATCAGAATTTTGAGAGGGAAACGCAACAGACGGAAAGGAGGATATACGGGGCGACGTACAGGGCGAGAGCGGGAGATAGAGACACACGTACACACGCGCACAGGCGGACAACCTCTCTACACGACCACAAGCTCTTGCGCCTTTCTGCCTTGCTCCTCCCTCTTCTGCGCCTCCTCCAACACCTCCCTCCCTCTCCCTCCCTCTCCCTCCCTCTCCCTCCCTCAATAGCCCTGCGCGCTTCCTCTCGCAATACAGCCTTTGTTCGAGGCTGCTCACGCGCTGTGACGCGGACGTGCAACGTCATCACAGGCGACGCCGGTGTCAAGCTTCGCAGGACCTCTCTCGTGTGCCCGCGCGTCGCCCGTGTGTGCGCCTCGATATTTTCCATCCCTGAGCGTGAGCAGGGACTAGTCCCCTCGAGTCCTTCACGGATTGCTTGCTGAGCACTCGCTACCAGCATTCGGCTCGCTCGCTCTTTCCGCGTGTGCCTGTGTGCAGTCCGCTACGCTCGTTCCCTCCCTCTTTCTGTCGATCTCTCTCAGCGCGCTTTCATTTCTTCGTCGCCCGACTCTGCCCCCCCCCCCCTCCCCCTCTGCGGCACCTCTGTGCGTGTGGCGCGAGTGCTTTGGGGGGTGACTCGGCATTGCTCTTCCCTACATCTTTTATATTCCTGGCGCTTCCCCTCTCTTTCGCGTGTCTGCGTGTGTGCGACGCACACACACACACACACACACACACACACACGTGTTTCCGTCTTGCCTCCTCTCTTGTCGTGCGTGTCACCCCCTTTGTTTTGTTGCGTGCTCACTCGTGTGTGTGTGTGTGTGTGTGTGCACCCTGCCGTGCCGCGCTTCCCCCTCACTCGGGTCATCCGCGAGGACTGCATTTCTTCTTGTCGTTGCTCTCGCGCTCTCTGCTTCACGTCTCGCTCGCCCAACATAGCGCTTCCCCTGCCATCCGGCTGCCGCCTCTTCCTCCCGTATCGCTCTAGCGCTGCCGCACGGATCTGACGCACTGCTACTTCTCTCTCGGTCTCTACGCGATTCGATCGCCTTTCGCAGTCTTCGCGCGTGCTTTCTACCTATACACACAGAGAGACTCACAGAGCGACAAGCCTTGACTGCACGGTGGGGTTCGTGGCCAGCTCAGGCACCTAGGGCAGTGGAGGAAGCAGCCAGAGCCAGAAAAGTGGCTGCCATGGAGCCGCCATCTCAGCCCTCAGCGGCAGTGCGCTGCGTTCATGCTCGCTTCGACCCCACTGCGGCGATCGCAACGTACCGCGTGGAGGAAATCATGTCTATGCCAGCCGACCAGCTGGCCCGCGTCGCGTGGCCGTTGCTGACGAATATGGAGCGTTCTTTGTCCATGAAAGACGTGTACTTCACCCCTTCAATACGCGTAAGCGCGTCGCCGCGGGCAACAGAAGCCGCCTTTGCTGCCGGAATTCAGAGCTGCATGGCGGAGCTGACGGAGAACCTGTCGCAGACGAACTGCGGTGAGGTGCCGCTGTCCACAGCGCGGCTGCGTGCTGCCGCGCTTGCTTACTTTGTTTCAGCTTCGCCAGCCCCCCGAAAGGTGCTGCAGGCATCGTCGCCACGCGCTGCCGCCGGAGCCGGAGGCACCGGCACGCATGCGACCGAAGCCGTCGCTCACCACCTGCGCAAGGAGGTACACGCTCCTTTTCCGACGGCCCTCAGCCTGTCGGCAGATGTCTTCGAGTTCGCCATCCAGTCGCTTGGGGACGCGTCGGAAAGGGAACTGCGCGACATCGCAAGCGGTGGAGGGTCCGTGGGAACGCTGCCCAACATATCGCGCCCCTATACAGACACTGGTGCTGGCGCGTCACCTTCGGAAAGCGCCTCTGGGACCGCAGCCGGTGCAAGCGCAACATGTGAGGCTGCTGTGTCGACTCGTGCTGCATCCATACAGCTGGGCAGAAACAACGACAACGGCACAGCGGATTCCTTTGGCGGTGCGACCGCCGCGTCGGGAGAGCAGGCGCCAAGCGATAGCCACTCCACCACAGCGGCCACAGCGGCGGCCACAGGCGCCGCGGAGAGGGGCAAGCAGACCAGCGCGCGCCCCAGTCGTAGCAGCACCGTAAACTGTGGAAACGATGATGTCAACGACCGCGAGTGCTACGAGCGCAAGACGCGCCGATTTCTTGCGGAACGGGTCGACATGCAGTGGGAGTCGGTCGTGGCGAGCGTTCTAGTGTCGGACGGAGGCGAGAGCTGCGGCGGCAGTGGTACCACTTCCGCCCCCTCTACATCGCTGTCGTCGGTGCCGCCGCCGTCAGCGGGGGCCGGGGCCTTGCTGCGTCAGAAGATGCTGCGCACGGCGGTGATGCTGTGTAGGCGCGCCCCCACGTGTGCCGAGGCGGGCCACTCGTTCGCGTGTCTACTGAAGCACTCCTTGCGGGCGGTGTCGGCTACCGACGCTATCCGAGGCGCGGACGGCGGCGCTGTTTCTGCCCCCGTGTTGCACCCTCCGTCGTGCTTGTCAGCGTACCACCGGCAGCGGTCACCGCTGACGCCGGCGCAGAAAGGAGGTCCTATCCAGCCTATCGAGAAGCGGGAGGCGCATGGGCTGGTAAAGCAGAGCCTGTCGCCCGCAGCCTCCCCCTTGCAGCCGCAGCACACCTCTGTCGCGCAGCAGCAGGCCGCTCTGTGGGCGGAGTTGGTGCTGCCGTTGCTGCACCTCGTGCCCCTTGTCCAGTGGTCGCCGGATACACTGACCGAGCTGGGCCAGGTGCTGGAGACGGTGACGGCAACGGCACCTGCCAAACTTGTGGCACTGTCTCAACAGCAGCACCAGCACGGCAAGAGGGCAGGTAGTGGTGGTGCTGCTGGTGGCCACGTCGGAGTTCACCATCGCCCATCACAAGGGCGCAAGGGAGGGGCCGCTGTGCCCGCTGCCGCAGCGGAGACTCCTGTCCCGGCAGTGACGAGTGGCGGAGGCGCGGAAGAGGTGGTGAACTTCTCCGTGCGTGTGCCCTTTGAAATTGGCCTGCCAGTCCCTCCTGTGATGACAGAGGCCCGCCTCAGCGACTTGGTGCACGACTCAGGCGGCGCGACAGAGAAGAGTTCCAATACTGTGCGACGCGGCGCCGGCGAGACCAGCGCCACTGATGCTGCCGCACTGCTGGCGTACACGAGCGAGAGCGGCCCGAGCACCGAGAACCGCTACCCGTCCTATCCGTCCTCGGCGTTCCACGAGGTCTCTGACGTCCGCGACAACGACGACCGCATGGGCGCTGCGGCCGTGACAGAGGAGATGTCGGTGGTGGACGAGGAGGGCGGCGAAGAGGACGAGACCGCATACACGGACGCCGAGGGCGAGTACGCGTACGACGCAGGCTCCAACGCATCCACCACCACGAGCGCGTCGTCGCAGAGCCAGGCTTCTCGTGCAAGCCCGGTGAACGTGTCCGCAAGCAGCCACGACGGCGAAGACGCCGATGGCGCGGGCGGTGCCGGCGGTGTTGGAGATGGGTTGTTGTTCAACAGCGCGCAAGGAGACTTTGACGCGCTGCCGTGCCGCCGTCGCCGGACGCAGATGGTGGAGCTGTGTCTGCCATGCGCCACGCGTGTGTCGGTGCACCTTACCAACGCGGTGCAGTGGGATCGTGCCTTGCGCGGGCGCGATGTGCTGCTCTTGCCGCTGGAGAGCGACGCAAACAGCGCAGAGAGCACTTCTTCGGCGCTGGCAGGGTCCTCGACGTCGAGCACGTCACCTGGCGCGACAGAGGCGCTGAAGAGCAGCTCGAACTCTGCCGCTGTTGGCAAGGAGGCCAAGAAGGATGCGCGGCTGCCTGTGTCTCTTCACAGCTTGAAGGAGGAACACGGCAGTGGCACTCTCACCTACGCTGGCCCGTGCCGTGTCGTAATCCCGAGCTTGCCGCAGGACCCGGTGTACATGCTTCCTGGCGAGGTTAGCGCGCAGGTGCAGCTGACCCTCGACACGCGTTGGAGCACCGAGTGGACGGTGGCTCTTTCCAGTGCGCAGCGCACCGTCGCGGAGCGGCTCTTGGCGTGGATGGAGCGGCGGGTTCAGGGGAGCGGTGAGCAGCAGCAGCCACAACAGCGGCGCAGCCGTATCGCGAGCTCGTTCCTGCTGCGAGGGGGCTTGAAAAGCGTCACGGGTGGCGGCGCCTCGGCATCTGGCACTTCACAGGCAGCGATGGCGGACGGCGGTAGCGGCGGTTCCCACGTGCCGATCGCAGCGATGACGACTGCAGCTCCGGCCTGCGCTGCTGCGCCTGCAACGGCTGCTGCTGCGCCACTTTCCGATCCATTCATCCAGGCGCTGCAGGAAATGCCGGCGGCAGCGCTGCAGGCGCGGGTGCGGTGCCACGCCGTGCACGCCGACGGCGTCCGCGCCGTGCTTTTGGTTATTGCCCACATGCTGCTTCAAGACCGCACCGGGTACTTCCACACGGACCCGCTTACGTGGCATTCGCCGACCTGGTCGGACGCCGTGCGCCGTGTCAGCCTAGCCAGCACCACCGTCGGCGGTACGAACAGTGGCGAGCACGCGCTGGAAGTTGCCTTGTTCGTTCTGTGCAATGTCGCGTCTGGTCCCACAGCCTCGACCGTGTCATCAGCGCAAGTGGTGGATGCGGCGATCGACCTGTTCAGCATTCCTGGGCTCACTGTGGCGGATGTGAAAGCGGCGCTGGAGGACCGCCGGCAGCTCGGCAGCACCATGTGGGTGGTTGTCGACCTTCTCACCAAGTGCTCGGCGACGTGGCGGGCACCCAGGCACGTGGCGCTAGTCAGTGAGGCGGTGCGACGGCTCCTGCTGCTCGGGTGCACCGGCGCTGCGGCCGCGGCACCGAGCCACCATGTGCACTTGCCGCCGCACCGCACCACCGGTGCAGCCACTGCCGGTGGACTCGCTGGGGCCTCTGCGGCGCCGATGACTACATCTGGTAGCGCGGCTTCCCCATCTTTATTCGCTGCCACCGCCGCCGCCGGCCACTACCTGAGCGTGGTGAGCGGGTGCGGCCGTGTGACCGAGGCAAATCTTCGCCGCGGTGTGCATGCGCTCCTTGCACAGCTCTTTCGGCTGCTGCGTGCTCTGCTGCATCGCGTCCAGTCAACGCAGGCCGCACCGCATCGCTTCTTGCTGGAGCCGTGGGAGTATGGCGCATTCGCTGCCTTCACAGTGTCGTTGATGTCGACGCCGATGGATGCGGCCGACGTGCAGGCGTGCTCCCCGCACTTTGCGGAGGTGGTGACGGGCTTGCTGCCGTCCTTTACACGCCTGTCCCGCACGGATTCGCTGCTGCTGACGAGCGAGACGGCAGAGCAGGAGTTCCTGGTCGAGGTACTCAAGTACGTGCGAGGGCGGATACCGTCAGCGTCGTCGCCGACCGGCAGTGCGGGCTCTGCAGATGGTGGTGACAGCGCCGAGTTTGGCGAAAGCGAAACGCCGGCTTCGCGTGAGCCGCACATCCTCCGCCGCTATCAAGAAACTGCCAGCGGAAACACCGTGACGTATATCAGCTCGATGCCATCCGTCCTGGGCGATGGGGGGGGTCTCTGGGACATCCCGCAGAGCTCCGCGAGCGCGTCGTGGACCCCCGGACATGTGCGAGTGGAGCTGTGGAACGGTACGAGCAGGGGCTTTTTTATCGGGCTCGCCTCCGCCGACGTCCCGCTCGCCGACTGCACACCAGAGACGGACGCCAGCGGCATTTACTTCATCGGCGATGGCACCGTGCAGTACGGTGACGTGACGCGCCGTCAGCGTCGGCTGCCTCACTGGCGCGCTGGCGACGTTGTGGAGCTCAGCTTTGTGTTTGCGCGTGGTGGCTGGGACGTCGTAATGGCACTCAATGGCGTGAGCCTGACGCGGCTGACGCTGCCGCGGCGGGACTTCCGCCTTGTGGCGACAAACGTGCGCACCGGCGAGTACGTGCCGGGCCACGGCCACATGCACGTGCTCTCCGTCACTCCGGTGCACACCAGAGGGGGTAAGGATCGCGACGCTGCTCGGCGCCGCGGTGTCGGCGGCACAGGCGGTCATGCGCTCTCGTCAGGCGCTTCATCGTCGCTGTCGTTGGCATCGGCGCCGGCTGACGTCCGCCTCTCCCCTTTTGCGCGGTTGACGTTGTTCGGTGTGTCGCTGCTGCTGGAGCTGGTCCTCCACTACCTCGTGCTGCGCAGCTCTCGTCATGTACGCGCGGCCGCCGCCGCTGCTGGCACTGCTACCTCCAGCACTGCTGCAGCGTACGGGGAGGGGTTAAGCCTGGTGCAGGCGTGCACCATTCCACTACAGCACAGCGTGCAACAGCTGGTGCAGCTGCTGCACGAGCTCGAGAGCACCGACAGCAGCGGTGCCGGTGGCGCCGAGGACGGAGCCATGTATCACGTGAAGCACACGGCAGCCAAACACGTTACGAACGCGATGCTGCTCGACCTTGTTGTCACGCTCTCCATCGCCGTACCAGCATCGCCTGCGCTCCTTGCGATGCACATCGATGTCCTCACCGCTGTCGCTGAGTGCGCGGCCGTGGCACGCAAGACTCGTTCGGTGGCTTTGAGCGCTCTGTACAACGCCATCTCGCAGCGCGCTTCCGCCGTCGGCTGTGACACCGCACCCGCCTCGCTGCCTTCGACGCCGGCAGCCACGGCGGCAGCCGCGCCGGTGAGTGCGAGTGCTGTGCAGCGTCTCTGGGCCGCCTGTCATCAGCTCGCCTCCTCCACGCCTGGCTATCAGCCGCGATTCAGCAACTCGTCGGTTCCGTCGTCGTGCGTGACTGTGTTTGCGGGTGGGCGTCGGATTGAGCACAACCAGGCAGGAACCACCATCGGCAGCGGCGGCGCCGCCGCATCCAGCAATGTGCGCAGCATGTCGTACGCCTGCAATCCCATTGATCTGGCGGACCCGCACACACCCGATGTCGTGCGCGTGTCGGTGCGACTGCAGCGCGGCTTTCAGTGCGAGACGCTGGGGCGCTACTACTACTTCGGCCTGGCGGAGATCAACACGCCGCCGATGGTCACGCCGCTTGACGGCAACGGCGAGCTCATCCTCTACCCAGGTGAGCGGTCGAAGCAGCGCCGGGCGTACTACATCTCCGACTACCTGACCGAGGTGCCCGGCACGGCTGTGCAGCGGTGGGACACGGAGCGGGCCGAGAACTATTTGAACCCCGATACTGGCATTGTCTTCGGTTCTGGCGATGTGATGACGGCTGTCGTGTACGTGAAGGAGCGGTGCATCGGCTTCGAGCGGAATGGGCTGCCGCTAAACGTCTTACATCGCGGAATCCCCGCCTCTGTGCGGCACATCTTTCCGTTTGTGGAGCTCTACAACCGCGACAGTCGGGCTAAGTGGATGTACCCGCCTGACGAAGCCGTCGTGAGCGCGCGGTACACGATGCGTGCAATGCTGCTGTCGTGGATGCCACTGGTGCTGCCGCTTGTGAAGGAGCACCTGTCCATCACCGCCGCCGCGGCCTCTGGTGCGCCAGATCGGGACGTAACTCTGGGCGTGCTGGGTGCGGATGGAGACGAGATGCAGATGGTCTACGTCGCCCCTCCGCAGCTCGACCAGCCTGGCGGTGGCACGACGTCCGTGCACGTTGAACGCTTCGAGGGCGGCATGGTTGTCGTCAGCGACGAGGCTGGGTCCATTCAGCGAGTGTGCGCCGCTGCCCTGGAGCCGGACTCCACAAAGGACGCTTACTCGCTGTCGGCGTTGGCCGCGGTGCGGGCATGCGTGCAGGCATGCGTGCCGGAGCTCGCCGCGGTGGCTGCCGAGTGCCTTGCCGGGATGAAGCGAACCTCAGCAACGCCCTTGGTCACCTCGCCGCGTTCGTTCAGTTATACGGACGAACACTCGGGTGATGGAGCGCGTGGACACGTCGTGCTCACTCATCCGGCTACGCTCTTACGAACACTGCGGCTGATCTTCTCGTTGCACAGCTCGTTGCCTGGGAAGGGAGGCAACGGCAGCAACGGCGGCAGCAAACCCCTCAGCACCGATTCCTGTCTAGTCGCAGGCGGCAGTGATGTCAGTGGGCCGGTGAGTGGCATCCCTACGACGCCACCGTCGACCACGCTTCCAGCCGCGGCGGACAAGGCCATACACGCTCTCTTGCCCTTGCTGGACGCGGTCTTGCCAGTGTCACAGCTTGACCTGCCGCCGCATGTGTTGCTGCGTGAGTCGTGGAATGAACTCTGGTGCAACCCCCACCTGCGCGAGCGACTGCTCATTCGCGTTCCGCAAGCCAACGCTCCCCAGGCGGATGCGACGGGGGCGGCGAGCACGTACACGAAGCCTGCTGGCACGACCACGCTCACGAGCGTAAAAAGGTTCGAGGACCGTCTTGCCGGTCATCGACGCCGCGGACACGCGCTCTTGTGCCCGACATGCGGGGAGCGCTGGTCGGCCTGCACAGCACGCCATTCCGCGCCGTCGAGCTGGTGCGACCTGCTCGATCGCGTCCTGCGGCGGTTGCAGGAGCAGCTAGCGCAGCCGGAGGACCAGCGCGCCTCGCCGTACTGCAGCTGGTACACTGAATGGACGGACGGCCCGCTCGCCGAAATCGGCCATGCCACCGGCGCTGGAGGGCTGCCGCAAAGCGTGCCTGCCGCCGCCGCCGCCGCCGTGACCGGTGCCGAGAACGAGGTGGGGGCAGGTGGTGAAGGCTATCACAGCCGGACGTCTGCCCAGTCTTCCGATGCGATGCTATGGGAGGACGCCGATGATGAAGATGAAGACGATGCGGCCAGCGAGGCGGCGGCGGCGGCAGATGGTCACGGCGAGCCAGCTGTGGAGTCCGAGGAGGAGGCCAACTCTGCTGACGCGGCAGCGCCGGGAGACGACTACTCGGTGGCCTCCGGCGCTGAGGCGGTGACCAGCGAGCTTGTTGGGTCGCCTCGGGTCGAGGATAGCGGCGACGACAACCAGGACGAGGAGGACGAGGAGGATGAAGTGTCTGCTCCGGCTGCCACCAGCGCCGCACGCGAGCCCCTTGCTGGCGCCGCAGCGGGTGGCGAGAGGGATGCGGAGGCGCCGATGACGTTGACGATTCGCCGCGGGCAAAACAACGCTATCGAGGAGGACGACCGCGCGTTGGTCGAGGGGTTCGGTGAAACAAAGGAGGCCTCCTTCACCTTCACCGGCTACCTCGTCTCATCGGCGGTGCTGCGTGGGCGCATGGAGTTCGACCGCATCGACCTGCCCGACGGTGACGGCCCCGACGACGGGGTCGCCAGCCAAGAGTGGGCCTGCTCCATGTGCACTTTCATTAACGAGCCTTCCGCTGTGCGATGCGCCATCTGCTCCAACGCGCGTCCAGGCGCGTCGTGGACGTGCCCCATGTGCAGCTTCGCTTACAATGCCCTTGCGGCAGCGACGTGCGTGACGTGTGGATGCATGCGGCCGAGCAGCGTACGACGGCAGGAAGCGACGGGTCTGTGCTGCTACTGTACCGAGTGTCATCAGCGCGAGTACGTCCGAGATTTTCACGCGCTGCGCCATCGCCACTTCTGCTCCAGCTGCGCCCGCGTGACGCGGTGGCTTCCGAAGGATAGGTTCTCCACCACCATTGAGGCACGCCTCACCGGCGACGGCGCCACCTTGGAGTTCCAGTGGGCGCTGGACGGCTCCAAGATAATCTGCTTCGGCCTGCAAAACCGCGCGTACAACGCTGACGTCTTGTGGGGGCTTGTCGAGGCGGCGGCCCAACAGATCGGGTCGTGCGCCGCTGCGGAGGTGGGCCGCTATATCTCCCCTATCCCAGAGCGTCCGCTCACCTCGCATCTGGCGAAGCCGCAAGAGCGCAAAACCGCATCGGCGGCACCGGCACCTGTAGAGCCGTGCATGGTCGGCGCCATCGTCCACTACGCGAGCGCCATCGTTCTTCGCTACGCGGCCTTGCTGCCATCCAGCCAGCTGTCTCAACCAGGCTTCTTGCGTCGCATTCACGTCTGCTCAACGGACTGGCTGGAGAGCTGGAGCCAGTTCCCGGCGTCCACCGTCACTCCCATCTTTTTCCAGTGCCTGCAGATGCTGCAGGATGGTATCCGTGAGCCGGAGTTAGTGTCCACCATCGCGAGGGTCGCACTCGCGTTGATCCGGCAACAGCCACTCGAACTCGCGGCTGAGAAAGACGCGTTACTCTACGCGCTGTGCCTGAACGTTGTGCGACACGGCGACACGGCGCAGCGTAAGGCCAGCTACGAGTGCCTGAGCGCGTTGATGGAGGAAAACGCGTGCGCCCGCTTGAACGTGCAGCCGCTGGTGCCAGTGCTGTCGATGGAACCCCTTGTGGAGGGCCAACAGCGGGCGACTGTCCTGGCACTTCTTCACCACGCGTCTATGCGAACCACTTCGGCAATTGCGAAGGCCAGCGCGTGCCTGGCACGCACTGTGGTCGCGATGGAGCAGCGGCGCCCACTGCCGCCGATGCTGGGCAAGCCGTTTCCGCACGTGGTGGCTTTGACGGAGACGCGGCTCAACGAGGCTGGGGAGCTGCTTGTGGGTCAGGTGCGCGGCAGTGTTGGCGTGCGCCAACGAAAGGTGGAAAGTTCTACTACGAGGTGGAGGTGCCGCCGGATTTCGCCGACCGATCGAGGACTGTGGTAATGGGGTGGGGTACGCTGGAGCACGAGCGCATCGCCTCGGCGCAGCACGTCGGGTCAGACCTGCATTCCTGGGGATACAACTGTCGCGAGCACCTGCGCTTGATGATGACGGAGCAGGCAATGCCCGTGCCGCGACGCCCGAGCGCCGGCGACGTTATCGGGTCCATGATGGACCTCGAGACGATGATGGTGTGTTGGACCATCAACGGGCAGGAAATATCGTGGGTATCGGTGCCGGCTCAGGGCGACGGGGAGGAGATCTACCCATACGTGAGCGCCTCCGTTGAGCCGCACAGCCTCAAGATCCGCCTGGGCAACACGCAGTTCAAGCCAGCCGGCTATCAAGACTACTCGCCGCCGTCAGACACGCAGCTGTGGGGCAGAGATGACGAGAAAAGCGACGGCGGAAACGACGCGAGCGACGCGCAGGTCAGCGCGGCCGCTGCTCTCCCGCAGACGTACGAGTTTTATCAGCAACTCAGTCGTGCTCTGGAGGAGGCCTCCATCACGTCCCTCAGGGAGTCGTCTGTGTTGCCGCTGCTCGACGCGGCTAGGGCGCGCAGCGTACTTCGCCAATACCCACTCTTGATGGCGGTGGCCGGCTCGGCCACTGCCGGCGACCGCGAAGGGCGCTTGGCAGCACCGGTGAACATTCACGGCTTGCTTCTATACATTCAGCAGCTGCGCTGCGTCCAGGAGCTGACCATCATCGTTGCACGCCACCTGTGGCTCATCGAGAAGTCGCCGTACCTCATGTCGTGCTACCGCAAGGCAACGGACCTGCTCTTCAGCAGCGGTCGCTGGACCATCTTCGAACTCCAGCCAGGCGGCAGACCCAAGTACAACGGCGGGCACGCGCTCCGTGTGCTTGTGTCGCTGCGCAAGGCAAACCAGGTGCGCGCCGAGGCAGACGCGGCGTGGATAGCAGAGCACTCGGCGCTGCTGCCGTCCCCCTCACCCGCGCTGTCGCCGCTGTCACCGCTGTCGCTTCCCTCTCGCCAAAACTCTCACGCTGACGCGGCCGTGCCGCCGCTGGTAGACGGCACTAGACAGACAGGCGAAGCGGCGGCGGCGCGGTTTCCATTTGGAGAGGAGGCACCGGTGGCCTTCCTCCACGACGTCCACGACGCCGACGAGGACGACGACGTGGAAGACGACACGGAGGACTTAGTGGGTGCCATGGAGGACGAGGATGAGGACGCCGAGGAAGACGAGGGGGACGTGCTGTCGATGCACGCCGGCAACTCCGGCAACGAGCCGCGCAACAGCCTGCGCGACATTTTCGGCGATGCCTCCTCCTTGTCGCCGGAGGAGCGACGGCTCCGCTGCAGCGTGACTGGGCAGCTTTTCACACAGCTGGAGAAGACACGCGTGTACCAGCGAGCACGCATGTTTGCGGTGCAGCTAGAAGGCACACTCGCGCTGGACGCTGGCGGCGTAACGCGCACCATCATGAGCATGATCGGGGACGAGGTGAGCTACCGCTTTATCCGCGGGGTGCGCGTGGATCCGCTGCTGCCGCTTTTTCAGCTGTGCAGCCACAGCACCATGTTCACGGTCGTCCCGAACATGTCCGCGCTGTACGCGAGCGAGGCGGCCGACGACGGCGCTGAGGGCAGCGTGCTGCATCGCATGCTCGAGTGGCTTGGCAAGATCATGGGCAACATGGTGCTGTGCGGCACGCTGAAGGCGTCGTTCGACTTTCCTCAGATGCTGTGGAAGACGCTGACATTCCAGGAGGACACGATAACGCTGGCCGACTACGCGCACGACATAGACGACAACATCATCGCCGCACTCGAGGACGAGGAGTTCGTGCTCAGTGATGACTTCTTTGCGTCCCTGCCGGAGCACGTGCGGGCGAGCCCGGCGCTGCTGCGCAGCCTGCAAGGCGGCGGCGCCGGTGCAATGGACGGCGCCGCCGCACCGTTTGCCGCCCGCCCGCTGCGGCCATACGCCTGCATGACCCCGGGGGTGAGCATGCATGACATGAGCCACCTGGTACTGGAGGAGCTGGAGGATATGGCTGCCAGCGCGGAGGCGGCAGAGGTGAACCGGCGCCGTGCCCTCGCCCAGGAGGCGCTGCTCCACCAGTACGACCCCGCGTTCTTTGCAATTCGTGCTGGTCTGACCTCTGTTGTTCCCGCCACTTCGTTGCGCTCCGTGCGGTGGGAGGACCTACGCGCGCGTGTGTGCGGCACCGGCGCCGCCTCGAGTGAGCACGTCATCGCGGAGCTGGACATGTCGCCGCTCTCCCTGTCCATGCGCGCCATGCTGACAGAGGTGCTGAACGGCTTCACCGAGTCGCAGCTGGCGCGCTTCCTGCTTTTCTGCTCTGGCCAGAGCCGCATCCCGCTGCCGGAGAAGGTGTTGGTGGAGTGCGGGGACGAGCCAGGACGGCTGCCGACGGCGCACACTTGCTTTCCCATTTCGTTGCTGCTGCAACCATGCACAGAAGCAGCGGACTTGCAACGCAGTCTGGAGACGTGCCTCACCCACGCAGCGGAGTTCGGCTTTGTGTAGAGGCGGTATCTCCGCGTCGTCACCGCAGTAGACGGAGAGCGGAGCCCATGCAGCGCTGCTCCTGCCGTGCTCTCTGTTTCTCTGCCTTTGGTTGCCGTATGTATCGATAGAGGCGGTGATGAGCACGTCTGGCGACACGGGTACGCCGGGTGAGTCTTCGCTTACGCTGCGGACTCTTACCACTCCACCCTGTGCCTTCCTTTTACCATCCCTCTCTCTTCTGCTGCTGCCGCCACTGCTGCTGTGATGTCTGTGCGTGTCTGTGTGTGTGTTTTACGTCGCCGCTACCTCGCCTCCCTTTTTATTCGCTTCGCCTGTGGAGGCTCGCTGTGGAGCACCGCGTCTCGCGCAGCTCTGTTTTCGCGTTCCCCTCTCCCTGTTGCTGCCGAACGTGTCTGCTTCCATCTGTGTGCCACTCGGTATGGGGTGCGTGTGCGCTTGCATCGGCGTTACTTTCCTCGTCAAACTCGCCATGGAGCTCGGCATAGCTCGTGCATATACCTGCGCTGACTTCAACGTTACCCCGACAACGCAAGAGACGGCTGAGGCTCACACCCTTAGCACATCGTGCGGGGCGCTTCGGCTCCTTCCAGTCACCCCTTGTGTCTGCCCTCCTCGCCAACAGCAGCTCTCTTGTCGAGCTGTCGCCGCCCTCTTCCTCGTCGTCCTCCGCGTCCCTCGCTGATGTGGCTCTTCGTGCTGCCGCACCACCCCACACAGCTCACTGTCTCTCTCGGTCTCCCCCGTTTCCTTTACCTGTGTCTTTGCCGTGCTTTTCCTGCACTCTGACGCGCACACACCCACGCCCACACCCGCACCCGCACCCGCACGCCAACGCTCAGCAGCCACAGACGACGGGCGTTTCGGCTTCTTTTCTCTCTTTTAAACGGTTTCGTCTTTCTTCTCGTCGCCAGGGCGTTCGTGTGTATGTCGGCCAACGTGTGCGTCGCTCCTGCCTCCTGCCCTCCACCTGTGCCTGCTCCCTCAGCCGCAGAGGACTGGATACATCGACTTGGTACCTGGGTGCACGCCGCGCCAGCGACCTGGGCGCACACGCGGCCGATAGTGACAGATACACCTACACACCCTCCCACCCACACACGAACACTGCGCTCATGCCTTCGAGCAGCACCATTGCAGTAGACGCCGCGGCAGCACTGCGCCAGGCGACCGTGGCAGACGCCTTCAACGTTGCAGAGACAGCAGCACCTGGGGCGGACGATGTACAGATAGCGCATGCAGCTTCACCCCCTGCCCCCGCCGCTGCCGCCGATGCACCTGGAAACGCGAGCGGCACTCCTAGGCCGAGTGCGCCACAGCTGAACTGCCAGGCAGCAGTGGTGCGCATTGGTGAAATGTTTGGAGAGTTCTCCTGCAGCGTGTTCCGTGTGGGTGCTGGCAGCAACGTTTGCGGCGCCAATAATCCGTCTTTACACACATCGCGGGCAGCCGCATCCTCGCGGGCCTTTTACAAGCGTGGCGGCGCGTCCATGTCCTCGCCGGCGGCCGCAACGCTGACGGAAATGGCGGCGAACCGCCAGCACGACAGCCAGCACGAAGGCGCCGCTGCCGCCGATGCCATCGCCATGCGAGACGGGTCGCTTGGCACGACGTCGACCATGGCGGCTGTGGATGGCGCAGCGACGGCAGACATGGGCTTCCCTGTCAACTGCGAGGTGGAGGGGGTGCCTCGGTGGGAGCTGCTCATCTACGCGGTGCTGCACGAAGAGCAGGGCGGTGGCGCCGGTGCCGCGGCGTCGTCTGGCGCTCGAAACCGGTACCGCGGTGAGCACACCAGTGCTGCCCCTCAACTCCCTGGCGATGCGTCGGCAGCAGCAGATGGCAGCAGCAAGGATGGCGGTTATGACGAGTGCCCCTTGCCGGATGGCGCCAAGTTGTACTTTCAGCAGACGATGCCGACGACGAAGCTGTCTAAGGTGGTTAAGCTGGAGGCGGGGCGGCACTATACTGTGCGCGTGCGCTGCTACAGCCGAGCCGATGTGCGCTGGAGTGCGTGGTCCGCACCGATCCAGACCGCCACACTGTTTCCCGTCGAGACGCGCCTTGGCGAGATCGGCTCTGACTACGTGCATTGCACTTGGGACCGCTTGGCGCAGCGCAACGAGGACGGGCTGGCGCGCGAGACGGATGTCGCGACGACGGAGTGGGCGCGCAGCATCCCTGACTTTGAGCTGCGGCTGCTGCGAGAGTCCGACATGGCGGAGCACTACCACGGCACCTTCGAGGCCGGCTGCCGCTCTGCCACCATACGCGACTTACAGTCCGGGACGCGCTACATTGTTCTCATGCGGTACCGCACCGTCATTCGCACCGTGCGGGAGTGGACAGAGGTCACGCGGCTGATCACGGAGAGTGCGCTGGAGGTGCGACTCATCGCTCGCGGCGAGGACATCTTTACTTTCTCCTGGGCCCGCGAAGCGCAGGAGGGTGCCGCGAAGGCGCCGGCAAGCAAACCCACCGCGACCACCGTTGCGAGTGACCCGCTGCTCGACGATGCCGCCGTCGCCGCCTTCGGTTACCTGCAGCCGCGAACGACTGTGCACGAGTACGAGCTCACCGTCGAGAGCGCCGGGCTGCGCTTTGACCCGATCACGGTGCCCGCCTCCGTCTGCCAGTACACGATGGCAGACATGTTCCCGAGCACAGCGTACTCGGTCTGCGTGCGCGCGCTTTCGGCGGAGGGGCGGTGGAGCGGCCGTTCCGCCCCGCTCAAGCTGCGCACGGCGATCCGTCCCGTCGTATCAGTGGCCGTGATCGGGGAGTCGTTCGCGTCGTTTATGTGGTCGCGCAAGGGTGGAGAGGAGCCACACGAGTCACAGCTACAGTACCGTGTGCAGAGCATGACCTCTGCGTACCACCAAGCCGAGACCGTTGACCTCGCACCGCCGTCGTCGCCGACAGAGCATCCGCGCCGCCTGCTACACCTCGAGCATCTCCGCTCCGGCAGCGACTACACCGTCTCCCTCCGCATCGCGATCGAGGGCACATGGGGCATCTGGACAGAGCCACAGCGCTTCACAACCGCGCCGAGCCTCGCGCTCACGTTTCTCGAACGCGGCGAGGACTTCCTTACGTTGAACTGGCCTTCCGCCGGTCTCGCAGCCGCGCTGAGGCAGGACGATCCCAGCGATGCAGCTGCCGGACCACTGCCAGTCTACAACATTGTCGTCGTGAAGGTGGACGGTCTCGGTGAGCGGACGGTCGTGCTCAACGAGCGCGTCACGCGTGACCCTAGCCAGCGCGGCTTCCGCGTCAACGACCTCGAGGCTGACACAACTTACGACGTGCAGTGCCGAACGTGGCAGCACAACCCCCTGAACGGGTTTGAGGACTGGGGGGAGATGTCGGCGCCAGTGCGAATGCGCACGCTGCAGGCCGTCGCCCTGCACGTCTGGGACGTCGGCGAGGATTTCATTCACATCATCTGGCGCCGCGGACTGTCGGAGGCAAACACGGCACCGGCAGAAACCGCTAGCACTACCGGTGATGACGCAGCGGCTGCGGCAGCCGAGTGGGACCACCTGAGGTACGAGGTGGTGATGGGGTGCGTGGAGACCGGCGAGGACGCGATGCTGCATCGCCATGTCCTTGACACAAGCTACACCTTTACTCAACTGAAACCGTCGACGACCTACACGATCGCCGTGCGCGCGTGCGACGAGCATGGGCAGTGGGGCTTGTGGAGCCGTGCCAAGGTCCGCACGCCCGCCTCCATGAAGACCACCATTCACGAGATCGGCGAGGATTTTGTGCGGCTGGTGTGGCAGCGGTGCGCTGCGCGGGACGACGGCGATCTGAGCGGCGTGACGGTGGCCGATGTGTTCGTCGCCAAGTACAGTGTTCTCGTGTACGGGGGGGAGCCGCCTGGCATGCCGGTGGTGCCGCATACGCAGAGCGGCTACGAGGCCGGCGGCGGCCGCTCTGACATTGTCCGATTCGAAGTCGTGTCGAGCGAGCACACGTCGTTGCGCGTCGGCGACCTTCTGCCCGACCGCGAGTACGTTGCCGTGGTGCGGGCGGCCACGTCGAGCGGGCGGTGGGGACTGTGGAGTCGCCCGGTGCGCTTCCGCACCAACCCGCAGTTCCGCATTCCGACACATCAGCTGACGATTGGCGAGAACTACGTGAAGGTTGTGTGGGGCCGTGGTGAGGCAGAGGCGTCTCGGCTGGCACCCGCCGAGCAGGAGGACAAGAGCGAAGACGGCGAGGTGCACCTCGGCGACTGGAGCGTCACCGGGCAGGAGCTGCGCATCAGCGGTGTGACGACCCAGTACGCCAGGCAGTACGCCCTTGACGCGGATGTGCGGGAGCTGAAGGTGTGTGAGCTGCTGCCGGCCAGCGCCTACACGATTCAGATCCGAGTGCGTGGGCGTTCGGGCAGCTGGGGCCTGTGGTCCGCTCCGGCACCGATCCTGACGCGTGGCACAATCGCCGTCACGACGGACGAGGTGGCTGAGGACTTCATCACGGTGCGGTGGGAGCGGCGCAAGGTCGCCAATCCGCATCAGTACCCCACCGGCCATGGCGTCGTTACGTCATATCACCTGCGCGTCTACAACGCCTATGAGGTGCACACGGAGACCTTCCTGGGCGACGGCGACTGCCCGTACCGCGTGACGGGGCTCAAGGCGAACACATACTACTGCGTCGAGCTCAAGGCGAACTACAATGATGAGAAGTGGGGTCTGTGGAGCGTGCCGCTGTGGTGTCTGACGATGCAGCCCATGCGAATCCATGCCAAGCTCATCTCAGAGGAGTTCTGCTGTCTGCAGCTCAGGCGTCCCAGTCAGCAGCGCCGCCTGCCGGAGGACGACGACAACCCATCAACGGAGGATCGCATCCTGGCGCATGGCAAGCTGCGCCCGATGATCCTGCTGTGCGTCACGTCACCGGTGTTATCCAAGGCACCATACCAGAGCGCTGCCGTCGCGCCAGAGCAGCCGAAGGCGGCGTACCTGAACGATGCTCTGCCACCCGATGCCGCTCATCAGCGACTCATCTATCAGACAGAGCTGCTGAGCAGCGCCGAGACGGTGGAGTACAGAGTGCCAAACCTCAAGTGCAACACGGTGTACAGCGTGTCGGTGCGCACGAAGCTGGCAAATGGCGAGTGGGGCATGTGGTCCCCGTCGCTCGTCTTCGCCACGGTGCCAGCCATGCGAATCTCCTTCACCACCATCGGCGAGAGCTTCGTCAGCGTGGAGTGGGTGCGGCACTCGCAGGTCGTCCCGCCGCAGATCGCGAACCCAGAGCAGGTGGTGTTCGGCGTCGCTACGATCACCGCCTCGCGAGTGCGGGTGCGGGAGAGCGGCGGCGCCCACCAACACACGTACACGGTGGAGGGCGCGACGAGCTCGCTGCGCATCGACCACCTAACCCCGGCGACCACCTACATGGTGTGTGTGCAGACCTTCAACGACAACTACGAGTGGGGTGTGTGGAGCGAGGAGCAGAAGGTGCGGACAGTGCCTGGCATGGACATCCACGTGCAGCACGTCTCGGAGGATGCGCTGTGGGTGTCTTGGTCGCGCCGCACCGACCTCGACGTCGCCGGGGACGCCAACACGGTTTTCAACGTCAACATCTCCGCCCGCGCATATGAGGTGTGCCTCATCGGCGAGGGCGGCTTCACCTACAGGCAGGAGACGGACTCGACAAGTCTGTTTTTCCGCGGGCTGATGCCGGACGCGGTGTATACGATTTACGTGCGCGCGCTCTTCGTGCAGTCGGAGTACTGGGGACTGTGGTCCGCGCAGGCCTTCCGCACAAAGCCACGAATGCGCGTCACGTTTGGCAACATTGGCGAGCACTTCGTCATGCTGGAATGGCGCCGCCACCTGCCGAAACCGACGGACGCGGAAGTGCGACGGCTGCTGGAAGACGACGGCACCGCCGACGTGGCCTACGGCTCGGACGAGTTGTTGCAGAACGGGGTGCTACCGCCTTTGAGTGACGGCGAGTCCGGCAGAAGTGCCGTGACGGCGCTGGCGCGCGCCGTCGCGGCCCGCCAGCGATTTTCCATCGCGGAGACAGAGGATGTCGTGCAGCTCTACCGCTTCAAGGTCCAGCGCGTCGGCGAGGCGCACAGCGTGATCTACAACATTGCCCCTACCGTGAGTGGGTTCTGCCTTCATGACCTGCAGCCCTCGTCGGAGTATCGCGTGTGGGTGTGTGCGAAGGGGCACGAGGGCGTGTGGGGCTTCTGGAGCGAGGAGTCGCGCGTGCGCACGCTGCCGCGGCTGAGACTGGAGGTGCTGAATATCGGTGAGGACTACGTGCGAGCACAATGGAGGCGAGGGGCGTGGGAGGGGGCGTGCATGGCGGATGGCGATGGTGCAGAGGTCCGGCAGGTCGACGGGGCTGTCAGCGGGTACGAGATTCGGGTACTGGACGGCGCCAGCACGGTTGCCGCCACAAGCACGACGACGTTCCGCGAAACCGCCGCCACGCTTTCGGGCCTGCGGCTTTCGACACTCTACACGATCCAGGTGCGGGCCAAGGACACGTACGACGCGTGGGGGCTCTGGAGTGACCCGGTGCCGTTCTACACGTTGAAGCCTATCGGCGTGAGGCTGCAGCGCGTCGGCGAGACGTTTGTGGACGCGCAGTGGTCGCGTCCGATGCACCGCCTGCACCCGCAGCACGCGCACGACGAGATGACCGAGGTGGGCAGCGACGTGGCAGGGATGCAGATGGACGAGAAGGGCGTGCTGCACCCCGATGAGCGCGTGACGCGTTGGCACTTGCGTGTGTCGTGCAATCGCGTCTTTGCTGGCATGCCGCAGACGGACGACTACCGCGAGCTGTACACTGAGGAAGGGGAGCAGGCACTCCGCATCGACGGGCTGCTGCCTCACGCCACCTACTCCATTGCCGTGCGCGGCCTCAACCATGGCGGTGACTGGGGCCACTGGAGCCCGGCGGCCGAGGTGACGACGTGCCCGCTGCTGAAGGTCGGAGTGGAGGTGGCTGGGGAGACCTTCCTGCAGCTTGCGTGGCGACGGCCAGCAACGCGGAGCGGACTGGCGACGACGGCAGCGGCGGACCGGCACGGCGACAACGGCAGCGCTGACGTGAGTGCGTCAGTCAGCGATGGCGGCGTGGATGACAGCACGCACAGCGAGGTGCAGCTCGTTGAGAACACGTCGCATGTGTTGAGGACGGCCGTTTCCCACGCCGGCGCATCGCACGGTGAGAACGGTGGCGACGAGGGTGAGTATTCCGCGCTACCGTTCTTCCACAGCACGCCGCTCGGGACGTACCTGTGCTTTCCATCCGACTCAGGGGTGCACAACTTCCAAGTAACGATCCGCCCGATGCCGACGGAGTCGGCGTTTGACGAGATGGACGAGCCGCTTGTCGAAGGTGCGCGCGTGTATGAGACAACGCAGCCGGCGCTGCGCCTCGGCAATCTTTTGCCAGGCACTCGCTACGCCATATCGGTGCGAGAGCAGCAGGTGGATGAAGAGGGTTGCCTTGTCGCGGGCGAGTGGGGCGCACCGTCAGAGGTGGTCTGCACACAGACGGTGCCGCCGATGCAGGTAACTACGGAGGAGATTGGTGAGGACTATTGCATGGTGGAGTGGCGCCGCGCCGCTGAGGCGCCTGCCGCGGACAACTCCGCGCACGGTGCACCGTCCATGCCAGCGGAGGGCTGGACCACAGCGGCGGCAGCGATGCTGAACACCGCTGCCTGGACGATGGCTTGTTACAAGTCTGTCGAGTTCGAGCTGCAAACGCGCCGCCTGAGCATGGACGGGACGACGCTGCACGACGACCCTCTCGCCCTGGACTCTGTCATCTCGCTGCCGAGCAGCGTCAGCACGCACCACATATCAGGCCTCGTCCCCAGCAGCGTCTATGAGGTCCGCGTGCGGGCGAAGATCGAGAACGCGCATTGGGGGATGTGGAGCCCTGCGATGCGCTTCGTGACGCAGAGCCGGGTCGAACTGCACGTCGATCAAGTGCAGGAGGTGGCGGTGCTTGTCTCATGGTGCCGCCCGCGTGCAACGCACACGCGCAGCGGCACCATCAGCCACGTGCAGGCGGAGAAGCGCGAGTGGTGCCTGACAACGGGGCCTGCGGAGAACCAGGAGGACTTGAACAATGAGGATGCAGCCGAGGAGCAGCTGGAGTCGTCCGGCTCCGAAGTGGCACGCCCCGCGACGACAGCAGGGATTTTCGGCTCGCAGGTGCTTCAGGCGGACTATGCGGTGCACGAGTACGAACTCATCCTTGAAGGAATCAGCGTCGAAGAGCGGCGGCGCCTCACCTTCACGCACGAAACCCAGTCCACCCTCATCGAAGACCTTCAGCAGGACCAGCTGTACTGCCTTTCGATTCGGTCTCTGAGCGAGAAGCAGCACTGGTCGCGCTTCTCGACCAAGGTGACGGTTCTGACGCTGGCCTGCGTGCAGGTGCAGGTGGCGCAGCGCACGGAGTGCACCGCGCGGCTGGAGTGGTTCAGGCCGCAACCGGACGTGGGCAAGTTTGCGGAGCTGCTGGCGCGTCACCAGCGAGACGCCTTGCACCAGTGCGACGACCGCGAGCGACGCGAGCTGCTAGAGATGAAGCGCAAGATCCAGGAGCAGGAGAGCAAGGGGGAGCCGACGACGGCGGTGGCTGGCTGGATAAACCCGGTGGCGCGCGAGGAGCACAACACTCTGCTGCGGGAGGAGGCCACACGGCACTACCAGGCCGAGCACATCGTGGTGGGCGACGCGGGCTGCACCTGCTATGAGCTACTCGTGACCCTGCAGAAGGGAGAAGTCTGCCTGCCCTTCGTCGCCGCCATCGAGACGCTGCGACGATGTCGGCCAGGCGGCGTGGCGACAGCGGCGAGCACGCGTGAAGGAGTGATGGCCGCGAAGCGAAGTGTGCACGCCGGCTCGATGATGACCAGCGGCAACCGCGGCTTCGGCAGCGCCGGCAATGGCAGCTTCCCCGACTGCAGGCGCCACGAGCTAGTCAAGACGCCGACGTCCCCTGAGGCAGCGCCTGCGGCGAGTCTGCCCGCCACCACCGACTCCGTCACCCTGCTTAACGTGCAGCTGCGTTCGTGCGTGTCGCAGGTCCTTTTGCGGGGGCTGAGTCCCGACGCCGTCTTCTCGGCGCAGGTCCGCGCGCGCGGTGTGCCGGACTCGTGGCAGCCGTGGAGCCGACCTGCCATGATAGAGACGCTGCCTTTGCTACAGCTCGACCAGAGCCGCTTCGGTGAGCACTACATTAACCTGTACTGGTACCGCGGTGACCCGGGCACGATGGATGCGGTGTCGCAGGAGGCGGAAGAGTTCCGACGACTCCAGCGCGAGTTCCACAACTTCACCGAGCGCGGCCTGGAAGAGCAGCGGAGCATGCTGGGGGCGGCGGCGTACGCGTCACTTGTGAACCGTCTGCGCCGGCTGCGCATGCTGCGGCGACTCTCCGCGGCTCGTGCGAAGCAGCATGCGGATGGCGAGATGGGGCTGCTGGTGGACCCCTCGTGCCCTGTGCAGGGCTTCCAGCTCCGCGTCATTGATGAGGTGGGCACCATCTCGGAGAACTACCTGCCCAACAACCAATACCATGACCTCACAGCCCCGCCGACGCTTAGCTTTACCGCGACGGGGCTGCATCCGAACAGCTTGTACGTGTGCTGCCTGTGCCCGTACTACGGTGACGACGTGTGGGGGTGCTGGACGGCGCCGCTCAAGTTCATGACGCACCACATCATCCAGCTCGAAATGACGTACATCAGCGAGACCTTCGTTGACCTGCAGTGGTGGCGGCTGGACAACAAGCCGACTTCTCCGCTGGACGAGCACGATACCCTGCTAAGTAGCCGCTACACAGAGGAGGTGCAGGTATACCAGCTCCGCATCACGCACGAGGACGCCGTAACAGGTCAAGAGGTGGAGGAGTTCCGCAATATGCGGGCCTGCAACGTGCTGCGGATCGATGCCTGCTGCCCGACATGAAGTACACCATCGCCGTGAGGGAGTGGGATCCAAAGGGCGATTGGGGCTTGTGGTCGGCCGCATGCTCATGCGTCACATTACCCAGCATCGAAACGACCGTGACGGATGTGAAGGAGAGCAGCGCGAGGGTGTCATGGCGGCGCATGACACCGCGAATCGACTACGAGAACGACATGCACGTGCTCGAGGACAACTCCGAGATAACCGGGTTCTACCTGCGGCTGGAGGAGGTGCCACTGCGCACGAACACTGCCGTGGCATCACCGACAGTGAGGGCTATGTCAGCCCACCACCCGTCTTCGCCGACGGGCGTCTCCGACCCGGGCACGGACGGCGTAGAGGTGCTGTCGATGAGCATGGGTGACGTCGGCATGTCGAACAACTCCTTCCACCACGCCGCAGGCACGCCTTTCGAAGAGAAGCCGCGGGCCGCCGAAGCTGACGAGCTTGAAGGCACGCTGGCGTTCGGCTTCCAGCGCGGCGGCCCTCTGCCACCGGAGGCGCACCCGCAGCTGCACGACGGACTTGTGCCCGACAGCGTTGACGACGGCGGCGGAGCGGCCCGGCCGTCACATGGTCAGTGCCAGCACTACCTGCTCGTGAAGCGGATCACTTCCAGCACGGAGCTGGAGTCCCACCTCAGCGATCTGCATCCCCAGACGGCCTACCGGGTGCAGGTAATGGCGGAAACGACAGGCGGACAGGTGGGGCCGTGGTCGGCGCCGCACTTCTTCATCACCACGCCACAGCTGCGCCTCTCCGCCGACCTTATTGATGAGCACTACGTCTCACTGCAGTGGGGGCGGCGGCCGCTGGCCCCGCTAGCGGCTCAGATTGGTGGTCGCGGGGCCACCACCAGCAGCAGCAGCGGCGCAGCTGCGTTCTTTCCGGAAGGCAGCACATTCGAGAGTATGGATGGAGGCGGGAGCGCGGCGGCGGCGGCGGCGGCAGGCGTGTTGGTGACGCTGCCGACGTCGAAGGTGCTTCACTACGAGCTGGAGGTGCGCGGCGGAGCGGGGACGGACTTCTCGTTTTCCACCCGCATCGAGTCGGCTGCCGCAAGCGGTGCCTTTCGCGTCACGGGGCTGGCCATGGACTCTGTGTACGTCGCGCGAGTTCGCTCCTTCAGCGACGCGGGAGAGGCCAGCTTCTGGTCTCCTGTGCTCACCTTCGTGACGCTCCGGCAGCTGGTCGTCCACCCGCAAGAGATCACCGAGAACACCATCGAGATGAACTGGGCTCGCCCCGAGCAAATACCAGAGCAGTACCTGGCCTGCGCGGCCTTCGACACGGCGGCCGGCATGGAGACGAACGCAGCGCTGGCTGCTGTGCCAGCGATGTGGGAGGCGTCTGCCTCAGTCACTACGCTGGTGTTGCAGGCGGCGCCGGCTGCAATGCGCGGCTGCCGAGTGGTGTGCGTCGGCGACCGCGAAGCCGTGAAGTACCAGGTACGTGTCTATCATGCCACGGAGCAGACGGCACCGCGGATGCTCATGGACAAGCACCTTAACGGCAACGTCACGAAGTTTCTGGTGCACTCGCTTGCTCCGAACAGTGTATACCTGCTCTACGTGCGTGCCATCAACTGCGACGGTGTGTTGAGCGAGTGGTCGGAGGGGCGTTGCGTCTACACGATGAAGCCGCTGGTGTCCAGCATTGCCACCGTCGGCGAAGATTTTGTTCGTGTACAATGGGCCCGCGAAGCTCCAGAGGAGCTGCACTACACACTGAGCACGGCGAACACCGCCACGGCTGCAGGAGGCCACAGGCGCAGCGTCGCCGCCGCCGCGACTGACACGGATGGAGAGGATGAGGAGGACGAGACGGCGGAGCACGTCGGACGCCCGCTGCCGGAGGACGCTGACGCTGAGGCGCAGGTGAGCTCGCCGAACAAGCCGAGCACGGACTCGCCAGACCTGTCGCGGATGTGGCAGCACGAGCGTCGCTTCCGTCTGCACGATCAACCTGCCGAGGTCGGCGTTGTGTACTGCAGCGCCCTCACGTCGATTCAGTCCTTCACCATCTCCGTCCGCCGCTCGGATGAGGCGGAGGGGTGCACGGTCGAGGTGCCCGGGCACGTGAGCAAGCACACGCTGCCGGCGCTGCAGCCCGACTGCGTTTACCTCATCTGCGTCCGCGCCCAGTACAGGGGCGGGGAGCGCGGCCCGTGGAGCGACGTCGTGCTTAGCGGCACCTACAACCTGTTGGCCATGGACGTCAGAGAGGTCGGCGAGGACTACGTCTCGGCCAGCTGGCAGCGAAAGCCGAACACGATTCACATGGCATCGCTGCAAATTGGCCAGGTGGAGGAGACGGTGTGCTACGAAGTGCGTATTCGCGATTACACGGACGTCCCACTCGGCGAAGAGGAGGGCGAGGCGGCTCAGCACCGCGACAGCGAGGGCCGCAGCGTCTTCTTGCACGCGAATCAGCGCCATAGCATCGTGCGCGAGCTGCTATCGAACCATCGGTACCGCCTCTCTGTGCGGCGCTGGTATCGTCCACGCGACGGCTTCGCAAAAGCCGCGCTGACGACGGCCCCACCGACATCGACCTCGACGACGCGCAGCTCCGTCTCCAACGCGCTAGAGGGGCACAGGAGCGTCGGTGAGGACAACGACCAAGACGGAGCAGATGAGGAGGAGCAGAAGAGGACGACAGAGGAGGTGGAGGAGATGTCGCTGCTGCCCACCGCGCCGACGGTGCTGCAGCTGTACGAACAGACAACCCACACCGTGATGGACGCGGCTCTGCGCGAGTCGATGGAGAAGGCGAAGGCTGCCCCTGGTGTGTGGAGTGACTCCGAGTACGTCGTGACGCTGCGCGACATGGTGTGCTCGGTGGAGCGGGTCGGCGAAGAGTACTTCCAGCTCCGCTGGGCTCGCGACCCGCGCGCTATACCGCTGCCGGTGCGCCGCGCCATGCCGGTGAAGCCGGTCCAGAACTACCAGCTGCGCATCGACGAGCTGCTGCGCAACGGGTCAGGGGTGGAGACGAGCCGCGGCAGCAACACGCTGCACCTGGACGAGCTTATGGCGCCCACAGAGACATCGTACTTCAACAAGGCGCTAAAGCCGAACACGCTCTACAAGGTGGAGGTGCGGTGCTGCATCGAAAAGATGTGGGGCCGATGGAGCCTCCCGGTGTACATCATCACGCAGCCGTGCCTGCAGGTGGAGGTAAGCCGCATTGGCGAGGAGTGCGCGACAATCGCGTGGCACAGACCCCGCGAGGGGCTCACACTGCCTGACGGTGAAGTGGCCGTGATTGGGGACGAGGAGGAGGTGGACGGCTCGTATCAGCTGGAGTTGTCTGGGGTATGCTTCAACTACCAGATATCCAAACGCTTTAAGGCGTCGCGCACAAGCTACACAGTGAAGCACCTCGACGCGGACGCGCTCTACTCAGTGCGTGTGCGCTCTGGCGATGGAATTAACCAGGCTTGCAGCCTGTGGAGCGCCACAACCTGCTTTGCTACGTTGAAGCCGATCCAGGTGGTGGTGTCAATGCCGACCGAGCAGTTCGTCAATGTGGAATGGCGCCGGCCCACACAGACCGCCGAGGAGTACGCTGAGCAACTCGAGCAGCAGGCGGGGTCAGCAGCGGCGCCGTCACTGACCCTCGCCGCAAATGCCGCCGCTGCGCAGTCGCAGCAGCAGCAGCAGCAAGACAGCGGCGAGGGCACTTGCAGCGAATCAGTATTCCCCACGGCGTCGGCGCCGCACCCGAGCGGCGCTGTGCAACTTGGCAACCCCGGCTCTCTCGCGTTCCACGTATGCGTCTTCAACACGCAGAAGACACCGTCCGTGGCGGTGCTGGACAAGCAGTTTCACAAGGACGTGTCGCACTACCGCGTCGGTGGGCTGGTTGCCGACACACCATACGCTATCATCGTTCGCGCCTGCTGCGAGGCCACCAATGACTGGGGTCTCTGGAGCGAGGAACGCACCTTCCGCACTCTGAAGCTGCTGGCGCCGACGGTCTCGAGTGTTGGCGAGACGTACGCGGAGCTGACGTGGGAGCGGAGCGAGAGCGATTCGCGCGGCGCCGGCGGTGGCTCCGTAGGGGCCCCCAGTGCCGCTTTAGGCGCGCCGACGCTGCCGACAAAGTATCTCCTGGTCATCCGTTCCACGCAAGCCGGCATGCTGGAGCGCGAGATATCGGCCGAGGAGTGCCGTACCACGGCAACGCCGATGCAGGAGCGATACCTGGATTCCTCGTACCGCCTGACCCAGCTCCAGCCGGGCACCGAGTACGTTGTCGCACTGCAGCCCTGCTACGGCGGTGGCGACTGGGGCTTGTGGTCACAAGCGGCTACCTTCACTACGTTGTACCCGGTGAGGCTGACGGCCAACATCACCAAGGATACGGTGGACCTCAGCTGGGGCCGCTGCCGCCCTACGTCGGCCGTCGGCTTTGTGGAAGACGTCGACATTACCGAAGCGGGCACAGTAGGACCTTGCAGTGGCAACTCCACTGGCGCGTCACAGGAGCCCGCGGCGGCCGTCACGATGCCCGCCGGCTCCCGCTCCGTCTCGCGCTACCAGCTCGTGGTGTACTCGGAGGCCGACATGGCTGCCCTGCATTCGTGCGCGTCATCGATGGAGGGCAGCTTGGCGCAGCAGCACTTCTCCAGCTTACTTTTCTTCACAAGCACGGCGGCCAGTCAGGAGGGACGCCCTGGCGAACGCAGCGGCGCTGCGGTGTCGCACCAGAGAAGCAGCATGAAGCACCGGCAGCGGCAGGAAGGGGCTGCGATCCACACGGCTGCACGACTTCACGGCAGCCTCAGCGGCCCCCTCGACTCACTGACGAACGCCGTCCAGACGACGATCCCAGACATGGATGTGGCAGCACTCGCCAACCTCGATGGCGGCAAAGCCTTGTCTTCGCCGTCCAAGGAATCGCTCTTCCTAAAGCAGTACGACTTGACGGACGCGGCGGTCTCAGCGGCGCTGCCCAGTCCCCACTTCCAGGCCAACAGCCCCCGCGGCGGCACTTCTGCCCTCGCAGGAACATGGTCCTCCACCTCCTCGATGCATGAGCGCATTGAGGGGCTCACACCGGACACGACGTATGTCGCGCGCCTTCGCGCAATGGACCTATTCGGGAACTGGGGTACGCCGGTCGAGGTGCGGTTCGTGACACCGCCGCCGGCCCCGACGCAGGTGGCGCTGCGGCGCGTGAATGCGCAGTATTGCTCGCTGCAGTGGTCCACGCCGGGGGGCTCCGCTGCCGAGACGGAGGCCGCCGCGCCGCGCGAGCGCTACCGCTACGTTATTGAGCAGTGCTTCGTGCAAAGCGATGGGCCACCGTCGGCCGGCACCACCATCATCGGCGGCGGCGGTGGCGGTGGCGGTGGCGGTGGCGGTGGCGGTGGCGGTGGCGGTGGCGGTGGCGCGAGTGCGCGCAAGGCTGGTGGGGCCGGCGCTTCGAGCGGGCCCGTGGCCACCCTCGCAGCGGCTGGATGGCACGTCATAGATACCGTCGAGGACACGAACGTCTGCGCTGTGCTGATCAGTGGCTTGCTCTCACGCATGCGGTGCCGCGTCAAGTGTGCGCGACGCATTGCGGCGGCGTCCGCGCACGACGCAGGCTCCGGAGCCGTCACTGCGGTGCCGGTGCCAGACGACCACCTCGGCCCGTACAGCGACTACTCGGAGGCAGTCGCGGTGTCCAGCGGCACCCCGCCGGAGGGCGTGGTGGATCCGCATCTCACGACGCTGTCGCAGAATGCCGCCACGCTTGAGTGGCTGCCGCCGCCAAAACCGTCCGAGGCTGCTGCGGGACGCTACACACGCCCCATCTACCGCATATACCTGGCGAATACGACAGACCAGCCGTACCCTGTGCTCCTCGCCACAGTGCACCGGCCGACGTACGTCCTGACGAACCTGACGCCGTCCACGACGTACACGGTGCAGGTCGTCGCCGAGAACCCCGACGGCGTGAGCTTCCTCAACCCGATACTGCGTTTTCACACCAAGTCCGAGGAGGACCAGACGGTCTCGCGGCGCGGCGAGGGCGGCGATACAAGCGGTGGGGCAGCGGAGAAGGCAGCGCCGCTGGCCGAGCTTGTACCGTTCCATGGCCTGCGCGCTGCACTGACCGATGACGGCGCCGCTGCGGTGAACGGCGGTGCCGACGTCGCTGATATTCCTACGGCTGTGCGGAGGTCTCTGCTGCTGCCAACTCCGCCGGCCTCTCGTCGGCGACGCGGCGGACGCGGTGGTGCGGCGGGGCGGGCCCACCGATCGAGCTCGAAGAGGAAGGCACGCAGTGGCTCAGGCCATGCGAAGACGCGGGGCTCGTCTGGAGCGACCGGCAGGGGCGCAGGAAAGCACAAGTCTCGCACCCGCGGCCGCTCTTCGTCGGCCGTGGGCTCTAAGCGACTCAGCAACGCGGCGTCCGAAACAACCCGCGAGACACCGCCGACAGCTGGCAGCTTCCTCCCTCAACTAGCTAAGACCTTGTAGCCCCTCCCCCCTCCCCTCCGCCCTCAGCAACCGTCGTGGAGCGTGTCGGTGTCTCTCTGTGAGTGTGTTTCATGATGTTGGCTCACTGCTGACGGCACGTGGGTTTGTGTCGCACTCTGCTCGACTCTCTCACGCGTGGCACGCATACTGATGTGCCATGTGCGCGTTGTACTCCCTTTCGTTGTGTGCCCTTCTCGGCATACACGTTACCTCCGCTCTCCCCCGACCCGCCTTTGCCCACCAACGCTGCGGCTTCCTTTCTTTCTTTTCTTTTTTATTCGGCTTTCGCTCACTGCCGTCGTTCATGGCGCCCCTCCCTGGACCTCTGGCCCCTCGCTCGGCCGGACACGCGCGCAGCATACAGAGAAGTTGTGTAGGCCGCGCCATCGCTGCGCACTTACCGTTGGAGCGGCGGCTTTCGCTGTGTTGGGCGCACCAGCTGTGCTCGACTGATGAGGGGGATGTGGAGGGAGGCTTGGTTTCTATATATATATATATTATATTTTTCGGTTTGGGCGTTGCGCCATCCTCCAACGCGTGCTGGCAGCCATGCGTGCATGCATGTCGGGGATACGCGTGTACACTAATCATGCGCGACTCCCGTTGAGACGGCTCGCCTTCTGGCAGAGGCGATCCGTGGATGTGGGCCCTCGTGCGTGTGCGTGTGGTGTGCAGGCCTGTGTACCGTAGACGTTGAACTACACTTTTCTTTATGCGATCAGCTACGGCGTTCCCTCCGCCTCCTCACGCGCTTCTCCTTACACAGACACCTGACGCACGCGTGGGGGAGGGGGACGGGGAGGAGCTGCGTTGGATGGACTTTCCCTTCTTTTCCCTTTCCCTTTGTTTCTCGTGGTGCAGTCCGAGTGATGTACATTAACTGGTATGATGAGCAACCGCGAGGTGGAACGCATCGCCGTGCACACGGCACGCCGCTGTCACGATCGCCCGCACTACCAGCGCCACCCGTGCGCTGGCACGGAAATGTGGGTGTGGGGCTCCGCGCCTTTTTCCTTTTTATGTTTTTCTCTTTTTCTGTCTCCCCCCACCTCGCACTGTGTCTGTGATGACGATGATGCGTGAGGTGTGTGTGTGTGGGTGGGTGTGGTGGGTGGGAGGGAGGGAAGTGTGTGTATGTGCATAGATGGATATAACTTTATGACGTGTGGATGTGAAGCAAGCTGGCTTGTCACGCCCACAGGTGAGTTTGTGTGTGCCTGCGTGCGTGTGCCGTTACCGTTTAGTGATGCCGATCGATGCCCCCCTCACGCCCCCCCTCTCTATCCCCTTTTCGCTCGGGCGTTGGCTTTGGCTTCGTTCGATGTTCGTCATGTACAGCGTAGATTCCGTCCGTCTCTTTGAACTCGCCGACCCCCCTCCCCCCTCCCTCCTCCTCCGAAGGCTCGCAAGAAGAGCAGCGGGATAGACGGAAAGGCGGTAGGGAGTCGGCACACCCGGCTGCAAGTGCCGCCATGACGGTGTCTGAGCACTCGAGAGGAGTTGATGCGCCGTGGATGGCGGAGAACGTAACGCTGGAAGAAGCAGGCGAAAGGGGAAGCACAACCCACCCCGCCCTTTACTGGCGGAACGTGCGACATCGATGTGCTGCGCGACCCAGCTACCGGGTTCTCATGGAAAGCGCGACCTAGGAACAGGTACGCAGGCGCGCATGTCAGTCGTCGCAGGACTGGAGGGTGTGTGGGAGAGGGAGGATGCTGACACCACAAGCGCGCTCCCATCCCACCGTCCCCGCGGTCCTCACAGCCTTTGCCTTCCATCCTCAACAGTGCTGCTCTCGTCCCGCAGCGCTCAGGGCTGATGTGAGTGTCTGTTGATGCGGCCCCACCGTCTAACTCGCTGTTTCCTCCCCACCTTCCCTCGCTCATCCCTCGCAGCCGGCGCGTCTCTCACAGCAAAAAGGGCGACTTGCTCCTCACCGTGCATGTGCGTCTGTGTGCATATCCTTCTCGCTGTCTCGCCTCTCGCGCTTTTTCCGGAGACATCACGTGTACTTTGGCACTTCAGCGTCGGAGCGCCCTCCCCCCCCCCCCCCCCCCACGATCAAGTGCGCATGGAAAGAGGAGAGCGCCTTAGCACCACCGATACGCCTGGACGGTCCGCACGCACCAAGCAAGAGACGGGAGGGGGTGGGCTCGAGCGCCTTCAGCTGCACGCCCCCCTCTTCCCTCGAGACATAGAGATACAAGAAGCACACATCCATCATCGAACTTATCGCATAGAAGGCAGAGTGCTTCCACTCGCCCCTCCCCCTCCACGCACGCACGCCCGCACACGCACAGCTAAAGACGCACACCTGCACACGCAGGGAGAGCCGTAGGAAAGACCCTTACCCTTCAGGGCGCGCGGGCGTGTCTGTGCGCTTGTCTTGACCTGCCTGCCGTGAGAGCCGCCTCGCGCGCGGGCGTCGGCCGGATGAGCGATGACCTCTTTGACATCTTCAACGACGACACGTCACCGCTCGCGCCGGCTGACGCGGTGATGGCGGAGGTGAGAGATGCATCTGCGCCGTCCACGACCTTACCTGGGCCGCGGACGGGTTCGTTGACCTCGACAACTCCGGCGACGCGTCTCGATGGCACCGGCGCTGCTCCCACACTACCCCTCCCCACCCGCTTACCTGCATCGCCAGCGGTGTTAAATCTGCTTCCGACTGCGCGCACGTCGTCCTCAGCATCTTCCCCGCCACCCACCGCGACCACCACCTTGGTGGACGGCTTTCTTTCGCCAGACTCTCTGCCGCAGTCGTTTTCTCGCTATGAGCGCGGCGCTGCCCCTTCGTTGCCGCGAACGCGCTGTGCGACGCCTTTGCCTCGACCCCCGAGCGCATGTGGCGGCGTCACCGTGATCAATGTGACCCCTTCGTCATCGGCGACTTCGACTGCGGAAAATGGACGGCGATCCTCCTCTCACGGTGATAGGGGCGGCGCCGCGTCAAGAGAGGTGCGGCGTCGAGACTCGCGTCCGCACCACCGCCGTCAGCGCTCATTACGGAGCCGCTCAGTCGCATCCGCGTTCGCCGTGCCACCGTCAGCCTTGAACAGCTCAGTGTGCGACTGGCTGAGTTCCCATTCGCCTCGTTTGACCTGTTTCGCGGCATGTCGCGCCGCAGCGACGAGGCGGTGGCCCGCACTTGCGTCGGCGTTGTCACGCGCAAGTCGGATCCGAAGCAGAGCACAACGGCCACTCGCTCCTCACGCTACGCTGTGCTGACACTGTGGAACATGGAGAGCATCTCGCCAGCGCCGGAGACGCAGCTCAGCGTTCTGCTCTGCGGCAGCGCGTTTGACCTTCTCTACAGCCGCCTGGTCACTGGCGCAGTTGTGGCTCTCAGCAACGTCGCGCGCTGCGCACGACGAGGCTCGGCGCCGGCGCACGACACCGACGAGGTGCTGCTGCGCGTGGCGGATAGCGAGGCTGTCCGCCAGCTGGGCTTTGCCTCGGACCTCGGCACGTGTGCGTCCGTGTCTTACAAGTCGAAGGAGCGTTGCCACGCCATGGTGAACACGCAGCGGTCGCAACACTGCATCTACCACGTCGCAGACCTTCGGAAGACTGCGCGCAGCGGCGACACTGAAGGAAAGGAACGCAACGCGACGCATGGTGCGCGAGGCGCTAGCGCCTCATCGCTTGGAGCTCCTGCAACCATGAAGGGCAGCACCCTCACTACGCACCTTACCCTCTCCGGAGCGCAGCAACGGCTTGCCGTCTTGGCGCCGGCCGGCGTCGCGCAGCGGCCACCAGGCCACCACCCTGCAGGCAGCAGCGGCCGTGCGTCACTCCGTTGTGGTGTAGTGGCGAACAGCAGGCTGGCTGCCTCGCAGCAGATGCTTCGACAGACGTCGTTTTTCGCCGTGCGCGGCGCCACCGGGCTTCCTGTCGAGGATGCCGCTCTCCGCAGCTGCATGAACTCGGCCGCCTCCGGTGTGTACGGCGGTGTGCAGACTGGCGCGCCTCTGGCGCTGCGGCAGCAGGTCGGTCTGCGTCCCGCTGCGAGCTACCCCTCGGCACATAAGCTTGGCGTGACATCGCGTGGTCGTGATGTGCTGGAGGCCGCCCGCCAGCACGCCGTCCACCACGAGGACGAAAAGTTGCTTCGGCGACCACTGCGCTGCGGGAGGACAGCTAGCACTGCAGGGGAAGGGCTGCCAAGTCATGCCCGCACTGACGGCGGCGGCAGCAGCGGTGGCGATGCTCTCGATGTGGATGCCCGAGCCCCAAATCGTAGCACGGAAGGCGGCACTGCTGGCAGGGGCACGAGAACGCCGTCGACCGCCGGCGCGCCGAAGCGTGCGCGTATGGAGGTACCGCCGACGCCCTCCCTTGCGACCTTCACGGAGCATGCTATCTCTCCTTGTTCTTATTCGTCGTCGTCGTCGTCTGCACCAGTCGCCTCAACATCCATCGCCGCCACCGCGACGCTGGGAAACGGGGCGGATGGTAGCCGAGTGGAGGCACTGCGACAGCAGTTCCAGCCGCTGCGCCGCGGTGCATCAGCCCCCTTCACGCCTCTCAGAAGCCACGGCGCCGTACACGCCGTCATCGCGTCGCCGCGGCAGAGGGGCCACCGCCACAGCCTTGTGATGTCCAGCGCCGTCAGCTCCGTTACAGGCGCCTCCGCGTCGGAAAACGCGCTATTCCGTGCCGCTATCGAAGCTGCGCGGGACGTCACAAGCAACTCGGCGGGCGGCGCAAAGTCGCCGCCCGAGGTGTCTTCGAGTGCGTCGGCGACGTTGCACGAAGCTGACGACGGCGCGGCGTCCGCTCTCACGCTCCTTGGATCGGTAGCGGACGGTATCCACAGCGCACATGATCACTTGCGCAGCGAATCCGACCGGCAGCAACTGCTCTGCTTCGTGAACAAGCAAATCACAAGGGAGAAGGCGCTCGAGGCGCTGGAGGCGATCACGGAGCAGCAGATCAGGGCTCACTACTGCTACGCGTGCCGCTGCTGGTACGGGCAGCCGCCGACGACGTGCGTCGAGCAGCACCACCGTGTGGAGCTGAGGCCGGCGCTGAAGAAGTACATCAAGTGCGAGCACTGCAGCTACAAGACGTTTGTGATTGGCGGCGACGAGGCGAAGGGCTGGAGGGTGTACCCGCGTTGCCCGCGCTGCCATCAGTCGAGTTTCTGGGTCCGCGGCGACGCGGCACTGCAGGTGCCTGCCGTGGTGGAGGCGCCCCCGCCCCGTGAGAAGAGGAGGGGGCTGCAGCGTAGAATTAGTTGCAAAAAGCGTGCGCGAGAAAAGAAAGCACAACAGTGACGGCTCACGTTCAGCATGAGCTACCGTGATGGCGTAGAGAGGATTTCCACATGGGCCACAGCAAAGGCAGCAGAATGGACTCGCATGGTCACCGCCCCCTATGCGCTGCGCCGCACTTCTCCAACGCCCTCAATGCTTTCTCGCTTCTCACCACCACTACCGCCTTCTCTCTCCCGGCCCTTCGTACGTCTGCATGTTTCTCGCAATGGATGAAGGCCGCTGTGCACGCCGCACGTGCTTATCGCTGTCTGTGTCGCTCTCCGCTGCGTGCTCCCTAACACCGCGTCCACCGGATCGCCTTCTCTCTCTGTTCCCTGAAGCGTACCATTGCTGCGTAGACGGGCGCTGCCTTATTCGTTGTTTCGCTCTCCCCACCAATCCCCACCTGCTGCTGCTGAGGCTCCTTGCGGCTGCTGCCATGTCCATCGCTGTTCCTAAAGCCGCGCCGAGGTGCCACACTGTGCCGACCTTCTCCGGCCCCCACGGCGCCGTCTTGGAGCGCATCAACCACATGATCGCCTCCGGAGACTTCGACGTCTTCTTCACCGCCCTCAAGGGGTTTCGCAACGGTCTCGTTTACGGCACGCGTGTCCGTGCCCCACACGCCCTCGTGCTGAACCTGGTCTGGAGTAAGTCGCCGTACAGCTCGATGCCCGCCAAGATCTTCAGTGTCACAAAGACGCACGCGTTGGGCCTCGGGTACAGCTCGGTTACCTTCGCCGTTGTACGCGGCCTCCTGCGTAAACTGCAAGGCACGACGCACGCATGGCACAGCGCCTTGGCAGGGTTCATGATCGGCGCTCTGTTCTGGGGCGACCCGAGCAACGGCGTCCACATCCAGATGATGATGTACATGCTGGCTCGAATCGTGTGCGCTCTCTACCACCTGCTTACCGCCAAGTGCACCGCGTCTATTCCGCCGGTGGCGTACCGGCTGTACATGGGCTGCTTGTGGTGCCTGTCCATCATGTTCCTCATGTACTCGCCAGACAAACTGCAGTCATCCATGGCGCAGTCCCTGGAGTACATCTTCAAGGACAGCGGCAAGTTTAGCAGCTGGTACGACCTCGTCGTGGTGAACTCCGTTGAGACCCCGCAGTAACACCGTTGGGGTGGTGGTGGTGGTGGTGGTGGTGGTGGGGCGTGTACATGTGCTTGTGGATACTTTGTGGCCGTGCGGCTTGTAAGAACTGCGGAAGAGAAATGGAGGGGGGGGGGGCGCACCATCTGGCCTCCTCGAAGAATCCGCAGACGTTAAACGGAGCGAAGCGGGAGGGGGTGGGGTGCCACGATAGCGTGTTGAGAGGGTAGGAGTCGAGCGGAGCGGAGTCGAAGAGCGCTTTCACTGAGTGCCCGGGCATGCCTGCTTGATGGCTTGTTTTCGCAGGTTTACTCATGTAAACCCCCTCCCCCGCCCACAGGCACACAGGTGCATGTGTGCTTCCGTGCACGCACGCGGACCCACTTCCTCCAACGCCCACAATCGTTCCTTGGGGACGACCTGACCTTTTCGATTCTTGAATGCCCTTGCTGCGTCTCACCCCCGTGCGCTGCTTCGCCATCTCGTCCTCCCTCTGCCTTACACTCTCCATCGTCTCTACGACTCCACGTGTTGCCCACGCGTGTGCACTCCACGACTCGCGGCATCACTTCTCGTCCCCTCGTCTAAACACGCACGCACACCGGCGCGTCGCATGTGTGCGCTGCTGCTGAGAAAACTCACCTTTTCTTTTTTTTTCTTGTACGTTGAGCGCTCAGCTCTTCTTCACCGTCTCGTCTCGCCCGTGCTCGCGTGCGCCTGCCTCTTCGCCGTTGCCCCTCCCCTCACGTCGTCGTCCGTCCCACTACCTTTGCCCACACTCGCCCATGCCCCTCTCGGAAGTGCAGCGCCTGCAAGAGCTGGTGTATCACCACCCCAACAAGGAAAACTACGAAACCCTCGTGTTGGAGCAGATCCTCATGGTGGAGCAACAGCTGTGCACCAAAACAAAGGCTGAGGAGCGCGCCACGGCAGCGAGGCGGGAAGCAGAACAGCTGCGAGGTGAACTCGAGCAGCTGCGCCGCGAGACCGCCTCGGCGCCCGCCACCTTCTCTGCGGTGGAGCGAGAGGACTACTATGTGAAATGGACGGCGCTCCTGAAGGAGTTTTGCATGCGCAAGGAGATCCTTTCCTTTCTGCTGTCGTACCCTGCCGAAGACTTCAAGCTGGTCGAACTAACCACCGTCTCCCACTGGCTCGACACCTGGACGACGTTCTTCGCGACCGCCGAGTCGTCGGTGCGGAGCTTGAAAAGGCTCGAGCGGGAATCGGCGAACAGAAATACACTGCCCCCGACTCGGCCCCTCTACGACGCATTGGATGAGGTGTGCCGCCTGCAGCTGCAGGCTCGCACGCTTGTCGGCCGTGAGCGCTACCGCCGCAGCTCTTCGAGCGAGGAGTTCGTGAAGGACTTCATGGATAGTCAGCAGCAGCTGCGGGAGTGGTGCCGCAAGCAGCGCGATACACTGGCGGCGTTGACGACGCTGGGGGACCTCATCGAGTTCAACAACTCCTTCTACGCGAACGTGCCGGTGATGGACAGCAACTTTCTCGTGCTGATGGAGCAGAGCGAGGCTCTCACGAGCAACGTGCGGGTGCAAGACGCTCTTCGGGAGGTGAACCGAGAGTGGGTCATGCTGACGCTCGAGACCTACGGCAAGCTTCAGGCCGCCAGCACCCGAGAGCACGGGAGTAGCTCGCTGGAGAGGCAGTGTGGGGAGTGGATCCAATTTATGTCTCCGAGGCTTCGTTGTCTTCTTGTGTCCGCGCAGAGCACCCTTGCACGTGGCAGCGATGTGCCGGAGGCGAAGCTGCTTGCGACGACGTGCGAGCAGCTTATCAAGGAGCATGAGGCGCACGACATTGTGTGCACGCACCTGAGCGACTACACGGTGCGCGAGGAGTGCGTGCGTCCCCACTTGGACGCCTTGAAGGCGGAGCTGCAGTCGTTACTCACGACGACGGTGCTGACCTTCCCGCTCTTTGACACCGCGGGTGGGCAGGCGGACTACCAGAGCCGTGTGGAGGAGCTGCAGGAGTGGATCGACGTGAAGTCGCAGAAGGGCACGTACGTGAAGCTGCTGGAGCGGTTAGAGTTGACCAAGGCCGTGATCGAGGAGCACGCGGATGTGCTGTTCCCTGAGGACAGCCCGTAGAGGTGAGCCACGCTGCCAGCGGGATGGTGATGCGAACGCTCAGGCGGGTGCGAGCGTAGGAGCGGGGAGGCTTTGAGAGGGGGAGAGGGAGCGTGTGTGGTGGTGGTGGGGGGGGGGGGGCAGGGAGAGGGGCGGGCACTGGTGCGACCTCCAACAGCACGGCCGCTTTTCTATCTTCCGGTCTCGCGGCTTTCATGCCCTATGCGCCTATTCACTGTACCTTGCCGGGACCCTCCGCTCTCAGAGAGCCCCTCAGCGCCTCGGTCTTCATCCGCCCTCGCCCTGGGCATCGGGTTATAGAGTCTTTTCGAGCGGTGGCGCTTTCTATATATATATATATATTGTCCGTCCTCCGCAACTGTTCTGTCTTGTTGTGCGGGCGAGATGCTGTCGTGCTTCGAGGCGTTACACCCAAGGAGGCACCGCGGCTCATTTCACGGAGCCGCGAAGCAGCCGGCCGACGTCTTTACTCTTCCACCGCTTCGTTGAGCTCGCTCAGCGCCTGTGCAGGCTTGTGCACGTCAGGGACCACCGAGTCGCTCTCCCAACTAAAATGCAGAGAAAAGGACACAGGCATGGGGGAAGCGGACCGCTACCGCGACATGGACGAGCACGTGGACGCGCGAAGGCTTCAGTGTGCGCTCACACACTCATGCAGCGCATGCACAGGCGCATGGTTTCGTACGCGAATCGCGTGCTGCTTTTTTTGGTTCGCGCCTGTACGCGTGCATGCGGACGCGTTTCACATTCCCTCCTCTACACGCACTGGGATGGGGGGAGGGACCTCGACGCGGTCGCGACGACAGGTGCTGCATGCCGACTGTGCCGCGCTTCTCAGCATTCTCTGGCGCTGCACTCTCTCTCTCCCCTAGCCTCGCGTCCACTGCTGGACGATGCACTTGCGCTTGTACGCTGTTTCTCCGTGCATGTCTCTCTCTCCCTATCCTTCACTTCTCCTCTGCAGTCTGCGGCGGCGGCCTTTGCCCTTCACGCCGCATCACCACGACCAGCCTTCTAGGCGAGATCAGCATTGCGTCAAGGGCCACGCGCACCCCTTTTTTCGTCCTTCGCCACGCATTCTCTTCCTTGATATCAACACGCACACAAACACACACACACACACACACACACACACCACACACCCACACACCAACGTGGTCGCTCTCGCTTTTAGCCCTCTCCACAGCTCTCAGCGGCACGCTCACTGTACTTGTAAACAGTGTTTTTTTCCTCTCCTCGCCTCCCTTTGAGAGGGGGTCTCTGCCACGCCTACGGAAAGTGACACAGGCCGGCTGAAGTGGGCCCCCCTTGCATTGGCCCCTCCCCTCACCTCTTGCGCCGTCTCTCATTTTGTTTTTTTTCGCCGGCTCTTCTCCCGCAGACGCGGTGCACACCGGCTCCGCCGCAGCTCTCCTCGTGCCCTGACTCTTTCCTAGAGTCTAAAATGGAATCGGTGGAGGCCGTGGAGCTCTTCTCGGAGCGCAGCGCACGCTATCGCTACCGCGTGCCGGTGAGCGTGATTCGCGAGCTGCAGTACGAGGGGTCACACTACAGCGCTGAGTTCAACGTTGGTGGCTGGTTCTGGCGCTTCCACATTCAAGAGCGATCCGCCGAGGGCCAGCGCTTCCTGGCGCTGCACCTTCAGAGCTGCACGCCGGGTGCTGTCTCTGTCCACTTTAAGCTCACGGCCGTCTGCATGCGTGACCCGCTGCAGTCGCGCAGCAAGACGTTCAACTGCACCTTCAAGAAGGCCGGAAGTGCCTGGGGACTTCACCAGTTCATCGCGATCGAGCAACTGCTGCGCCCGGAGAGTGGGTTCGTGTACACGGTGCAGGAGACGGGCACCCGCTGCGTTGACTTCGAGGCGGTCCTTCAGGTGGACAACGGCAGCGACAACGGGCGTGCACCGCCGGTGCGCAGCGCAACCCGCTCCATCACCCCGACCCGCAGCGTCGTTGGCGCCGGCGTTGCGGGAACGAATGGCGGACAGATATCGCCAAGCCGCGGCCCTAGCGTGCGGCCGGTCGGCGGGCGTGGCGGCGGCACTCCGCTGGGACGGAGCGGTAGGATGTCGTACTCGCCTGGCCGAGTCGGCACCAGCGCACTCGTCCCGATGGAGGGCAGTGTGGACCGGCCCGGCGTGAGTGCCGGGGCTGCGGTGCGTCGCGGCTTCTACAGCGACCCGAATGGTGGTCAGATGATGACCGTAGACAGCGCCTCGGCCATCGGCGGCGAGGGCGGTGGCCGGGCAGCGGGGAGCGCCGTCGTGCGCGCACCGCTTGCGTACCCCTTTGCGCACTTGGAGATCCTGTGCGACATGAGCTTCGACGTCCAGGGCGTCCGCGTCAAGGCCCACCGCTGCGTGATTGGCGCGCGCATGCAGCCGCTGCTTCCCGAGCA
Organism: Leishmania aethiopica; assembly: GCA_003992445.1. Classification (NCBI taxonomy): domain Eukaryota; phylum Euglenozoa; class Kinetoplastea; order Trypanosomatida; family Trypanosomatidae; genus Leishmania; species Leishmania aethiopica. Next base: position 957,424 of record RZOE01000003.1, read on the forward strand.
GATGCTGCCGTTGCAGGTCGGCTGCATCGTCGCCATCGCCGTCCCCCTAGACGTCTTTACAACCTTCCTGCGGTACGTGTACACGGAAGAGTATCCTGAGTCGGGCGTTTTACCGCCAGAGTCGCTGCTTGACTTGTACCTACTTGCGGCGGCGTGCGAGTTCTACGACCTCAGCGCGGTCTGCATCCGCTACGTTCGCCCGCTCCTGACGCCGGAGAACATTCTACCCATTGTGCTGACGCGCTACAACGCTGCGGACGAGGTGCTCACCTCTCTCTACCTGCACGTGCTGCTGGACAACTACGATATTCTCATCCAGGACCGGCAGTTCGAAGAGATTCCTGGCCACCTCTTCCGTCGTCTTTCGCTAATTCTTTACAGCAAGGAGACGGTGCCGAATGCGCCGATCCCACCCATGAAAAACACGCTGGGGAAGCAGCTTGCGTGGCTGGCGGAGTCGGGGGAGTACAGCGACTACGAGTGGGTGGTGGGGCCGCAGCAGTACGCGGTGCACGCCCACCGCTACATTCTCGCCTGCCGCTGTGTGCTGTTCTCGCAAGCGATGAACCCACGTAGCCCGGGACCGCTTCCGTCGTTCACCACCAACGAGTTCGACTTTTCCCTGCGTAGCTGGCAGAAGTTGTTGATGGGGATGTACCGTCGCCACCTTGACACCGCGCGCGACTTCTCGGCGGAGGACATTGCCATCATCTTCAAGATGCAGCAGGTGCTCATCATGGACGGCCAGCTGAAGCGCGAGGCGGATGAGGCGTTTAACAACACAAACGCCCTGCGCCTCCTCATCTATGCCGTGAAGCATCAAATACCGGAGCTACACGAGCGTGCCATCAGCTACGTGGCGCGTAACTTCAGCGCGATGATCCGCAACGACTCACAGGCATGGGAGCTGATTAGCGAGCTGCCGCAGACGGCTGTGGTGTCGCTGTTCCGAACGGTGACGGAGCAACCACCGTTGTAGAGGGTGTGTGCTACAGAACGCGGTTACGGACAACGAGGCGTCAGCGGAAAAGAGAAGAACCGCTCATGGCGTCACAGAGGGCATGCCGACCCGAGCGGGTGCGTGCACTGGTGTGTTTGTGTGTTGGGAGGTTGGAGAGGACTCGTCGCCGATGCGAATGCAGCGCATGCGCCTCCTGCGGTTTCCGCTCTCACCAGCATCGCTATCTCTGGGTTGCACCTGGCGAGAGAGGAGGGAGGGGGGGGGGGAGGCGAGAGCAGCCGTGATGACAGCGCCAGTGGCATCGGCTACGTCTTCTTACTTTGCCCCTCTCCTCCTCGTCCTGCCTTGGCGTGCGGGAGGGGGCGAAGGCCATAGCCCCCATCACCGCTCATCTCCCAAGCCGGTGGAGCGCGTTCGCGTCACCGAGCCCTTGCCGATGCGATGTGTCTTGTGCGCGTTGTCTGTCTCTGTGTTGGTGCGTGCCGGCGTCCTGCGGTGCGGTCTTTGCTGCCCGTCGCTTGCGCGTGTCTCCGCGCTCCCACTCGGCGGGCTGCCGTGTTGCTTTTGTTGTCGGCTCGCCGCGTTTCACGTGCGCACGTGTGTCTTTCCGTTTCTGTCGACCCCTCTCTTCACGTGCGTGGTTGTAGATGCTCCTTTCCTGTTCATGCTGGTCTATCGAAGGGTGTGATGGTGAGGCCAGTGGGAGGCGCGGGGCCGGCGGCGCGGTCTTCGGCTCTCTCCCTCTCCCCACTGCTTGCCCTCCCCCGCCTCTCTCTCCCTACGATGTCCTGTACTAGAAGTGTCCCCTGTATGCCTGTGTCTCTGTGTGTCGCCTTGTTGGTGTTGTGGGAGGGGAGGGGGCGCCCTCCCCATCCCCGGAGGCGTCTCGTTTCTTGCCGTTTCCCCCTTCCTCCCTTCACTACTCCGTCCTTTGTAGATTGCGCGCTGGAGCGTAGCTGAGCAAACCTCTTTATCACCTCTCTCCTACGACACGCCGTGGACCAACGCGCGACCGCAGCGATGCCCGCTGTACTTCCGCTAGGAGAGTCACTCGAGCGGCCCATGAAGGGTGCGACCGATCTCCCCCCTCCTCCCTCTCTTATCCGGCCTTCTCCCGAGGTGCTCGCTGGCGGCACCGAGGCGGAGCGAATGCTGGAGTCGGACATGCGTACGCATGCGCGTGTGAGTCGAGGAGGGAGCGCTTGCGTGCAACGCCGCTGTCTTTCTCGCGCTCCGAGTTGAGCTGCACTCCGTGAGCGCGCACTTCCTCTTCCCCTCCGCCGGCTGCTCTCCTTGCCCTCTTGCTGGCGCCGCTCTGCGGCGCCCGTCTGAGCGGTGGCTCCGTTCTCGACCAGCTCTTCCCTCCCCCCTCTTCTGCCCCCCACCTGTCCACCGCTTTCCACGCACACTCTCTAACCTGCTCCCCAATCGGCGGCGGGTAGACGAAGTCCCATTCAAGGCTGTGCGTCGAATGGCACCGGGAGGCGGGCAGAGCAGCTCATCAAGACTGCCACAGTCGCATTCCAGTCCCCCTGAACACAGCCAGACACGTTGGCGCGAGTCTTCCACGGGGGCACATTTTCTTTTGCGCTCCTCCGCATCGGAACTAGTGGGTGCTCTACTCGTCATGAACGTCGCCGACATGCCCAACATGTCCGCCAAGCTCCGCGAGAGTAGGGAGCCGCTGTCGGAGGTGCGGATCAGTGACCAGGTGGTCCAGAGCTGTCTGCGGCACGCCTTCACGACAGAGGAGGAGGAGGTCATGGGGCTGCTGCTGGGCCGCATTGAGGTGCAGCCCTTCACAGAGATGCACATGGACGGCAGTCGCGACGCCGGCTTCACCGCGAGTCAGCACCGCTGGCGCCGCACCTGCGACGCTTTCCTCCTCGGCGGCCAAGCGGGAAAAGGTGGCCTACATTTGGGGCACGCACATCGGTGAGCGTAATGTGCAGCGCAGCGATCGAGTGGAGATGTCGGCCGAGTCCGCTGCGTCAGCTACCGAAGCGGCAGATCGCATGACGACTGACACAGGAGGGCGCACCTACGTGGTGGGATGGTATCACAGCCATCCGAGGATTCCAGCCGTGCCATCGCCCGTGGACCTATGCACGCAGGGGAGGTTTCAACAGTACATGGAGAGCGGCTGGGTCGGCCTCATCGCGAGCGTCTTCAACACAGAGGCGAACATCACTTGCGGTCACTGCGCCCTTCACTGCTTCCAGGCGGGGCTGGGCAACGAGCATGTGGAGGTGCCCATGCGTATCGTTCCCCAGTCTGAGCTGCTTGCTTCCCTTGACCCTATCGGTGCGCTGCCGGACACCACACCAAGGCTGCTGCAGGTCTTGCAACAGGAGGTGCGCGACGCGGTCGCCGCAACGGTGCGGGAAAGCGCGCACGACGCGGCCACCTCGCGAGCGGCGCGAGGGCTGGCGGAAGTGCAACTATTTCAGATCGACCGCCTTGTTGCAGAGCCGACACGCAAGGAGCTGGTGCACTGCTCGCTGCCCCTCTTGCGCGCCGAGGTGGCGCGCCTGGAGGCGGCGTTGGCCGAGACCGCGAGAGCCGCGCCACCGCCTCAGCATTGACAGACACGTGCATAGGCGTGTGCTGCTGAGCCAGGCATCGGGGATGGAAGGCGGAGCTGAGAGTCTCACTGCTCCTCTACGGGTCTGCGTAGACCCGCCGCCCTCTCCTCCTCGTCTTTGCTTGTGCCCTTCGGCATCCAGTAGGATGGAGGTGTGCGGACGGGCACCATAGTGGACAGGACAAGCACTCACGGTAACACGCACGTGGACGAACTCGTCTGCGCGCGTGCTGATTCTCAGTCTATTACGCAGAAGTCGGTCGAGCTTTTTCCTCCCTGGTGCGCTCCCTGCAGTGCATATATTTTGCGTCGGCGCAGCAGGAGTCGCCGCGATGGGTGCCTCCTGCTGCCCTTCCCTCTTGTCTTCCGTGAACGGAGCAGCACGGCCGCTTCCGTGCACTTCTCGCTTCTGTCTGGTTCTCTCGCCGGTTGCGCGGGATGCCCGAAGACAACGCGCGCGCACACACACACGGACACCTGGTCACAGTCCGCATACAAAGGATGCGTCGAGGTGCCATCACCGCGGACGCCACTGCACACGCGCACACATCCACTTCTATCTCTCCTTTCCAGGGCCTTGTGCTGGGCTTTTGGATCTGTCCGCTCGTTCCCTTCTCCTTGAGGATGCGAAAGAGTGTCTTGCCTTCTCGTACGGGGTGAGGGGGCGGGGCGCAGGTACTCCTTTCCCGACGGCCCCCGCCCGAAGTGACGTACGGGCGTATATGTGCGTGTGGGGCACGGTAGCTCTCTCGCTCTCCTCCTTGTTTTGAGGAGGATGCCAACTGGTTTTACTACCTTATCTCTGAGTTCAAGTCAGCCCCACCCCGTGCCCCACCCCCCATCGTGCCCGCCACCGGGGCTCGGCACGCTGGGTAAGGGAAGGGTGAGGGGGGGGGTGCTTGCACGTGCGTAGAAGCCATCCAAAGGATAAGCAGCAGCGCTGTAGGGGAGGAGCGGTGAAGCCGGCTTTCGTCCTGCCTCTCGACACCCAACACCGTTGGTAAAGCTGCCTATAACAGGCCAGAAAGCGGGGGATGGAACCCCTCAAGTTGATGAGCTCCCTCTGCTCTGCTCTGATCTTTCCTATCTGTCGCTCTCTCTCTCTCTCTGATCTCACCCTAGAGAGCGCAGGAGATACTTGCACATGCACACACGCATAGACGCACGCACGCACGCACACGCACACACAAACATAGATTCATACCTTGTCAGCTAACCATACTCGGCGCCGTCTCGTGCCTCCTTTTTCTCTTCACAAGGCGGTTGCAGCGGCCTTTATCAGCTCGCGCCCGCTGTGCTAGTCCGCTGCGTCGGTATCTGGTGTTTCGTGTACTGACTCGCACGCACGCGCCCTTGCCACTCGTCGTGTGCTCAGACGCACAGCGAGGAGGCGTTATCGCAGTAGAGGGGGTGGGGAGTGTACGAGAGGGGTGGGGGGCTGGTGGATGGACTCCGCTACAGCAGCTGCGGAGAGGGCAGCCTCTTCGGCGCTCTCGGCTTCTCTGTCACTCACCACCACAGATTCATCGACTACATCCACGGCGACGCTGACGCCGGCGCACGAGGCCGTGCGGCAAGCCAGGTCATTTTTTGGGAGCGGCCGTGCTGCGCCCAGTACCTCCTCTTCTGCCAAGCTCAGCTCAGGCCATACCGAGTCCGGCCCGGGCCCATCGCTCGACTCGCATGTGCTACCGGGACATGACGGCAACATTTGGGATTTGCACACCGCATGCGTGGCAGGAGTCCATAGACGTGGCACGGGCTCGACCCGTCCCAGCTGCAGCAGTGGGCGCAGCAGTAGCACCGGCAGGGCTACGCGCAGTCGAGGTGTCAGCGGCAGCAGCGGCGGGCTGACGAGGACGTCTGGCGGCGGCGCTGCCACCTGCCTCTCTCCGACATCTGCCTGCGCGACCCACAGCGGGGCATCACTGGAAAACAAGCGGTCGTTGACGCGCGGGTGTTGCTCCTCCCCTCCCGACGCAGATCCACAGCTCGCCTCCTTCTCCAGTAGCCTTGCACACCACGGCTCTGGGTCACCGTCCACTCCATCCTCAACTGCACACTCTCCAGACGCGCAGCCTCCGACACCGGCGGCGTGGCCGCTCGCATTGCCTTCTGAGCGCGTTCGACAGTGTCAGCTCCAGGGGGAGGAAGAAGGTGCTGCACAGGAGCAGGTGCAGCAGCAGCACGTGCACTTCCGCGTGCCGATGGTGACCCTAAAGACATCCACATCTCCTTCTGTCCACGCTGTCAAGGCGTCAGTGCCTGCGAGACCGTCCTCGCAGATCGCAGCCGCAGATCAGACCGCTGCGAAGCTGCTTCAAGATCTCTCCTACGCGGAGGTGCAAGAGGCGCAGGAGTGGCTTGCTAGGGCCGGAAGCGACAAGCAGGCGTGGGTCGTCTCACGGTCTGTCCCTCTCGTGCAGCCGACCGAGGACGTTGCCGCCGACCCGCGCGTCAACGAAGGCGGCGGCACAGCAGCTGCGCTGTTGGAAGCGGCGCCGGTTTCGCTGGACGCGGCGGCGAATCTGCGCTTTTCTCAGTTTTTCCGTACGTCACTGATGGAGGAGGACAGCGATGACGCCGTCATGAGCGATGGCGGGCGCGGCGCCATCCACGGAGGAGCTGGGAAAGGCACGGGCACGAGGGAAGCAGTCGAGATGACGAGGACGGGCGACGTGAGGCGCAGCGCCGGCCCCACGCGTTCGTGGGGTGAGGCTGCGCCGCGCAGTTGCCAATACGGTGGCGCGTTCCCGTCGCCTTGGCCGTACCTTGCCAGCGAATTCGATGGGCCGTGTGCTGACGTGGAGGTGGAGAAGGGGGATGATGACGACCTCACCGACTCTCCCGTCACGGGCGTGCCGCCGTCGAGTCCGCACCTGCACCACACCAGCGTGGATGCTGATGGTGAGGCTGCTGCTCCTCTGCCTGATCCGTTCATTTTTCTCTCGCCATCCGCTCCGGGGGCCAGCGCCAAGTGCACATTGTTCTGGCCTGCCTCGCCACTGCTTGCGGAGAGAGACCCCAGCACCCCGGCGCGGCGCTCCCTGTCGCCAGCCGCTACTGCGAGGCGGTGGTCGCTATCGTTCTTTGATATCGGGCGCCGCATCGGGCACGGGCACTCCGGCAAGACGTTCCTTGCGCGGGAAAAGCACAGCAAAGTCGTCGTGGCGCTCAAGGTTTTCAACGACGACTACGCTCAGCGCCACGAAGGCGGGACGAATATGGTCGAGCGTGCAATGCGACTACAGGCAGCGGCAGGACGGCACTGCCCGCACATTGTAAGGCTCTACGCGTTCTTCACGGATGCGCGACGCTGTTACGCTGCGCTGGAGTACGCGGACGCTGGTGACCTCGCCAGTCACCTCCTTCGCCAGCCGCACCAACGCCTGCCTGAGGCGCAGGCCCGGGTCATTGTGTACCACGTGGCCCTGGCACTTCGGCATTTGCACGAGCAACGCGTTGTGCACCGCGCTGTGACGATGCGCAACGTGCTGCTGCGCCACAGTGATGCGGGAGCGACCGTCAAACTCGGCGACTTCGCCTCCGCCGTGCAGCTGGCCGACGGGCGCGCTCGCTGGCTTGGCGAGCTCGGCGGCTCCGATGATGGAGGGCGGTCGCTGGAGTACGCGGCACCGGAGGTCCTTTGCGGCCGTGGATGGTCGTGCAAGTCTGACATGTGGGCCCTCGGTATCCTCGTGTTCGGGATGATCTGCGGCCACCACCCCTTCGACCACGTTTCCGCGGCTGAGATGAAGCGGCTGATTTGCAGCGGTGCCGCCTGCCACTCGCCGCATGCGCTGTCGCACACCGGCATGTCGTTTGTGCGGTCACTTTTATGCGTCGATGAGGCAGCGCGCAGCAGCGCCGCAACGGCACTGGCGCACCCGTTTTTGAGTGTTGATGCCGCCGCCACCACGCCTGCTGTGGCGAGCGCCATGCAGGACACGGCAGCAAGCGGCCGCACAAAACCTGCCAGGTCGGCTGCCCAGGCGGCGCCGGCGAGCGTAGCCGTTGCCGAGGAGTCGCGCATGGGTGCGGTGACGCTGCCTGTCAGTCGTGACTTGTCGAGCACGTTCTCGCTCGCTGCAGTGCTGGCCGACACAGAGGCTAACTGCGGCAGCGACGGAGGCCACAGCGGCGGGACGGCTGCCATGAAGACAGGCACAAAAACTGCCATCAGCTGCGCGGACGGTGCTCTAGTCTCTCCGGCGCCGAGGGACGACATCCCGTACGCGTGGCGGGGTGGAAACCCATCGGTCAACTCTCTCACCACGACTTTGACATCGCCGACAGTCACCCCCTCTTCCACTGCCCAGCGCGTGAGCGGAACAACAAGGCATGCACATGGCGCGGCATGGCACACAGCGGATGCGGTCGCTCCAGCGGCGTCTCTGTCGTCCACCAGCTCTCCTGGCCCCTTGATGTCCTTCGTGCCTCTAACACACCCTTGGCAGAGCACTGCGCTGCCGCCCTCGGTGACTCTGTCGGCTTCCTCGCTCTTTGGCGCCCTGAGCAACGAGGAGGCGGATACGAGTTCGGGCCGCCGGCCGAGCGCCACGAGGCTCAGGTCTCCTGGAAACGCCAGCCGCCACAGCCCGACGACGACCCTCAGCGACGTGTCGGCCAGCGTGCTCTCCACGACACGAACGCCGACTACGCTTGCGTCGGGGGCAGCTCAGCCTGCCGGAGGTGCGTTCACTGACAGCGCTGCGGCTGAGAGTGTGCTCAGCGCGAGCTTTAAGAGCTGCAACACTCACAATCCTATTTACCTTCACTCCCAGCAGCATCACGCCCGCCACGGCCAGCAGCACGAGCAGCAGGAGACCCCGGCAACATATGGCGCAGTGAGCACGGCGCGTAGCGGTGAGACAAGGCGCAGCGAGGACACTCGAGGGGACTGCTCCGTGACCGTCAGCAGCTTGACGCCGCGCCCATCGTGTGGCGCGCGCACGGAGTGGGCCACCGAGGACGCAGAGGTGTCTCTATCATCCTTGACGGTCTCATCGACGTCGTCGTCCTCCATGGGCGCGGCGGTTCCTCAAGCAGGCTTTCACACCCGTGCCGCAGACGCGCCTCCGCGGCGGCTGACTGGCCGCATTACATCGTCGATGGCAGCCAGCGGCGCGCTGCAGGCAGAGCGGTTGCCGCTGACCGGCAGACTGGCCTCCTCGACCATCACTTTAACAAGCGTCAGAGGCGCATCTGGTGCCCCCAAGGCAGCAGTCACATCATCACGCGCGAGGAGACCGAGGTCAGGAACGAGCAGGCTCAGCAAGAGGCCGGGGTGCTCGCTGCGACTCGCCTTTGAACCGTTGAGCGACGAGGACAGCTGTTGAGTGGCGCGTGAAGGGGAGCCTGCTTGCGACTGATGGACGACCGTCTCATGTGATGAAAAGCTCCCCTCCTCCCCTTCATCCCTTGACCGCCCGCTCCTGCTGCTGCTTTCTGTCCCTGCCGAGCCACGCACCATTCAATCGAGGGCGCTGTCCGCGATTGTAGCTGCTCTGCAGCACCGGTTTTGCTTTTTCAGATGCACGTCTTCCTTTCATGTCGTCACGGTCAGCGCTTCGTCGCTTGCACGCCTCCCTCCGCTGCGTGTCCGCTGTCTTCCCTTGCCTGCTCGTCGTACCGTGCGCACAGAGAGCGAACGAGTGTGGCGCGCATAGAAACAAGCGCTGCGGCACATGCAGCGGGAGGGGGCCGCGCACCCCCAACGCTGCGTTTTGCGAACGGAGACGGATGCTGCCGCCGGGTGTGTCGCCCTTCTCCTGACGTGGAATGGTGGTGCTGTGCGCCGAGAAGACCTTCCCTTCCGCACCGTCTGCCTGGGACGTGTGCAGCCTGGTCGGGCTCATGTTCTTTCATTCCACCATTCACCCTCTTCGCCCCCACGCCTCCTTGTGCTCTCCATGTGTACCTCCTCTCTCAGCGTCACGTGCTCGGGTGTCTGCCGCCGTCTGCTGCTGTGTTCTGTGGCTAGGACAGCGCCTCACGTACCCGATCGCAGGCAGAGGGAGAGAGATGCCACTAGACTTGGTAGGCAAGCTGCACCGCACCGTGTACATCACAGATTGCCCAGAGGACTCACAAGAGGACCTGCTGCACATGCTGCTGAAGCGGTGCGGCGCGATCGAGGCGTGGGACGCTGTCGATGGCCGGCTCATTGTGGTGTTTCAAAGCATGAACAGCGTCAGCAACGCCCTCACCTTCCACGGTATGTCCTTTGTGGACTTGACGAGGAAGATTTGTGTGTGGAAAGCCACAGACGCGCCACCGGCGGAGGCAACACATCAGCTGTCCATCCAAGGAGGCTCTGCCACCGCGGAGGCGGCTCCGATGGAGGCCACATCGACCGAGGAGGAGGACACGCGTCGAGCACAGCGGAAGGAGCGGCGCGCTGCACTGCAGCAGATCCTGAATAGCGGCGCGGCGGACCTTGTCGACACTGCCTCGCTGGAGGGCCGGCGAGCAAAGATGACGGAGCTGTGCTACCGACAGCTCAAGGCCCTCTGCGTGCTCTCTGCTGCCGCGGCGAAGGATGCGAGGGCGGAGCTGCAGGAGAAGAAGGAGAACCTTGCACGATTGCAAGACCTGATCCGCACTCAAGAGGCAGCGCCTAAACGGCAATGGGTGGGATCCGCAGAGGTGGGCGAGGAAGAGCCGGCGAGGGCGAGGCGCCGTGCGTAGCCGACCTCGCCCTCTTGTTTCTTACCGACGTGCAGCTTTGGTGAAGGAGACATCAGATGAGATGGGGTGGAGCGGGATGATGATAGTCTGCCGGTGCCGGGGTGCTTTCACGGCATGGAAGGCCACGTAACACGTTGAGCGCCGCAAGGCAAAGACGCTGCGCCAGTGCGGAGATGGAGAGAGGGCGCGCTTGCGTGTCCTTGTAGCCGTGCATGTGCCGCTCTGAAGGGGGAGAAAAGGGGAAGAGGCGCGGCCGCAGCCGCCAGACGGACTGCAGCGGAAAACCGCCCGTGCGCCCCCTCGCCTGTTGTCACGCCGCAGGAACGCATCCCTCTGCCATTTCTGCCGATGAGTTTTGCATGTCTCTGCGACTGTATCTCTCTTGTGTTGCGCTCACCACCGCCGTCTTCCTCCCCTCCTCCTGTTTCTTCACACACGCGTGTCCATCAAAACGCCACAGCTCTTTTTCGGTGCGTGCCTGTGTGCGTGCGGCGGTGACTCCCCGGCCCGCTCCTTCTATCTCCCCCGTCGCAGCGTGGACGACGACCGGCGCGCAGGCAAGAGAGGATTTGGGTGGCGTCACTCCACAATTGCTTTGCATCTCGCTGCTGGTGTTGTGGGGAGGGGCATCCTGCGCGACGTACTGGACCCTCCCATCCCCGCAATCATGCTGCTGCATCGGCGAGCCGCGCTGCTCCTGTGCGTGAGGGCGCGGCGCACGGCTGTCTCGGTCGGCTCCTCCTCGCTCTCTGCAACTGGTGAGGCGGCGGCCGAGTTCTCTTCCGCAACCACACCACCGCGGCGTGGAAACGCCGGTTCCGCGTCCGGCGCGGTGGACAGTCACGCGGCCGCCGTTCTTGCCGCGGGCGGCCCTGCTGCTGCTGCTGCTGCCCCTCAACACCATTCGCACGACGCGCCGCTGCAAGAACATCCGCGGCGGACTGCCTACAGCAAGGCGGGCTACCCCTTGATTGGGCGCCTCCGCGCCTCTGGCCATGGCTTGGCCTGGGGGCGTGTGCAGGCGTCCCTAACTGTCTACGTGCTCGCTGCCTCCGTCGGACTGCTCTACGTCTTGTACTACTTGACTACCTACACGTACGTGCTGACGACGAACGTGTCGCCGTACCGCAACTCCCTCTTCTTCCACTTTCCATGCGATATGGCGATCCTTGAGAACAGGCTGACACACAAGCGGCACACCGTCGAGGTGGTGCCGGCTGCGGGGGCGCTGCAGCCCCTCGTTCACGACAGCCGCGAAGTAGACCGTGCCGGGTTTGCTCGTCCCAAGCCGGCAGTTGTGGAGCGCCGGCTGCGCATCAACGCGGTGCTGCACCGCGTGTTCCTCTACCTACAAAAGGCAGAGTCTCTCGTCATGGTGGACGCGCAGGCGGAGATGGCGCCGTACCGCTTCATGGATGGCGCGAACAGCCTGGGCAAGGCCTCTCGCGCATCGGTGGGGTTCCTCCGAGAGGACCAGCTCTTGCCCGACATGAACGACCACCGCGCGAGCACAGCGTCGTCGCAGAGACGGTGGTGGCAGTGGTGGGGTAGAGGGGCAAGCACGGCAGCAGCGCCGCTACCGCGGTCTGCCTCCGGCTCCAGCGCGTACGCCGCAACTGCGACAGAAGTGCCAGCGACCCCGACAGCGCCTACGAAGATCCTGCTCAGGAGTAGCGTGCGTCTGCGCGACTCCGTGAACGGATACCAGAAGGGCCACATTGGCACCTATGAGCAGCTCATCCACCACCTCGCGCAGGAGAACATCAAGCAGCGCTACTACGCCTACGTGCTGGCGAGGGGCATGGCAAAGAACAGCGGCCTGCGCAAGGCTTACGCAGAAGAGCTGATCCGCAACGGTCTTCTATCAGGCGACGGCGTGAAGTTGACGGAGCTGGTGCCGGATGTGCAGCAGTTTGCTGATGAGGTGTTTGCGCAGGTGCGGGAAAAGTTTGGCGACGACGTCATCGTTTACGAGTACACCGCCACAATGTGGTAGTGTGACTGGCTGAGGTGCGTTGCCTCTGTCGGCGAGGCGAGGGTGCGCGTTGACCGTCTCGGCGCGCACGTGGGCCTGGACCCGCAAGCCTGCCGGCATGTGCTGCATAGACGAATATGGAAGGGCGAAGGGGGCGCGGGGTGACGGCAGCTCAACTCTGCTGCGGCTGCTCCTGTTGTTGTGGGCCGTTCTCCCCACCCTCCCCGCTCCGTCAGGGGCTCCGCTTTCGGTTTGGGTGAGTGCAGTCACACGCGGATGAGCGGTGTGCGCCTATGGAAGGAACAACGACGGATGACGGAGGAGAACAGGGGAGCTCATGGCGAACGGGGAGGCGCAACCTGATGCACCAGCATACTGATGAAGGCGTGCAGAGGGAGCTGTCTCGGGTGTCCTTCCTTTGCCCTGCTGCTTTGGGGTCTCCTCCCTCCTCACGCCCCCAGCCCTCATGCGTGCTGGACCCGCCATGTCGCCGTCTCACACGAAAGAGTGCGTATAGGGGCTTTGGGGAGGGCAAACATGTATGCTGGGCGCCTCAGCTGTATCTCTCATGATCTCGCGCTCCTTTCCTGCTGTGCTGGTGGTGGCCGCCTACTTCGCCGCTTCCTCGATTCTGTCTCGTCATCTCTCTCTCTCTCGCTCTCTCGCTCTCTCGCTCTCGTCTTCGTGGCGCGCCTTCGGCCTCTATTACGGCCCGCTCTGATTGCGTGTATCGGTGCTGACCGGCGTGTGCACCGTGCTGGCTGTTTACGGAGGGCTGCTGCGCCTTCACGTGTGCAGCGTACACTTTTCTGTTCGTGCGTGTGCGTGTGCGTGTGCGTGTGTTGCGGACCAGCGTTCTTTGTGTGCTCCCGCACATGTTCCGCACTGCCTTCTTGGCGGCCTCCAAGAGGCGTTTGCGGTGGCGGTGCTGCCAATGCACTCGCCTCCTCCCATCGGAGCACTTCCCCAAGAGGAGCGGGCCGCTCAACACAATGGTCTGCGTGGACTGCAAGGAGATGTGCTTTGGGTGTGGGCTGCGACTGCTGCGCAGCAGCTTCAGCGACGCAGACTCGAACATGTGCGACCGGTGCTTGGCGAAGCAGCAGGTGGCAAAGGATAATGTCTACTTTCGCTACCCGATACTCAAGTACCGCGCCTGCCCATTCAGCGTGGATGAGGCGCGTGACGAGCTTCGCAAAGAGCAGCAGCAGCAGCATCGGCTGCACATGCCTCGATAGGATGCGTCGCTTGTTTTCTTGTGGCGGCCGCGATTGGGATCACTGCTGCGCATGCGCTTGTCTACTCGACCGCCAGAGCGAATACCCGCGTCTCCTGTCCAGGCGCTTCGGTGCTCGTGCTCACAGGTGATGCACGACCACAGCGGCTCCTCCGTGTATGCGCCTGTGCACTTTGTGTGTGTGTGTGTGTGTGTGTCTGGGGTGCGCTAAGCTTGTCGGGATCAGCGCGTTCCTACGTGGTTAGCCAGACCTTGCGTCTGCAACAGCGATACGCTACAGGCAAAAAGCGATAGCAAGGAGAGCGAGGCAGAGCCAGAGACGCATCGCGTGCTCTCCCGTCGTCGTCTATTCCGTCGAATGCCCGCTCTTTGTGTTTGGTTCGCCTTTTCCCCCCTCCCTCTTCCCAACTGCGCTCTCCTGACCCAATCTTTCTCTCTTCGCTCCGCCGCTTCTCCTGCTGCATGTTCTTCATCTGTGTATTCTGACGGCAGCACGTCTCAGATCACGCATTGCAGACATCGACGCTACCTTATAGGCTCGCGGCTTTACTTTGTCTCTCTGACGTTCTCTGCAAGCACACACGCACCCACACGCGCATACACGCGCCTCTCTCTTCCTCAGTCTTCTCACATGGCGGCAATGGCTCCAAAGCCGACGAGTCCGAATCCCGTGAAGGTCTTCTTCTTCGTGCCAAACATTATCGGCTATGCCCGGATAGCGGCGTCGATCATGGCCTATCTGGTGGCACGCGACTACCCTGCGCTGTGCCTCATGCTCTACGCGGCCTCCTTTCTGCTGGACGCGGCCGACGGCATGGCGGCTCGTGCGTTGGATCAGTGCTCGAACTTTGGTGCCATTCTGGACATGCTTACCGATCGCGCCTCGACGGCTGGCTTCCTGGTGGTGCTTGACAGCGTACTGCAACCCATGCCGTACCGCTACACATGTGTCCTCGCCATACTTCTCTTCCTCGACGTGGCGTCTCATTTTTGCCGCATGTACGCCTCCGTCTTTATCCGAAAGGATAGCCACAAGGACGCCTCGGACAGCATCTTCTGGCTGCTGCGCATGTACTACGTAAACGGCCGCGTGATGAGCATCCTCTGCATCGGGCAGGAGTTCGCGTACATTTTCCTGTACGCATGGGCGAACTACGCGAGCGTGGCGGTTGTGGGCGACCTTCTGTGGTACGCCTTCGCGGTGTGCGTGGTGCCCTGCTTCTTGAAGCAGGTCGTCAATGTGCAGCAGCTCGTGGATGGTCTCTACCACATCGCTTGCGTGGACGCTCAGAAACGCTGCGCCCAAGGCAAATACGCCTGAGGACTGCGTCGGCGATGCCAGTGCGCACGCTCTCTCCTGCTCCTCCAGCTCTCGCTTCCCCGCCGAAAGCGATGGGGCTCTTGCATGGGAGAAACGCGGAGATGGTGTGTTGGCGAGGGCTGTCGCGCGGCGGTCGCTACTTATATATTCGCGTCTCTCTCCCTCTGTCTCCCGCAGCGGTGCTGGTGGAGGGGGAGTGCCGGCAAGCGGTGCTTTCCGCTCCGTGTCGCTGTAGCGGGTCGTGCTGAGGGCGCGGGCGATGATGCTGTTATTTTTGAACTACAATGCGACTGCGGTGGGTAGGTGTCAAGAGAGGGGGAAAAGGTGGGAGCCACAGTGCTGGTGAAGAGAGGGAGGATGGCGGAACCGAGGTGACGCAGGGGTGGTGGTGGTGGTGGTGGTGTGGTGGTGCGGAAGTGACTGAAGGAGCGGGGAGGAGGCAATGACAGCGGCGATGCTAGATGATGCAGAGCACGTTGCTCTGCCATGCTGCTCGTAGCGAGTCTCGCTCTCGAAGTTCGGGAGCGATGTGGGCCGAAAGGGGAAGGGTGCGTT
The DNA here is from genome assembly GCA_003992445.1 of Leishmania aethiopica. NCBI lineage: Eukaryota > Euglenozoa > Kinetoplastea > Trypanosomatida > Trypanosomatidae > Leishmania > Leishmania aethiopica. Next base: position 972,747 of record RZOE01000003.1, read on the forward strand.
CGTCTCCGAGAGAGAGGCACACACGTCTCGCTTCGTAGCGCCGTCTCCTCCGGCCCCCCTTCTCCCCTCTCGCCGCCACTCACTCCGTGGAGTTGTCGACTTTCTGCGCAGCCTCTCTGTTTCTGACTTTGTCCACCTCGCCCCTCCCTCCTCTTGATGTGAGTGGGGAAACCGACAGGGAGAAGGACAAGCCGCGCGGACACGTGAGCGGCGAATACTTGCGTATGTGTGCGTGTGTGCGTTCAGCGCACTTCTTGTTCTCTCGCTCTGCTTCACCCCTTTGCGCGCGCTCCTTCTCGATGTTGTTGTGGCGGTGTACTTGCAGGGGGTGGGGTGGGGTGGGGGGGGGGAGGGTGGCAACGCTCTAGTGCATGTGCCTGCACTCTCCCTCTCTACCCCGCGCTCACTTCCGCGAGGCGTGTAACCAAGTGGGCGCGTCGTGCCGCTGTTTCTGAGGTGGGGCGACGAGCATATCAAAATGAAGGCAAAGAGTGATGCATCCCCTTGGTGGGAGGGCGCGCCACAAGTTAGATGCTCACACACACACACACACACGCACGCACACAGACACTCACACACACGCACATACACACACTCACTCACACACAGACACACATACACGCGCCGGACTGCGCATGCGAGGCCACGTATGCTTCCTCTCCCCCTCTGTCTGGACTCTGCTTCGCCTCTCATCCACTCCCGCTGCTCGGACGCACGTGAGGGGCCGGCTAGGGAGCATGGCGTACGCAAGATGGGGGCAGCGTAGGTGAACAGCACAGTGAGCATGTTTGTCGTTGCCAATGCACGGCGGCGGCTGCGTGTACGCGTGTAACAGGATGTGGCTGGCCCTGCAACTCATCGCTACCTCAGACACTGGTGGAATCCCTACAATGGTTACCTTTGCGAAACAGAAACAGCACGCGCGATGGTGTTGCGTCACCCACTACTCCTCTCCCCACGCATGTGTATCGACTCACCATTCCTTCAAGCTTTGCCTTCCTCTCCCTCTCTCCTGTGACGCGGATGTGTCCACACACACACGCGTTGACGCGTGTGCATCACACGAAAAGAAACGAGAATAAAAGCAGAAAAACGTCTCACATCAAGCGGGGGCCTGCTCACACAAGGCTCGACACCAAGCTGACACTCTTTACAGCGACGCACCGCCAACAACGGGCGGTTGTGTCGACGCGCGAGGCGACGTCCTTCGGCACCGTGCTCGACATTCCTTTTGCCGCGCAGCCTGTGCGTGCGCCTGACTTGGCCCCGCCCTCCAGCGCTCGATCCCCTTTTATGTCTTTTCGTGCTTTCTCTCTCTCTCTCTCTCGCCCGACACGACCCTCACCGTCGTCCCTCTCGCTGCATCGTTCCGCTAGTGCTCCTCAATCCTGGAGCAGACCACGCTGTGCCTGCGCGTGCTTGCCCGCTCGCTTACTTACTCCTGTGGAGACGAAAGCAGACAAAACAGCGGTCCTTCCGGACGTCAGCGACGGCGACCACGTACGGACAGTTTTCCAGCGCTGGTGCTGCTCTCCCTGCTCTCTGCCTTGCCTCTTTAGTGGTCGAGACGCTGCACCAGAGCCTTCGCGTCTGTCTGCGGACGCTGTCGCGCCCTCTTTGGGAAATTTGGTCCGCCTTGCGCACGTGGGGTGGGACGTCCGCCGCTGTGCGCGCATTTTTTCGTCGTCTCCGCGTGCTGCTGGTGTGGGGCTTATCAGTGGTGTAGGCTCGCACCCAACCCACCCGCTCACGCATCCGCGGGGCCGTACGTTGTCTGGCTACCGTAGCCTAGCGCGGCATCTCTTATTGCTTTCCTTCTCTTTCCTCCTTTTCCTTGTTCGCAGGTTTTTGACTTGCAAAGCACCACCCTCCTTGTGTGTGCGTGGCGCGCCCCTCTGCCTCGACCTCCCCTCCTCCTCTTCCTCCTCTTCCTCCTCCGCCTTGCTTTCCTTGTCTTCCCTCTGCACTGCTGCGTGCGTGCGTGTGTGCGTCGTTCCCCTGGGCCGGCGCCTTCTGTCCTTTTTCTGCGTGCTTTTCGTTTTCCCTGGTGGTGAACTCGTGCGGCCGCATCAGAGACGATGGAGTCCCACATGGACCCCGTCGGTGGAGTGGGGAGCGTCTCACCAGAACACCAGCCCTCAGCAGGCGTGCGGAGGTTAGTGCGCCGGACGCCGGCTAGTGGTGGCGGCGCCGCTGGAGACGCCAGCGATGCCAGCGCGGCCGGCGGCAGTGCGCTCTCGTCCCCCTCTCCTGCTGCTGCTGCTGGCGCAGCGGCGGCCATGGCAACGCAGACGGTCGGCAGCGAGGCTGAGGGCAGCGCGCTTATCAAGCGCATTCGCCAGCTGGAGAGCGAGGGTGCGGTGCTCTCCAACACGCTCACTAAGGTGTGTGAGGAGAATGGCCGTCTGTCCGGACAAATCTCCGCGCTGGAGGAGAAGGTGCAGGCACTGGCGCAGGAGCCGCTGAAGGGGACGTCGGTGCTTCACTCACTCTTCGAGCCAGAGAAGACGGGCTGGTTTGGTGGATCGAAGTCCGCGGCACGAGAGCAGCTGGAGCAGCTGAGCGACGCGCTGCAGTCCGAGTTCATGGCCTACAAGGCGTCGCACGCTTCCAGCAACGACGAGGTGCAGGCGCTTGTGGAGGGCCTGCACAATGCACACCTAAACGCGCAGGAGCTGTCGAACACGGTGAAGGAACAGCAGCAGCTCATCAGCAGCGGCCCACTGGCTGTGGCGGTGCACATCGTGCCCGTTGACGAGGGCAACAGCTGTGCTGCCATGGTGCAGGAGTTGCAGGCACAGCTGCGAAGGGTGCGCGAGCAAGCTGCGCGGACTGAGGATGCGCTGCGTAGCTCGCAAGCCGAGTTGCGTGCACTGAAGGCGGAGAACGCGACGCTGCGCCATGATTCCGTTGCGAGCGCCACGCCTGTGGAACCAGCAGCGGCAGCCCCAATGCCCGCTGGCAGCAGCGCTCTGTTGCTGTCTGAGAAGTCTTCCACCGAGGCGCTCGAGCGCATGACCAGTGAGCGTGATGCGCTGCAGGACGCGCTCGCCGAGGCTCGCGACGCCATTGTGGAGAAGGATAAAGATGCGGAGCTTCAGAAGCACAAGGTGGCCCAGCTAGAGAACAAGCTGGCAGCGAAGGACTCGGTGCACGTGGAGGAGGTGGATAAGCTCCGACAGCAGCTGGCCAACTCCTTCAGCGCCTCCGTGGCATGCGGGCAATGCGATGAGCTGCGGCAGAAGCTGGAGACCGCCAGGCGTGACGCGGACGCGTCCCACATAACGGTGCAGGACCTGCGCAGCCAGATCCTGGAGATGACGGTGCAGCAGGAGGAAAAGAATAATGCGCTGGAGAAGCGACTGGCGGACGCCCTCGACCAGCTCAGCGAGAAAGACGAGCAGTTACGCCACCTCACCTCTGCCGACGACTACGAGAATCTTAAGCTGGAGCAGGAGTCGCTAACGCGCGAGATTGATCTCTATAAGCAACGCATCGCCTTCCTGGAAACTAGCCGCAGCGCATCCGAGGACGCTGCCAGCGCGACTGCGTTGAACGAAACAAAGGTGCTGGAGACACTCAACGCCACCAAAGAGCGTATTTCGAAGCTGGAGTTTGAGCGAGATCAGCTGGTCATGCAACTGCAGCAGGCGCAGAGCTACGCCGTGTCTCGCGACGCGGAAGCGCGCCAGCTGCAGCAGCGCTCCGAGGACGATAAGAAGCGCGTGGCCTTCCTCATGAAGAAGTGCGCCTCCCTCACCGCCGATGTGCGGAGCGCGACGACACAGCTCGACACCTTCAAGGAGCAGTTCGAGAAGCAGTCACTCGAGCTCAAGCAGGAGCGGCGCAACACAGAAGGCATGGCCAAGCTGCAGAAGCAGTTCGACGAGCTGAGCAAGGACAAGAGGCTGCTCGAGGACCGCTTGGCGGCGACGCAGGAGGTGGAGGAGCGGCTTGTGAAGGCGAAGGAGACGATCGCTTACATGGAATTGGCCCAGAGCAGCACGATCTGCATGAGCCAGTTCGCCGCGCTGAAGGCGGAAAAGGAGAAGCTGCAAAACACGATGGAGCCGCTGGATCGAAAGCTGGAGGAGGCCAAGCAGGAGATCGAGCGCCTGAAGGCCGTCACGGACGCGCAGCACGCGATCTCGGAAACGCAGAACAAGAACGTGCGCGCTTGGCAGGACCAGGTGACGGCTCTGAGCGAGAGTGAGGCGAAACTGCGCGACAAGGTCGCTGCGCTGACGGCAGAGAACACACGCCTCACACAGGTGAACGCGTCGCTGGAGCAGCAGATGGACGACATGCAGGACGGCATTAAGGAGATGGCGGTGCACATGGAGAAGGATCGCGCCAGCGCCAAGGCCGCCGCGGAGACGAGCGCGCAAAAACAAATCCAGACTCTCTCCGATGAACTGGCGCAGGCGAGGGCGACGATCGCCGAGGTGCAGGCACGCGACGGGCAGTACGTCGCCGACGGGCTTTACCAGTCCGTCGTCGCGGAGCGCGACAGGTCGTTGGAGGAGAACAAGAAGATCACCGTCGAGCTGGAAAAGCGCAAGTCGGAGATCTCAATCTACCGTCAGACGATCGCTGACCTTGAACAGGAGAACGACGAGCGCGTGAAGGAGATCGAGTCGCTGCAGGATCACTACCAGAGCGACCGCGCCGCCCTCAACGATCGCCTCGCGAAGGAGCAGAAGCGCGCGGCGGAACTGAGCAGCGGCGTCGCAGGCCTGACGGAGCGCGTGTCCGCGATGGAGGCCGAGGCGGTAAAACACACGAGCGCCATCGCGGCGCTGCAGGAGAAGAATGCGATGCAGCAGCGCGTCTTCGAGGACAAGTGCCGCCGCGAGGAAGCCCTAACCAACGAGATCAAGCGCTTGAATGGGCAAATCAGTGCCTTGCAGGCAAACCTGGCAAGCGCCGCACTTCACGGGCAGGGCAGCGGCAGCAACGGCAACGATGTGGACGCCACGGCGGCAGCGGCTTTCGTAGCTACCGCTTCTACCGTCGGCGTTGCAGCACCCGCCGTGGAACGTTGCAGCTCTGCCGTGGTGGAACCAGAGACAGAGGTGAGGGCGACGGATCGCGCCGCGTTGTTGTCCTCTCTGAACCCTGCAGCAGCGACTGCGAGTCGACCGCTGTTGGACCGCCCCGCTGATGGTGCCGCGGCCTACGCTGCCTCTGCCCCAGAGCCTATAGCCATTGATGCCTTCTGCAAGCGCATCGAAGACCTCCAGCGCGACAACGACCGCCTGAATAGTGAGCTGAAGCGCATACAGCTGCAGCACCGCACCGACTCCGCGAATGATCAGCACATGATTACCGTTCTGCAGACGCAGATCAAGAACCGCATGTCGACCAACAACCGTGCTGCTTACGAGGCTGAGATCGCCAAGTCAGCAGCATTGAAGAAGAGCATCGAGGCGCTCATGGAGGAGAATGTGAAGCTGCGCAAGCAGGCAGGAGTTGCGCAGGTCTCGGCGAACATGCCTGCCTCGGCATCATCGGTTGCAATGGCGGGGGCGCAGCAGATGGACGTGCTTCAGCTGCAGTCTCAACTGCAGGCTCAGAAGGCCGCGTACGACTCGGCGATGGAGGCGGCAGCAAAGACTGCGGAGACGTATGAGGCGCGCATCCACGAGCTGGAGGAGCAGCTACACGAGACCAAGGAGGCTGCTGCTGCTGCTGCTGCGGGGGGCACAGGCACCGGGGGCGATGCCGCCGACGATGGTGACGCGAGTCTGCTCGACAAGCCAGTGAAGAGGCGGGTGAAAAAGATCAAGAAGAAGAAAACGTTGGCAGAGCAGGTTGGCGCCACGAACGATGGCGAGGACATCCTAGCAGCATCCCCTCAAGCTGACGCCGCCGCCGCTACCGAGAACTCAGCTGAGGCGGGACAGTTGCAGGCGTCCTTGATGCTTGTGCACCACGAAGTCGATCAGGTCAAGTTGGAAAACATGCAGCTTACTGCGGAAAACACTCAACTCAAGGCCACCGTCGCGGACCTGTTGGAGCAGTTGCAGCGGGCCGAGGAGGACGTGAAGGCCGCGAATGAGGACATGGACATGATGCAGACGGCGATGGACGAGGAGCGGGCCGACCTTGGGAAGCGAATCGACCTTCTTGAGCAGCAGAGCATACAGCGGCACCCCGGCACGGATGAACGGCAGCTGTCGACGCCGTTGCGCAACACCAGCCCTGTTCGCAATGGCAGTGGCAGCCCCAGTAAGGCCAACCGCTCCTTCCGCAACAGCACCGTCGTCGACTTAGAGATGCAGCTGCGCCGGTGCCAGGACGAGGTGGAGCGCCTGACGGCTGAGAACAGGGACCTGCAGTACCGACTGGAGCGCGAGGAGGCACAACGAACGTCATCCTTGTCGGGCACGGCGGCGGCAGTGATGGCGCAGAGGAGCGAAGCCGGCGATGTGCGGAAGTTGCAGCGGCAGCTGCAGCAGAAGGATGCGGAGATCAAGGTGCTCGCCGATCAGCTCATGCCCACCAAGGAGAAGCTGGTCGAGTACATGGCTATGGCAGATCGCCTGGGCCTCCGGTACCCTTTTCCGCCGGAGCTGGAGGGCGCGACGGTGCTGCGACTCAAGGCGCTTCACTTGCCGGTGTATGCGCGATCTGCCTCCGCCCCGACTCCGGCACATCAGAGGGTGCACAGAATCTGCTCAGGTGGAAAGGACGACGAGGTATCGCCGCCACCACGCACGCCCCGAGCGCGCCACACAGGCGGTGGCGGTGATGCCGCGCGGGAGAAGGGCGGAGACTTCTCTCGCCGATGAGAGCGGCGCCGTTGTCACGGTTGGACTCTGGAGCTGAAGCGTGACGCCGCACCGACTCCTCGTTGCGTAGAGCCGGCGCAAAGGGCTCCCTTCACTGTCGCCCGCTCCCGCTACTGCGCGACGCAGGCCTTGCATCACATGCCCTTGCACACCGTTGCTCGTCTCTCTCTCTCTCTCTCCTCGTTGGTGGGCTCGCAGCTCCTCTGCTTCTTTTCGTTTTTTTTTTTCTTGTGAGAGGTGCCGAGCGTCGTTCGTTGTATGGTTGCGTCTGGCGCGACGTTAGCGAACTCTCCTCTCATGTCGCCTGCATGTGCGATGACGCTCCATCGTAGCACCATCACCGCTGCTTATTATTTTGCTTTTCCTAGTGCGTACCGGCGTCTACTCCGTCTCGCCACACTTCTCTGCGCATGCGTGTGGGGCCACTCTCCTACCTTTTCAGTTTCGCCTCCCCTCCTTCTCTCGCTCGCTTTCTGTGTTGGCTGTATTCACGGACATCGAAGATGATGGAAGTGTGGGGTGGGCGGGTGTGTGCGGAGTAGTGCGGGTTGCAGCCGGTTGTGTTCCCCATCGGCCCCCTTCCACTGCAGAGGGCTTGAGTCGTGCGCAGTGGACGACATGAGTCGCCGCTCTCCACCTCTCCCTCTCCTTTTCCCCACCTCATTATATCCGTCGCTCTTGCTCTGCGTTAGGTAGTGCTCACTCTTCACTGTACCTGTACGACATCAACGCTGTATAGTAGGCGGTCATGCTTCGCTTGCGCATGCTTTTTTTTAATTTTCTTCAGTGGACTTGCTCGGCGCCCCTTCTCCCCCTTCGGCCGGCGCTCCTCGCCTGCCGCCGGTGTGGTCTCGCATTTCGGCGTTGGCTCGTGCCGACCACGTTTTTGGTGCTCTTCTCTCGCTTCCTTTTATCTTCCATGGGTGCGCATCGATGCGCGTCTCTCTCTTTAGGTACGCCCGCCTGTGCATGGGCAGCGGTGTGGACGGCAGAGCAGCTGTGCTCTGACGGCTGATAACCCCCCTGTATCTTGTCTGCTGTGAAAGCGCAAGTGATCGTGCGAGGTGCGCAATCTTGTAAGGGCCGACAGCGCTGTAACGGACACCTTCTCGCTTGCGGCGGTGTCTCTCATCTTCTTTGCTACCACCTTGCCTCGACAACGACGTGAGCGAGACCGCCGCGGGTCTCTCCAAGAAGAGCCCCCCCCCCCCTTCCTCGCTCATTACCTTTCCTCTTCGCCACTCAGCCGTGGAGTGCGTTGTAGCTGCGCCTGCATCGTATGCGCGTACCCGTTCTGGTGCTGCTGCTGGAAGGGAATGCATGGCAAGGGAAACCTCTGCTCCTTGTCATGTCCTTGACGGAGATGCGACACCGCGGCAGACGGGACAGAGAGACGCTTGCTGACGGATGTCTTCATTGGTGCCATGTTACCCTGCAATCCACCCTCCCGTGCCCAGAAACACGCATGCATGAAGACCTCCCCTCTCCCACCACCCTGCCTTCATCACCTCGCTCCCTCATTCAACGCTTCTGCACTTCCGCCCCTGATTCCTTCGTTCACCGTTGTGGCTTAGTGCTACATCGAACATCTCTCTCCCTGGCCCGTCTTGCCTCAACCCCGCTCGTCTTAGCGAAGAGACGGCGCTCGACACCACCTTGGCGTGTCTGCGTGCGCGTGTAGAGCGTACGGCAGGAGAGGTGGGCCGAGCCGACCGAAAGCGTGCACCGAGACGAGCGCTTACCAGCACTGAGTGAGCGCGATGTGTCTTTTCGCGTTCTTGCGACTGCAGCGTCGATACCAGCGCGCGCTGCGCAGAGCCCCGCAGTCGTAGCCTCCCGCGCCCACGCGTGTGCGCCGCCATCACAGATGGCATTGTTGAATAAGCGTTTCTCTGTCGCATTACATTGCCCGCACTGCTGGTGTCTGCGGCGGGCTGTTGCTGCCGCGATGGAGTAGGCCTCACAGTCTCCGTGTCTCTGCAGCATGAAGCATCCATGGCTGACGCGCACGCGCAGACACAGACGCAGTTGCGCGCGTTTCTTCCCGTGCACAATAAGACTGCTGCTGTTGTCCTCGCAGCATGCGCAACGTATTCGCGGCCCCAACGCCCACCTCCCAACGACATACTCCCACGTCGATGCATCATCTTGCAAGCCACATCGGTTTCTGACGTCCCTCCTCTCGTGTCGACGGCCACCATGGTTGGCGCGGCGCTTGATCGGACCCTCGGAGACGGCGCCCTCGGCGATTCGGTCACCGTCTGCGTAGGCGCCTCCTACATGGGAGAATGAGGGGGGCACCGTCTGCGCGGTAGTGGGACGCTGAAATGTGCCACCGGAAGTTCCACGGGTACCTTTGCGCTCAGCGCGCTCCCGGGAGAAGGGCGCCTTCGCCGCTGATGGCTCGCTGGCGTTGGGAGCTGACGCGAGCAGCAGCGAAGCTTCCACGTCGGCGGACAAGGTGTGCACCACAGCTCTGCGCTTCGAAGGCGCCTTGGCGGGACGAAGTCCCCCACGCCTACGCGAAAATGTGCTGGCGCAATGGCAGCCCCCAACGCCGGCTTCTTCGTGGGCGGCAGCCACATGGTGCCAGTGGCGGCAAACAGCAGCGGCGCCCCCGAGGCGACCGCGAGCACGCTCGATGACGTGGGCGGCCGGGCAATTAGCGGCCTCGTCGACCATGGGCGGAGGGAGAAAGCTACGCTCGAGTTGACGAACCCACAGCGCGGCTACGACGGCAAAGAAAAAGACGGGGTGCTGCGCATGAAGGGCCGCATGATCTTCGCCAACGACGACTTCTTCGAGCGCAACGTCGCCACTGGAAGCAACAGGGTGTGCACTACCTCTAATACGCCACGTTGGCTGGGCGGGCTTACCTGCAGCCGTTCTTTCAGGGCCAACCGTGCGGCAAAGGGCTTCTCCCCGCCTCCATGGAGAGCGGCGTCGGTGGCGGTGAGGCCCGCGAGGCTACCGTGACGGCAGCGAGTTTGTGCGATGGCCACACGTTGGCGGCGGGCGACGCCCCGAAAACGGAGGCGGCGCTGAGGGCAGCGGAGGGCGTGCGAGCACCGAACGCGGTGGAGCCAGCGTACGCAGCGCCGTTGCTGGATTGCCCATCAGCTGTCGTGCTCGCCTCGGCTGCACAGTCCGGTTCCTTCCCGGCCGACGCTGCTCTTGCGTCAGTAACGTTCTCTTTCCAAGAAGCTGGAAGCACTGCCGCCGCTGCAGCGGCGGCCGTCTCTGTCTTCGACGAAGGCAACACGCCCTATGGACGGTGAGTTCGACTGACAGCACGATCGTTCCGCTAGCTCCGGAGTCTGCTTCGGAAAAGTGGACGGATCCGTCGCCAACCGCAGCGCGTGGCTCCGGTGTGGCGACGGAGAAGACACAGGACACGAACGATGCGATCGGTGAGATGCCGGCGGCGGGCGCGGACGGGTGCCTTGACGAAGAAGTTGCGTTCGACGGTGCTGAGCTTAGCACTGGTTTTCGCTCGGCTTCCATGGCGCCCCTGCAGTCTGGCGCCAAAGACGACGGATGCCTCGGCTGGCTGCAGAAGCGCTCCATCGGCTGCAAGAAGCTCAGCCTCATGGTGAGTTGGAGGAACCGCTACTTTATGCTGGCGAGGTGCAACGGCTGCATGTACGTGGGGTACTACGAGAACAAGCTGTGCCAGAAGCCCATTGTCGTAATCCGGCCTGGCCCGGCAGACAGGTGCGTCGTCTACCACGAGTGGTGCGAGGAGCGCACGCTGCTGGTACGCGCCCGCAACGCGGCCAGACAGGACCGATGCGGTGGCGCGCTGCGCACGTTCCCTCGAATTGTGGACTGCGAGACCAGCTTCTCGATGGGCCTGTCGCAATCGGAACCCGGTGTGAGTGGCGCGTGGGCCCTGCTCACCCCTCTCGCTCCACCCCTGTAGCCGCACTTCGCCTGAGCCGCTGTTCTCTCGTTCGCGTGGTCTGCGCTGTGTCTGTGTTGCACTCGTGTGATTGGGTGGAAGCCCGGACGGGAGGGGAGGGAAAGGGGGACTTCGTGATGACGAGGCTCTTGCCGAAAGTCGGAACTACACGAAGATGGCCACGACTGGCTGTGAACGGCTGGCCGGCGGTGTCTCTGTGTGTCTGTGTGTGTGCCAGCGAAGTGGAAGGCCATGTCCTCTCCACCCTCCCCCGCTCAAACGGCTCTGCCCGCCCCTTCATCATCTCTCCTCTGCATGGCGTGTGCGTTGTATACGAGGAGTCTCACCCAGACAGCAAATCCAGCCCGATCAAAAAAAAAACCGCCGGAGCACGGGTGCTCCCTTCCTCCCCCCCTCCTCCTCCTCCGGGAGGGGCTGGCGGTTATGGCGCGAAGTGAATTGTCGTGCGGTTTCGCTCTTGGCTTGGGGAGTGATCTCTGCGCGTTGTGAGAGACTTCCCACTTTGAAACGCCGCAGCGCGTCGACTCGCTTCTGAGGTTTGGCTGTCGGTGTGCAAGACTCGTTCTGCATGTGTGTGCGTGTGTGCTACACCGAGCATCCTTTCTCGTCCCTCTTTCCCTTCTCTCTTGCCCTTCTTCCTCTGTCGATGGGTGACGCAGTGTGAGGTCCTGTGGCGTTGTTCCGCGTTTTTGGTGGTGCTGCGACACACCTGCCGCCGCTTCTCCAGCGCACGCGCCTCCCCTTCCTCACCCTTGACGCACCGCTCGTGTCACCCACGCGCATGCACGCGGGCACACGCACACGCAAAAGCCCCCCTTCCACCCTTCACCGCCCCGCTGCCTCCTCGGCTACTCTTTCTGTGCGTGCGTGCGCGCGTGTGCTTTTCGGTATTTGCAGCTCTTCTGCCGATGAGTGCCGCGCGCGACGACTCGGCGCCGTGCGCGGTTCCGTCCAGGCTGTGGCGCGAGTGCCTGAAGCAGTACGACTACGGACCGGACAGGCCGAAGGGGGCCTGCGAGGCGCACCGCACGAAGTTCTACGACTGCGTCAAGGACTGGACGGCGCGGACGCAGCACAAGTCGTACTCCTACACACAGTTCGAGCTCCCCAAGTCGTGCGGCCACGAGGCGGAAAAGCTGCACCAGTGCATGATGATGAACATGTTTGAGGTGAGTCACTGCCAGCGAGATATGGCGGTGCTAAAGCGGTGCGCGGCGCGTGCCGACCCGGAGGTGCGCAAGTACCTGCAAGACGATGAGGCGATCGCGGGCCTCGAAAACGACATTGAGGAGGCTACTGGACTGAAGCGCCTCTGGTACAAGGCGATTGGCAAGCTCTAGTAGCCCTCTCGCCGCGACTACGGCGAGGCGATGTGTAAGGAGTTGATTGGCATCGACATGTGCGTGTGTGCGTCAGGGTTGCAGGGGAGCAATGCAACGATGTGCTGCGTTGCGCCTGTGGCTATCGTTGTTGTCATCACATGAAAAGAAAAACCGAAGAAAAGGGCGTGGTGGTGGTGGTGGTAGTGGTAGTGGTGGCGGTGTGTGTGTGTGTGTGGGGGGGGGGGGCTGTTGGCCACATCGATGCGCGGGTCGCTTTCCTTTCTCTGTTTTCTGCCTGCCGCCGATCCAAAGGAGCGACATCACAGCGGAAGGGCACGTGAAGGGAAGCACAGTGTGTGAAGTGGTGTCGTGCGAGAGACACCTGCTCGGACGATGTTGGTCTCTCTTGTGCCTTGTCTGCTGCCCCCACAGCACCCCCCCCATCCCTGTGATGGATGTCTTGATGTGTCTGCCTCCCTTTCTCTCTCCCTCGCGTTTTCAAAGCCCTACCGCTTTATCTCCATCCTCTCTCGCGCGGTCTTGTGCCTTCTCTACCCCCCCCCCCCTCCTTCCCCCTTCCTTCGCCCACCCAACAGCCACTGCTGCTATTCATCACCCACATCACCTTATTTTCTGACAGACACACCCTCACGCACCACCACATACAGGGCAATCACCCGCACACATACCGCGAAGCGATCCGCTGAGCCAACGAGCAACAGCAGTGCGACACCGTCAGCGCAGACACGCCGCCTGTGGCAGAGGTACCGAGACACGTTGCGCACGTACTCGCCTCTTCGCTTGCCGCTCAGCTGAGCGCGCATACGCGTACAACTCCGCGTGCTGATTGACGCCCGTGCGCGCGTGCGGGATTCAGTTTTTTCCCTTTCGGTGCGCCAAGTCATTGCTCCCGCCCTTTTCTTGGACTCGCCTCCGGCTTCTGCTGTTCTCCTCTCTTTTGCAGGGTCTTGTGCGGATAGGCACACGCACCGTCCCTCCCCAGCAGCCCCCAACACCCGTCCCTCTGCTGTGCCCCGATCTTCTCACTACTTGCTTGCGAAAGCCATGGAGTCGAGTATGAGCACCGGCGATCTTCTAACACCCGGTGCATTGTGGCAGGACGACACCAACGTCTTCGTATGCTGCGGCCGCCGCTGTGGCCGCCGCTTCAACCGGCTCTTCTGCCCCAAGCATCACTGTCGATGGTGCGGCCGTGTGTACTGCGACGCCTGCGCGCCGAAGCAGACGGTGTACAAGCGTCAGCTGCTGCGCAAGTGCAACCGGTGTCGACTGCCGGTCGTCTTCCGGTACTCGTGGAACGGGCGCACGCGAGCGATGGACTGCACCCCGTTCGAGTGTATCATTTCCTACCTGACACCGCGCAGCATCACGGCGCTCCTGCAGAGCTGCCACACCATGATGTCCGAGTTTCCCGTGTGCGGTTACCCGTTCTACGATTCTATTCAGCAGCGCTTCCCTTCCTTCTACCCCGGTGCGCAGATCGGCCGCGGCACCTTCGGCACGGTGTTCAAGTGCGAAGACCGCTCCGCAGCGGATCACAAGCGTGCCATTCTCAAGTGCATCAGCAAAGCCACGAACTTGACGTACACGCGGTGGATGGGCGCCCTCACGGAGCTGCGTATACTGGAGTCGGTGAACCACCCCAACGTGGCGCACCTTCTGGGTGCCTTTCAGACACGCGAGGACTTGGTAATTGTGATGGAGGCGGGCGAGGGCGGAACGGCGCGTCGGGCGGCTGCCGGCGTGCGTGAGTACGGCCACGCCGCCGAGGAGGCATTCGCGGCGAACATTATAGAAGGTGTCGCCGCAGGCCTGGACTACCTCTACCGGGAGAAGCACATCATCCATCGCGACATTAAGCTGGACAACATAGTCTTGTCGGCGGACTACAGCACGCCGATGATCATCGACTTTGGCCTTGCCGAGTTTGTCGTGAACGAGGCGGAGCAATGGTACGTTGTCGGCGGGACACGCAACTACGCCGCGCCAGAGAGCATCGCTGCGGTGGCTAACGGGCACGTTGATATGAAGGAGCCCGGGATCACGATGCACAAGGGCGACCTCTTCAGTCTCGGCGTTGTTGCTTACTACCTTCTTTCGGGCCACCGGCCGTTTCGCAGCAGAAGCTTCGACAAGATGCACGAGGAAATGCGGCGCGGTGTCGCCTGCACTGGCCCGCTCTGGGACGGTGTCTCCAGCGACGCGCGGGAGCTCGTGCAGGCGCTCCTGTCGTACGACCCCGCGCAGCGGCCCGACTACGCCGCCATCAAGGAGAACCCCTTCATCACGGCGCGCACCTCGGGCGTGAAGTCGATTCAGATGCAGCGGAACGCGCGGCTACTCTTGGACGAGGAGGAGACCCACGCCGAGTGGGTGACGCTCGAGCCGTCGGACCTGCGGGAGGCGGCGGACGAGGGGGAGAGTGAGGTGCTGCTACCGCTGTCGACTCCCCAGCGGTGGTACCACGCCTACCTGCCTCGCTTCTCGCTGCTCCACTTGTGAGCCACGCTCGTCCTGCGTTTTCCTTCGTGTTTTTTTTTATCTCCTTGGGCTTCCGCTGCGGTGGTTGCGGTGCTGCGATCATCCCGTCCCCCCTCTGTCCTGGATGCTCTCTATTGCTTGAAGACGTGCCTCCTGATGCGGTGGCCTTGCTAGGCGCGCACCGAAGCGTTTTGTGTGGGTGAGTCGTCAGGCCTGGGAGACTGCCAGGTGGCAAGGAGATTGGGGTGGGGCCACTGATGACGCCAACTCTTCTCCATGGCTAGCTTGGTGGTGGCGGGCGGAGGGCACGCCCTCCTATGCCGGAAACGGTATCTCCGTGGGCGGCTTCAAAAGGCGGGAAGTGGCAGCTCCACTACCGCCTCTTATCTTTCTCTCGGCCCTGCACGGAGATCTTCGCACCCTTCTCGCATGACGTGATTTTCAGGCGTATCATCGTACAAGTCTGCCTCTGAGACCCTCATCGGCGCCGGTGTATTCGCTTCGTCTACTTGGCTCTCTTCTTTCTCTGCTCCTTTTCTCCATGCAGGTCTGCCCTCCCCTCCCCCTCCTCCCCATTTTGCGTGCGCTTGGTGAGGGTAGGTGGCCCGGTGTGGTGGCACTTGCTTTGCGCTCTGCCTCGTCGCTTCCGCAGCAGGGCGCACCGCTCTCCCTCCCTCCCTCCCTGCCTCCCTCTCCCTCCATCGCCGATCCTCCCCCGAATCAGCAGCTGCAAAAGGCCGACGGGGACTCAGCAGCGGAGGTGACGCGTAAAGCGTATCTTCGCCTACCCAGGCACACATACACACGCAGGCGATCGATCCCTTCTCTGACGGCATCCCCCTCCCCCTGCACATACATCGGTTGGGAGCCGACAAGAGCATTGCGTTGCCGCTCGATACACTCAGAGGCACGGTGCCCGTGCCTCTAAGAAAGAGACTCTGGAGGGTACAGGCAGCGGCGTTTTCTCTGTGCCCTTCTCGAGCGATCGCTGCCACCTTCATGAGCTGAGCGGCGCCGGCAGACACGCACGCACACCCACACATCTCCATGATAGAGACATACCCACACATCCGCACCTCGCCACACCCGCGAACACGCACGCGCGCACACACAGCGGGCAATAGGCGTACGCAGTCACAACGATAAACTCACCGTGCTCCCGGTGCAAGTCGGGCGCGCGCGCCAGCGCATCGCCGGGATACACAAACCTACAGACACACTCACAACTGCGTCATGCACAGACACGCGCCCACATACAGCCTCGCAGAACTTCTTTCCGTCTCCTCGCCCCATCTCTCTCTCTCCCTCTCTCCCCTTCTCCCTTGGCGTGCTACCGTGTGTCTGCACACCTATTCGCCATCTCGCGCACTGCGGCGACGTATTGATCGGTGGCGTGTGTAGAGCAGCTCTCTGCCTCCCCCCGATCCCTCTCGCGCTCTCGTGGAGTTCGCGCCGTTTTTGTTTTCGTCTGCGCGCGTGTGTGATCGCGCTTGCTTTCGCTTGAGTGGATCACGTCCCCTCATACAGCCACACTCGCTCACTCCCACCTCACGCACTCCGACACGTGTCCCTGCCAGCGCTCAGCTCCCTCAGACGGCGCACTCCGTCGGCCGCAGACAAACACCAGCATCGTTTGCCGATCGCAGTCGTGCCTGCCAGCCATACTCTCGTGGGCGACACACACGCAGCATGGAAGCCGTGCAGATCGCCAAGAGCATCCTGGCTGCCGATGGGCAGCCGTTCGTGATCCTGTCGTTCGCCCAGGGGTTTGCGCCCGTGACGCCCGAGACGCCGGTGCCAGTGGCACGTCGCAGCTACATGCGTCTCGCTGGCGTCATCCACCCAGACCGCCTTCAGGGCAGCTTCGACAGGGCCACGGAAGCGTTCCAGTGCCTGGTGAGAGCCTTTGAGTGCTTCGCAGACCCCAAGGCGCGCAAGCGGGCCGCCGCCGCTGCGCAGAAAAAATCGAAAGCGGAGTCCCGGGCGCCCACCGCGGCAGACGGCAGGAAAGCCAAGGCCGCGCCGCCGTCTTCCACCACCTCGCGCCCGTCGGCATCGCGGCAGATGAAGAGGCCAATTCAAAGGCCGGTGTGGCACCGGCTGTGAGGAAGCGAAGAGCGACTGCCGAGGGCGAGGAGGAGAGCGGGAGCGAGAGCGAGACCGAGGCCGATGACGCTTCGGAGGCCTCGGCGGCGGACGAGAAGGCGTGGGAAGCGTTGGCTGCCGCCAACACAGAGCCGGAGGTGTCGACGAACCGCACGCCGATCGGGCAGCCGCGCCTGGGTGGACTCCACCAGCCTACCACGGTAGGGTGCCCCAAGTGCCGCTCCCTCTGGGAGCCCGATTCGCGGCCGCAGTACTCGCTCTTCATGGGTCACTGGGGCAAGAAGGTGCACTGTCAGCTGTGTCTCTTCCAGTTTGGCTGCGCCACGGCGCTGCACGGCTGTCCACACTGCAGCGCACCCTTCGACTACGATGCCTCCATGTACGATACCGTGCAGACGTGCCAGCGGTGCAAAATGCAGTTCGGCTTCCCCTACTACCCCGTCAGTCAGCACCTGATCGACCAGATAGCGCTGGAGGAGTGGCGAGAACGCATGGAGCGGCAGAAAACGAGTGAGCGGGAGGCCCGGGCGAGCGCGCGTCACGGCGGCGGCGGCAGAGATGAGGCGACCGCCACGGAGGAGAAGATGCAGCTCCTCGTTGGCACCTGCATCATGGAGGAGGAGTGCCCCCTGTGCCACAAGCGCGTCAAGAGCAAGCACCGCGCGCACGTGGAAGAGTGCATGGCCACACCACCCGGGGAGCTGGCTACATCGACTGGGAGGGCTGCCAGGAAGACGACGCGAGCTGCGCCACCGGCCGACAAGGTTGCCAAGGCACCGGCGTCCCGGGCTGCCAAGACAACCCCGAAAGCAAAGCCCAAGGCGGCAACACCGGGGGTCACCAAGAAGTCAGCCGTTCCGCGGGCGCCGCGCGTCAAGGCCTCGCCATCCGCCACCGCTAAAGGGAAGAAGACGTCGGCGCCGCGGAAGCGCAAGCGGCAACGCAGCGACTCGGACTTCTCGGAAGGGGACGACTCTCTCTCTGGCTCGGAGGAGGACGCGATCAGCTCCGAATCGTCCTTCTCCGATAGCGACTACGTCGACAGCGACTAGCGGCGTGGCAGACGAGAGAGGCGGGAAAGGAATGGGGATTTGGGGGGGGGGAGGCTGGATGTGGGCACCTCCTCCTTGCCTGCGCCCCTCTTGCAGTGCAGTCTCATGATGGACGTGCGTGCACGCATACACGTTGATTGGCTTTTTGGTTTTCGCTTCTTCATTGTTTTTCGTCGCCAAGAGTGCGCGGGAGACCTCAGTGCGCGGTATCAGAATCCAGCGCCCACTCTTCCTGTGGAAGCCAAGCAGCCTGCAGTGTATCTTGCTATACGGCTGGCGGACTCGTGGTGTCGGCGGGACGCACCTGAGCTGACGCTGTGCCGAAGAGACGTGCGGCCATGATGATCACGCTTGTGCCAGATCACTACGAAACTTACCGACGAGTCGACAAGTATGTGCGGTCGCTAGCTGCCTTTCCACCCTGGCTGCGCTACAGGGGTGCCGAGCGCAATCCTGGACCTGGCCTGTGCGCTGTATGCAAGTGGCATTGTTGCAGTGTGCTGGACGACGCCAAAGGGTGTTGGCCAGTCCTGCTGCTTGGCGTAGCCGTGATGCAACAGGGGTACGGTGAATTGTGGGTGTGTGGGCGTATACGCGTGGGCTTGCTTGTCGTGAAATGCGGACAGGTGAACGAGAACAGAAACACTCACTCCATGCTCCCTCTCCTTCACCCCCGTTGATCCTCTGCTCTCTCTGCCCCCCTCCCCCCAAGCAACCACACAGCCGCCATCGCAACCTTCCTCCTCCACTGGGCCGCCCTCACGCTCCACCTACCGGGCTTCTCTCCGCTAGCCACTTTCTCCTCACCAGACCTGACGGTAGTGTGGGCCCTTTGAGGAAGGAGGTGGGGAGTCTCTCTTGCTCATACCTACCGCCCCCTGTTGGCGCGGTCGTCTTACTTTCTGCTGCCGCTGCTGCTGAGTTTTCCCTTCTTGCGCGCTGGCGTCAGATTTTGTGCTCGCGTCTGCTCATTAACGCGCGTGTCTTGCACGCATAATTGATCGTGCATCGTGCACAGACACGCGCACGCAGCCCAATATCGGCGAGAGACGGGCCCCACATTCGACGTTACCACCACAGAAGCGGAATGCCACTCACTGCGCAAGCTGCTGACGTCAAGGCCAGTGCCGAGGCGCTCTCCACCGGCATCGATGACCCCCTCGAAGGGAATGGCCTAGAGATCGCCGTCAGCTCCGTGCCGAGCCACGCTGGCAAGGTGGAGCGCATGCTCCTCACGGACCGTGGCAATCCGTCAGTGCCACCGCCGAATTGGGAGCCACTGAGCAGCTCTGCGCTCTTCGACGAGAGTGGCACGGCGCGCCCCGATGTGGTGCGCGAGCACCTCAGAAAGGAGGGTCTGCTGCAGGAGGCGGATGCCCTGACGATTATTACCCAGTGCGCCCTGATATGGAAAGACGAGCCGAACGTGCTGCGTGTCGATGGTCCGGTGGCCATCGCTGGCGATATACACGGCCAATTTTTCGATTTGCTGAACCTCATCTCCATCGGCGGTGACCCGTCCCAGCAGAAGTACATCTTCCTGGGCGACTATGTCGACCGCGGGTGCTTCGGAATGGAGGTGATTCTGCTACTCATGTGCTATAAGATCTGCTACCCCGACACAATGATCATGCTGCGCGGCAACCACGAAAGCCGACACCTCACGACGTACTTCAACTTCAAGCGCGAGGTGCTCTACAAGTACTCCATCGCCGTGTACAACGCCATAATGTCCGCCTTCGATTGCCTGCCGCTTGCATGCATCCTCAACAATCGATTCCTCTGCGTGCACGGCGGCTTGTCGCCGGAGCTGAAGCGGATCTCTGACATTGGCGCCATTCACCGCTTCCGCGAGCCGCCGTCATCGGGGCCGATGTGCGACCTGCTGTGGGCAGACCCGCTGGACGAGAAAGAGGAGGACCCTGCGGCGGCGCCGCTGTTCGTGCCCAACACAACCCGCGGCTGCTCCTACGTTTACAGCAACGCTGCCGCCTGCAACTTCTTGGAGGAAAACGACCTCATCACAATCATCCGTGGCCACGAGGCCCAGGATGAGGGCTACCACTTGTACAAGAAGACAAACAAGGGGTTTCCTGCGGTGATTTGCATCTTTTCCGCGCCGAACTACTGCGACACGTACGACAACCGGGCCGCCGTCGTCATGCTCAACCGCAACATTATCAGCATCCGCCAGTTCAACAGCAGTCCTCACCCCTACTACCTGCCTAACTTCATGAACGCCTTCACTTGGTCGCTGCCCTTCGTGGAGGAGAAGCTGCTCGACATCGGGACGAACGTCCTCCACCCCGTCGACGGAAGTGAGGATCATCAGCCCGTGGACGGGGCGGAGGCGGCGACGGCCGCACCGACACCGGGGGCGAACACAGAAAGCCGCGACGGGAGCGTCCTGCAGCAGCGAGGCGAGAACATTCGCGAGAAGATACTGGCGATGGGGAGGCTCTCCCGCATGTTCCACACCTTCTGCGAAGGAAGCGAGAGCAGTCTTCCACCCGAGGGACTGGCAGGTGGCATACCACCGCAGGGTGAACTGCCGTGTGGCCCCGACAGTGTGCAAGCAGCCGGTCGCGGCCTCCAGCAATCAAAGGAGATGGACTCCGTCAATGGGCGCCGGCAGGATTGTCTGATCGAGAGCGACTTGGAGCCGCAGCCGAGTGCAGCGACCACAGTTCTCAAAGCCGCGTCCTCTAGCACCGGCAGCAGGTGAGCCGTACATGGGCGTCTTGAACAGTGCTGTTCGGATCCAGCAGACACCCGGGCACATGGACCCATCCGACGCGTGCGTGTGCGCGTGTGGTGACGTGCGCATGTGGGGCTACGCGCTGTTTTGTGGTGTGCTGCTTTTCCGCCTTTTCTTCTTTCACCCCTCTGTACAGACAAGCTCCATGTGATGCTCGCTGTCTCTCTTCCTATAAATGTTGGTTGTTGTTCCCGCTTTCCTTTCCTTTTACCTCTGCTGCATGCGGCATCACCCGGCGCGGCCATGTGAGTGTGCAGGCACGACTTTAACGCATACGGGGGTGTACGTGATGGCTACGCTTGTGTGCGCCCCCGGGCGGCGCTGTTCCCCACAAAGACACCGGTCTGTGGTCTCATCAGCCCGCGTGTGCTTCTCATTTTTTTCCCTTTCCGTTTCGTTTCCATGCGTGTGTAGGCGTGCACTGTGTGGTTGTCACCCTCCGCTCTCTCCTCTGCCGGTGGTGTCCTCGATTGCTTCGGCATGTGTCGGGTTGATGGCCGCCACGGTGGCTCGCACATTGATGCGCGTGCGTACATCTCTGCCTCCGTCCACTCTCTGATGGATGGGCAAACGCTATCGGCAAGCAGGTCGGAGTGGAGGGCAGTGAGTGCTGGGCTTTGGAGTGAGCTGCTGCGCGCGTGTTTATGAGTGTGCATGGCTTCCTTTCTGAGTTCGCTTCATTTCTTTCTTCTCACTGCCTACTGCTCCTTCACGACAGGTGAGGGTCGGGGCAAGGGGCAACACACTCCTCAGTGCGCGGCGGTATCGCAGGGTCCAGTACCACCACCCTAGGTGTTGAGGCTAAACAGCCCCCCGCTCTCTAACCCTGCCGAATGCCGAACCACCTCTGGTGATGACAGGGTCACGTACCAGTGTCATGGGGCAGTCAGAGCGATGCATCACTGCTGATGCCGGCGGTCCGGTCCGGGGTGGCGCTGTGTCGGAGCGACCTGCGACCGTGAGCATGCGCTTGTACCATCCATGTGATGGGCGAAGTGCCAGAGTGACTTGAAGGTACCTCACCCCGGGCCCTCACACTGCCCACTCGCGTGGGGAGTGTCCGGGTCACCGCGAGGGGGATGGACCAGGTGGCGACTGGCATAATGGGAGCGGCTGTGAGGCGAGCTGCGAGGCAGAGACCGCGCTCAGGTGACTGAGTCGGCTCATTGCTGTCACGCGGTCCTCCGCAGCTTCGCGCCACGCGCTGGGGCCTGTGACAGGCCGGGTAGCGTGAACTCACGCCTTATTAGGAGGACGGACGCGTTGCACAGAGAGCCCGGTGTTTGCTCTGCTGCTCTTCCGCTGCCTTCTTCCGTGCACCCCTTTCTCTTCCTTCACTGAGGCACCCACGCCCAGTTCACTTGTGCTGCTTCATTAGTCTCGCGTTCTGCACCGGCGCACCCATGGGGTGATCCGCATGCACAGCTGCCGAGCGCGTGCAGGAGCCGAGCAAGAAAGAAAGGGACGGCGAGGTGGCGCAAAGGGTGGAGTTGTGATATGAGGTGTGGGCTGGGGGAGTAAGCCAGTTGGATGGACGAGAGGTCGCGGGCTGCAGTATCACGTGTGTGCCTGCCGGCATGATCGTCTCCGTACGCAAGCGCCTGCTGGAGGTCGTGCCCGACCTGCGAAGAGTCTGCCACCGTGCAGTGACTGCGCGAAAGCTTGACAGCGCAGCAGCACGCGAAGAATTGGTTATCGGCCGCTCGGCCCCCCTAGAGTGGTGCGTGTGTGCGCGCACGTCTTTCTGCACATCGCCGTCTCTCCATCCGTCCACGAGCCGCGGTAAAACGAGCAACCGTGCAGAGCTCGTGACATCGTCTCTTTTGGGTCCCTCGTTGGTCGGCAATGACAGCAGAGCAGGTGTGGCTGCTGTTACGGACTTGCCTGTCCCTCCTCATGACGCCCTCGACACGGGCCCGACGAGAGTGGGAAGAGAGGGTGTGCTGAGACGCGTTTGGACGTACATTGCGCCGCTCCGAGTCCGTCGGCTTCGCCTCTTATTGGAGTTTGCCTGCGGCTCTTCTCGATGGCAAGTCAACGACAAAGTTGACAGGCTTGCCGAGCCGGCAACGCCGTGGGAGCCGGCGCCAGCTGCAGGGAGAACGGACCCTGGCCACAGATCTCAGACGCGAGGTCGACATCCCGCGAAACCGTGCAACACGCTGAGACGAGAGCTCCTTGGCGGCCGCCGGCCAACACCGCGGAGAAGCAGGGGTTTGAGCGTGTGAGATGCGCGGAGCCCATCCTCGCCCATCCCGGCACGGGCGCCTGCGCGTACTTTGGCTTCGCGCAGCGGCGGGTGACTGGCAGTGGCAGCGTGGAGTGCAGGCGGTGTGCTGCCTGCCACTGCGCTGGCGTTGTGGCGTGCCCCTCCCTCACCCCCGCCTGTGCTTGCTGTGAGGGCGTCCGGCCTGACGTTGTGCCCCGGTATGCTAGGCGAGGTTGGCGGATGGGTCGAGGCTCAGGGCGCGCCTCGTCTCGCTGGCGGCGCGTGCGCCTGCCCCGTCGGGTGTCTAGCGCTGCCCCCTGCGCGATGCCTCAGGGGAGGGCGTGCCAGGGGCTGTCTGTGCGCAGGCGCCGCCGAGCACAGCTTGCATGGTGCATCGCATCGAAGCACGGCATGCAGAGGGGAGGGGAGCACGCGTGATAGACGCAAGAGACGCGAGGGGATGCACATGAACCAGCCCCCAAGAGTGCGTGCGTGCGACATGTGCGGGCCGCGCGACGAGGGCGCCGCGAACTGCACGGGTCGGGTCCTGCAGACTCCGACGTGGGGGTCGCCGCAGGGTATTGTTTGACTGCCGTGGCTGGCGGCCACGGAGGGGGAAGCACGGCACACAGGCAGCGTGTGCAGGGCCTCAGAGGGCCGTCACCTGCAGCTGGACCACCGCCTGTTTGGCCGCAGGATAGACGCCGCTGCTTCCGCCGCGGAGCAGGGCGCTGGACGCGGCCGGCTTGGATCGAAGGCATGCAGTCCCCCCGAGGTCCGTGTGGCGCCGATCGCGCGGCAGGTATGCGAGGAGGGGGCGAGGAAGGACGGGCAGAGCCTGTTAGACGCGTGACCCGATTCGACGGCAGCCCGGCTCGTCCGTGACGACCCGGATGTGGCCGTGGTGCGACAGAGGTGAGGCGAGCTGCGGTCGTGCGCGCGTACGCCTGTGGACTTGTTGTTGAGAACGACTCGTAAAAAGAATAATCTCGAACGACGGCTTGAGCTCGCCGTGGCGTCGACCCCAGGTGCACAACTCTCGACGGGATTGTGCTGTGCAGGCGCACGGTTGCGCCGGACTCACCAGCGCTGCCACGGCGCCCCTCTATGCGAATGAGGGCTGGGGGGCTCACATGGATTTGGTATGCCTTGCCTGCCTCTGGCGGACTGACGGATGATGCACTCTGTTCTTGCCGCTGTTTTCTGTTGACTTGTCTAGCTTTAGCATGACACGATGCCTGGAACCCGCTCACTGGAAACGGTGTCGAAGGCTTTGCGGCGCCGCGCGCAGCTGCAGCGGTGGCAGCGGCAGTCACAAGTGGCGCGTGCGTCAGGCGCGGCAGCGGCTACCGAATCCGCAAGCTGCACGCAGGCGGATCGCGCGTTACGTCCGCACTACCAGGTGACATCACCGTCGCCGTCGACCGCGTCGACAAGCTGGTCGTCTGCGCTGGCATCGAGTCTGGAGAACGCGGAGGTGGGTATCGGTACAACCCTTCAGCATGCGTATCAGATGCGGGATAGAGCCCGGTCGTCTCCGCCGCTGCAGCGTCGCCTCGCCGAGTATCTGCGCTGCTCCACGAGCAAGGCAGAGACAGCGGAGGCGTTTTTCCTCGTCGCTCGCTCGCATCAGGAGGCGCTGACGCCAGCTACCATTTCCGAGTTCACCAGCACAATGTTGCGGCACCACGTAGCTGCGCAGATGGGCGTAAAGGCCTACGCGGAGGCGCTCGCGGACGCCGTCGGAGTCGCAGGCGAAAGCCCATGGTGTCACGTGGAACCGGCAGAGGCGCGGGCCTTCGCTCTCTATCAGGCGCGCCGCCTTGAGCGGTACGCTGTGAGGGGCACGTCCTTTCAGGAGCAGCTTGGTATGACGCTGGAGGGCGCAGACAACGCCGTCGTCGCCCTCACGGAGCACCAGATGCGCAAAGGCGCCGCCGCGGCGAGTGCGCTGCCCGTGTCGTGCGACGCCCTTGTCGAGCTCGTTCACCTCGACGTGTCGTGGTCCACCGCGCTGCAGGTGCACACGTACGCGAAGGAGGTGACACGCGTTGACCCACCTGCTGAAATGACGGCACGCTTGATGGGGCTCATGACCGGGTACAAGACGAACGCCCTTGGCTCGCGCCCGTGGGAGATGGCGCTGGAGTTGTACGACAGAGTGCTGGAAAGCGGCTACGATGTACCGCTGGATGCCCACACAGCCGCCTTAGACGCTGTGTGGCGCAGTGGAGAGAGTTTTGTGAAGCCGCACCACTCCTTGTCCTCCACCGATCGCGATTGCATGTGGAATGCCCTGGTGCGCATCCGCGAGCGTGTGCCGGACGCGCAGGTGATGGGCGATGCCGGGTGCCGCTTCACCGAGGCTCTCATCAAGGCAGCTGGAGCTGCAGGGCGGTGGGAGGCGGCCTTGCAACTTCTCAGTGACATGGACGTCACATTGGCCGCTACCTCGCATCGTCTGTTGGTGCCCACCGCCGAATCTTTTCTGTTCGCGATGGCATCGTGCAACGCCGCGCACAACGCCGCCCATGCCAACGCCCTGTACGAGACGTTCAGTGCGTTGTACACGCTGCGCAGTGCTCACCCTGAGGCGCTGCTGGCGTACTTGCAGTCGCTTCGAAATGTGGAGCACCTGTCGACCCATATCGGGCCGCAAGTGGAGGGGCTTGTGATGGATGGCAAAGGACTGGATCGGCCGTGCTGCGTGGTGTGCTTGCAGCTCCTGTCGAGCCAGCGCGTGCACACAAAGCAGGCTGCGAAGTGGAGGATCGCACAGAGTCTGCTGCGGATGTACGACAGCAACCCGTGGCCGCAGCAGCCGCCGGTGCGAAAGGCAGAGCTGCAGACAGTGTTTCGCTGCTGTCACCTCATCGCGGCAAGTAGCGCTAACGACGCGAAAGTGTCCGCTGCTGCTGCGGCGCCCTGTTCGCTGGTCACCGAGTTGCGCGCGTATCTGGTCTCTGTGTTTGGGCGCGACTCCTGCGAGTGCCAGTGGCTTGACGATACCGAGGTTTACTCACTTCTCACCACACAGAGCTGGGAGTGCGCCCTTTCCATTTACCAGCGGCAGGTGACGCAGCGCTCGCCAGCTCGCTTGACGGACCTCCCCATTCCGCTGCGCCAGGTGCGCCACATGTTCGCGCAGACGCTGCTACGCTGCTCCCGCGCTGCAACTGGTGAGGAGGGGGAGAGGGACAGGTTCCTCCTGGATGAGGAGCGGGAGGCACAGGAGCGGGCGAAGACGATCGACTTTTTGGCATTCGCCGTGCGCACCGTCCGAGAGGTGTACGCGGGCACGAGCGACACAGCATCCCTCGGTATCGTCGCGGAGCTGCTGCTTCACCAAGCGTTGCTCGCGCCGCGTGCACGCGAGCGGCAGCAGTTGGCACTGGACGCGATGCGAGATCTGTCGTGTGGCTTGGCCAGCGCCGTGACCCCGCGGCTGATCGACCTCGTCGCGCAGGCCCTCTCCCTCACAGAGGAGCATGTCCAGAGCGTCCTCGTTGACGGCAGTGCGCAGCTGCGTGCAAAGGCGTTGGTGCGGGAGGGACATCGACGCATACGCTCGAGTGGCTGCCTCGAGAAGATTTTCACGTGATAACGTACCATGGGTGCGGCGTGCTCGAGCGGGGCTGCTGTTACGCATAGAGGCAAGGGCAGCAAATATGCAGAGGTGCATGTGCGCGCGCATGCGTGCGTGTGGGGGTGGGGGTGGTGCAGGGCCTCTTCTCTTTCCTTCTCGAGTGTGCCCGGGCGCCCCCTTTTTGCCGGCAGCTGGCATACGGCCCACCTCTCTCTCGCGTCTCCCTTGTCTCTCGCCACTTTCTCTTTCTCACAAATCGAAGTAAGCCGCGCGCCTGCTGACACGGGAGGATGTGCGAGAGCGCCCATGATGACTGACCGCTTCAGGCAAAGGGAGGGGGGTGTGCGCGGTAGCTCAGTCGTGAATGTTGTCGCTTGTCTCTCTCGGGTGTGCCCCCGTCCCCACCCTCCTTCCGCCTCTCGCACGCTGGCCCTTCACACGTGTACGAGGAGCTTAAGGTGAAGACCACGCGCAACGATTCGGCAGTAGACTGAGGAAGACACGAAGCCGCCCCTCGCGGCCCGCGGGCGCAGAGGTCGAGAAGGGAGGTTGGCGGTGCGCCTCGTACCAGGACGCCGGCGAGGAACAGCAGGTGCTGGACAAAGGCGTAACGTTGCCAATCTGGTCAAGCCGCTTCCGTCTGTTTTCGACGGGAGCGTTGTAGCCTCCCGCCATTCGCGATGAGGTTGTTGCGCCCGCGAATGCCCGGCTGCACGTGGCCCTTTGCTGCCGCGGAAGCGATCTCACGGTGATCACTCAGTCGTCACCCGATCCCGATCTCATTTTCCACAGTTTCGATGCTCGTGAATAGCACTGCACGAAACACTTGGGCGTGCCCGTTGCTCTGAGCGGCTCATGCGGCCGCATACCCGCGGCTCACATTCGCCCTGCCGGCTTTGCGTTCTTCCCGTTCTTGCAGTCGACAAACTGCAGAGGCGCACGCCAGTGGCGGCGTTCCATCGTCGCACATCTCGCGTCCATCGCTTCCTGCTTCGCTGCTGTTGGTAATGGCACACAGACGTGACTTCTCTCACATCCTGAGGTTTTGTTCACTTCCTTCGCTCCTTCCGGTCCCCGTCCCGGCTCTGCCTCCTTCGCCGTGATGGAGCAGCGGATGCATCCCTCTGAGCTGTTCGCAGAGCCCGAAAACGCCAGCCGTCGTTCAGCAGCATGCGTGAGCTATGCGTGCTGCCGCAGGAGGCGCAGTTTCTAGGTAGACACTGGGTTCTGGCGTCTCCGGCAGACTTCGTCGGCCCCCACCCG
This sequence comes from Leishmania aethiopica, assembly GCA_003992445.1. Lineage (NCBI taxonomy): Eukaryota > Euglenozoa > Kinetoplastea > Trypanosomatida > Trypanosomatidae > Leishmania > Leishmania aethiopica. The sequence continues at coordinate 1,000,261 of RZOE01000003.1, forward strand.
CTTATTCTGTGCGCCTGTGTCGACCTCTCGCTGCGCGGTTTCGCGCTCCCTCGACAGCTGCAGCGCGCAGCGAGAGGTCGACACAGGCGACGCACGCACGTGCCGAAACGCTTTAGACGCAGCTGGGGGATGTGAGCCGGTGCGGCGGTGACGGCGGCTTCTTTCTGCACCTTTGTGCTTCACAGGTGCTATCTAAGGGCTCTGACGCGATGCTGCGTGTTCTTGCGAGCAGCGGAGCAGACCTGACAGCTGCAGCTTCTCGTTAGAACACTACACAGCAGATGCTGCGGGACAGTGGCGTCGTGGCCGGCGCGTGTGAATCGACGTCGGCAGTTGTGCGATACTACTGAACCGGTTGCTCCAGCGACATGAAGCAGTTGATGAAAGGCTGCGGAAGTGCGCGTGCATGCGTCCGCGTTTGCGTGCTTTCGTGTCCCCCCCTCCCCCACCGAGGAGCCGTGGGTTTGGCTTTTTGTCTCTGTTCTTCTCTACACTCCCATGGCTGTTGCGCGCCGCACGCAAGCCCGACCCCATCGGGTGTGGTGCCCCAGCCACTGCACGAGGGCGGCGGCGAGACACGCACACGCACACGCACGCACGCACGCACGCATGAGCGACGCACACCAAATGAAAGCAAAGCTGAATATGAGAAGGAGGGGAGAGAGAACGCAAACTGCGTGTGCGCGCCTCATCCTCCTCTTCTCTTCCGCTTCACCCGCCCTTCTCTCCCTGCGCAGCACCCTGACTTGCCCCTATCTCCTCGTCCTCTGTGCCTCGCCCGCCACTGCCTCTTGCCTCCTCTTCCCTCCTCTGCGAACTCCGCGTCCCTTCCCTGTTGCACCACTCCTCACCGACACATCATGTCGCCCTTTTCGCCTTGCCGCTGGTGCCCTGCTCTCCATCGCCCCCTTCACACGGATCCGTCCATACAGATCGACGCTCTCTCTCTCTTCCTCTTCTTCTGTCGTTGCTGCCACTCCTTCGACTGCTTTACCAACAACGACGACCGCGGCCACAGCACTGCTCTCCTCATTCACCGCTTTCTGCGTCACTTCCACCTCTCACCCTTTCCGATCTCTTTCTCTTTCTCTCCTTCGTCCTAGTCGTCGTCAGCTGTCGTACACGCTCGCCCAGGCTCTACCACGCGCGCACGCGCACCTTAGTGCACACGCGTGACAACCCCGTCTGCACTCAAAAAAGCGCGAGACCACCCTGAAAGGGCGGCGGTTGGCTGTCGCGTGTTCTCTCCCCTGTGCCCCTCCCCTCCCCTTCCCGCCATTCGCACACGCTCGCGGCAACTCGCCCGCTTCCCTTTTTTTTTGCCAGCGAAAATGGTCACAACTGTCAAGGTTGAGATTCCGCGCGAGAGCGTTATGAAGCCGTCGTACATGGACGACGTCTACCTGCTCAACCAGTTCGACGGCGTCAATGACAATCCGCAGGAGGATGGTCTGCCACTGCGCAAGTGGATCCTGCGCGAGGTCCACGAGGCGCTCGCGAAGAATCCGAGGAAGACGGAGGTTGTCGTGAAGCTCAAGTCGGACAAGAGTGCCCGCACCGAGTTCGCTGTCGCGATCATCGGCGATTTCGTCCCGAACTACCTCCAGCAGAGCTGAAGGGCCGCCGCCGGCTGTAGCGCAACAGGGGAAAACGAGCCGAAAAGGCGAAGGCCACTCAAGACCTGAAAGCTGCGAGTGCGCGCGTGTGTGTGTGTGAAATGAGCGCCTGAGGAGCGGTGGTACTTCGCCACGAAGCTGCGCGCTTCCTCTTCATAGCATCACCCGCAGAAGGAATTCGGTGCTGTGGCGAAGGCCCCCTTTTCTATGACGGTGCGGTCTTCGTCTTGCCTTTAGCGGCGGGTGTGTATCGGTGGTGAACACGGCCTGTATGCCTTCTAGAGGCGGCCATGGTAGTAGGTGGGTGCGTGGCCCACTCCCCGCGGCTGTGAGCGGAGAGCCAGGCTCAAGAGGGGCATGGGGACAGGAAAGAGTCGGCGTCTGGATGCGGCTATCGCAATGTACTCTTCCTGCTTTCTCTCTTGCTTTCTCTTCCAAAGTCGCGCGTGTTGTTGCGAGCTCCGTACAGGGCACGATGCGGCGATACACGCGCGCAGTTCGCGTCTTTGACTGCGCGGCAGCATTTTATGCTGCGCAGCCTCGCTTCGTGCTATCCTGTTTCTCTTTTCTGTGCATCCGTGCATCTGTGAAGGCAGTGAGGTCTACAGTCGAAGTCTTACACGGGTTTTGCTCTCATTCTCTAAGTCTGAGCCCTTCCCACCTTTGCCTCGCGCCACCATCAACGCTGCCCGCCGCGCATGTATGCCTCCTTCGCGTCTCTCTTCACCGCTACTTTGCCAGCGTTCTGTCTGTCTGGTCAACGACGGTGGCTGCGCGCGTCTCTTTTTCTCTGTCTAGCTTGTTCTCTATCTGTGTATGTGCGCGCTCATGGAAGCCGACGTGTGCTCAGGTGTACAAGAACCACCAGCCTTGGGAGAAGCGCGACCGAGGTGTGCTCCTCTGCGAATCTGGTGGTGGTGGGGGTGGTGGGGGTGCAAGCGCACACCTACGTGGCGCACGCCTCTTGGCGTCTCGGATGCCAGCGTGCTCGGAAGGGCGCATCAGGCTCGCACCCACACGCGTATACGGAAGCTCACACGACACACCTGCGTATATGGTCGTTCCGTTGATGCTATTTTTCTCTTACTTTGCCAGTGCTTGTCAGCACGCAAAGATGCAGACGAAGCACACACACCTATATATATATATATATATATATATATATATATATATAATGCGCAAGAGTGGAAGGGCTGCCTTTGTTCACACAGCGGAGGACAACCTGTAAAGGGCATGTATTCGCGGCACATGAGCCGATGTGAAAGCGCTGCGGACTACACGACCGGCGTTTTTGAACACACACGCTCTCTCTCACCTGTGGAGCGTCGTCGGCCCTCTGCGGGACCACCTTCCTGAACCGCCCTTATTTGACAGCCTCCCATGTCTCTCTCCACCGTCACCCATAACCACGACATCACCCCGCAGCGTGCTTGCATTTCCTCAGGGACCTCACCGCACGTGCACTCACATCCACCGAGGCCTCATAGTGCGAGCATGGTAGCGCTTCTTGTGCTCGTTTCACCAGCCTAGTTTTCCGAACTCACGTACTCTGCCCGCAGCGCGCTCCGCCTCGCAATGCCGCCGCGCACCTCGACCCTTGTGTACGAAGGTGAGCCGTACTGGATGATGTGCTTACGTGAGTACTTCATCCCTGGTGTCGTGTTCATCGTTATGTTGTACTACCTTATTGCCCATGTCTTTCTGCCAATGCGTTGCATTACCCGACCAACTCGCCAGTCTCCTGAGGAGGTAGCGAGCGCACAAGACGGCGGCGAAGCGGCCAGCAGTGATCATGTTTCGGCACGACTCTGCTCAAAGACGAAGAAGGGAGCGTAGCGTGCGATGGATGTCGCGTGTATGCGCTCGCGGTTGTCAGGATTATGCCGTACATATCGACCGAGGAAAAGTAGAGGAGCGCCGCCATCTCGATGGTGTGATGCTGCCCGTCGGTGTGGCGATGTGTGTATACGTGTATTCCTTGCCGTTTGGCATCACAGCTTCGTCACCGTGGCGTCTCTGGGGGATTCTACTTCTTCGCTCCTCGCTCTCCCCTCCGCACCTGAGCGTTGGGCAAGGGTCGCGCCGCCACAACCACAGCCGTTCATCTGATGCGCAGACAATGCGGAGAATCACATTCCCACGAACTGGACAGGCCCACGAGAGCGAGAGAGGGGGAAAGGCAGCGAGGTGTGCCAGGTAGCGTTGCATGAAATAGTGTGCGCATGACTCTCTAAGTGAACACACTGGATCGTTAACATGGCACAGTCAATGCCTCCCTCTGTCTTTCTCTGTCGCCTGCAGCACTGTTGTGGCGCCGCTCTCATCTTGCTCTTATATCCTCCATGCGCCGCAGCGCATCGTCTTAAGGAAGGAAGCGCAACGTGTCGCTCGCTCTTGGAAAGATGTCTTTGTGTGCCCACTCCTCCCCCCGGTGCTGGTATTGCAGTGCTCCCTTTCATCGAGTGCGTGCGCGTGCAGCTCTCCGCGTGTTGGATGCGAGAGACGTACGCCCGGCTCATCCCCCGCGTCCCCGACGGCCCTATTGGTTGGTGGAAGCACCACTGCAGCCGTCGCCAGAAGGCTGGCTACTGAGCCTGTTCTCTCATCGTTCAAGCAGAGCATTGCATGTGTTTCTCTCAGTCTGTACTGTTGTGCGCGCGTGGCGGTGGCGAGCGCGTGCACGCGCTCGCCTCTGGTTTCTCTTGCTGTCCACTCAACCGTCGTCTCTTCCTACTCCGCTGTCCTCTGGTTCGCATGTTTTGATAGCGCTGCACTCCTCTCTTGGCGCCCGTGCCGTCGCTGGAGCGCATGAAAATCGCATTCACCGCTCAGCTGCTCCACCGCGCACGCGCTCTCCATCCCACATCTGTCACCGCTCTACACACGTCCCGGCATCCGCCAAACACCCGCTCGCCCCTGTCGGTCTCGATTCTGCCTCGCTCCGGCCATCTCAACAGGAGGGCTGTGCGACACCAGCCAAAATGACGGATGCGCTTGCGAAGCCGATCCGGGTGTGCGTGCTGGCCTGCTCCTACGAGGGCTCTGACAGCGAACTGAGGGCGTACGAAGGCGATCTGATACAGACGCCGCAGCACTACTTCTGCTCCGAGGATGCGCAGTGTACATTTCATCTCGAGCTGATCAAGAAGGCAACCGCGTACCGCCAGATACGGCAGCTCGTCATGTCAGGCAAGTTCGACGTCTTCTACAACCAGTGCGATGGCGCTAAGGATGAGGACCGCGCCGGCGTTGAGGTGGTGGAGGCGCTAGAGGAGTTTAAGGTACCGTACACCGGGGCCATCTCCAAGTACTATGAGATGTCGAAGCCGGATATGAAGCTGGTGGCGTACTATTACAACATCGCAACCGCCAACTACATTGTGCTGGCGCCGGGCGATGACATAGAGAGTCTGTGCGGTGATCTTCAGTTTCCTTGCATCATCAAGCACATCTCTGGCTACAGCAGTGTCGGGATGGACAAGAGCTGCAAGGTGTACGACATGGCGCAGCTGGTGGACCGGGCGACACGCTTCATGGCGGAATACCAGTTTGCGCTGGTCGAGGAGTTTGTCAGCGGCGACGAGGCGACGATTCTCGCCTGCAGCGACTCTACCCAGCCGGAGGGGGTGCGGGTGTTCCCGCCCGTGCAGGTCGCCTTTCCTGAGGGCGAGGACTTCAAGCACTTTCAGCTCAAGTGGGCCTCGTACGAGGGGATGAAGTGGACGCAGGTGCCCCAGGAGGATCCGGCGATGCAGAACATGATCGACATCGCCCGCTCCGCCTTCAAGCGCATGATGGGCGGCATCGGTTACGGCCGCATCGACGTCCGCATTGACCGCCAGCACAACCACAAAGTTGTCTTTCTGGAGATCAACCCCAACTGCGGCATCATGTACCCGTACGGCCAGGAGGGGTCGGCAGATTGGATCTTGCGGCTCAACAGGGGCTTTCAGCAGCGTGAGTTTGCCATGCTGCAGATCCGTGAGGCGATTACCCGCTGCCAGCGGGAGCGGCGCTTGTACGTCCGTCGCTTTGACCCGGGGCGCGGCTACCACCTGCGCGCGGCGGAGGACATCAGCGTTGGCACGATCATCTTCCAAGACGAGTGCCGTCCCGTGCGGCTCTGCACAAAGCCGTACGCGCTACAGCACTTCTCAAAGGCGGACTACGTAGACTTCCAGCACAACGCCTGGCCGGTCGGGCGCGACGGGCACTACTACGCGCTGTGGGACCACGACCCAGCTCAGTGGCGTGCCTTCAACCACTCCTGCGAGCCCAACATGTCCTTTGCGCCGATGCGGTCGCTGGACGTTGTGGCGCTGCGCAGCATTCCAAAAGGCGAGGAGCTGACAATGGACTACCGACAGTTCATGGACTCCACCATGCCTGGGTTCCAGTGCAACTGCGGCACCAAGAAGTGCGAAGGGTTCGTGTCACCAGGCTCCCTCGCTGACTCACCAACGGCGAAGATTGCGAGCCAGCCCACGGTGGCACTGCACCACAATATTGCCATGAAGCTGAACTCCATCTAGATGGGGTTGTGGCCTTCGCACACTCCTTACCTTTCTCCTACCCGCGCACACGCGTGCGCAGCTGTGCAGGGGCTTGCGCTTCTTTGTGTGTCCATATCGGCGTATATTCTGTTGTTTCCGTGTTTAGTTTCCCCTTGCGTGGGCCCGCGTGCGTTCCTCTCACGTTCGCGGAGTATCTCTTCTCGCCCTCCAGGGGTGCTCTCGACGTGGTGCAGCGTACGCCACCACTCACGGTGGCGCAGGCCCCCGTGCCCTCTTGCACCAGTTTGCATGTCCGCCTTTGCAAGTGAGTGCGCGCCGCGAAGTTGCGCGCACAGCCCTCTTCCCCTTCTATCTCTCTCTTCCTGTCTCCGTCTGTGTGTGTGTGTGTGTGTACGTGGGCAACTGCTTTCGCGCTTTCGAAGAGGACGGGTGACTGGCAGTGGCAGCGTGGAGTGCAGGCGGTGTGCTGCCTGCCACTGCGCTGGCGTTGTGGCGTGCCCCTCCCTCACCCCCGCCTGTGCTTGCTGTGAGGGCGTCCGGCCTGGCGTTGTGCCCCGGTATGCTAGGCGAGGTTGGCGGATGGGTCGAGGCTCAGGGCGCGCCTCGTCTCGCTGGCGGCGCGTGCGCCTGCCCCGTCGGGTGTCTAGCGCTGCCCCCTGCGCGATGCCTCAGGGGAGGGCGTGCCAGGGGCTGTCTGTGCGCAGGCGCCGCCGAGCACAGCTTGCATGGTGCATCGCATCGAAGCACGGCATGCAGAGGGGAGGGGAGCACGCGTGATAGACGCAAGAGACGCGAGGGGATGCACATGAGCCAGCCCCCAAGAGTGCGTGCGTGCGACATGTGCGGGCCGCGCGACGAGGGCGCCGCGAACTGCACGGGTCGGGTCCTGCAGACTCCGACGTGGAGGGTCGCCGCAGGGTATTGTTTGACTGCCGTGGCTGGCGGCCACGGAGGGGGAAGCACGGCACACAGGCAGCGTGTGCAGGGCCTCAGAGGGCCGTCACCTGCAGCTGGACCACCGCCTGTTTGGCCGCAGGATAGACGCCGCTGCTTCCGCCGCGGAGCAGGGCGCTGGACGCGGCCGGCTTGGATCGAAGGCATGCAGTCCCCCCGAGGTCCGTGTGGCGCCGATCGCGCGGCAGGTATGCGAGGAGGGGGCGAGGAAGGACGGGCAGAGCCTGTTAGACGCGTGACCCGATTCGACGGCAGCCCGGCTCGTCCGTGACGACCCGGATGTGGCCGTGGTGCGACAGAGGTGAGGCGAGCTGCGGTCGTGCGCGCGTACGCCTGTGGACTTGTTGTTGGGAACGAAACGCTGCAAACAAGCATAACATTTCAGGGCTGTTGTTGTCTCTGGTGGGATCTCGGTGGGTGGCCTATCTATGCGGCGTGGATGCCGTGTGGGTGAGGGCACCGACAAGGTTGTTTCCGCTGTGCGCCGGCATGGATGTGGGGAGATTGTGGGTGGGTGGCTTTCATAGGAGGCACTGGAGACCGATAAAGCGATAACGAGGAGAATTCCTGCTGTGTGTCAGCTGCATAGACCGGCTCGGGAATCCGGTAAAGCTGTGTGTGCGTTGAGGGCGGCGGGGTGTGGCGATACAGTGTCCCTCCTCTACCGTTTAGCGTCTTCCGTCGGCGCTTGTTTTCAGTGTGGAGGCGCTCACACATGTGTGCGTGCGCTTGTCTTGTTCTTCTCGTGCACAGCCGCATAGCGGTATCGAAGATAAGCGTACCTGTCGTGCTTTTGCCCGCTGTCGCGATGCCTCCCTCTGTCGATTCTGGGCTTGTATTCGCTGCCACCGCCTTCTCTGTCCGATGCGTGCAAGGAAACTGAACAGAAGGCATTCCATGTGAAGTGGTCGTTGTACACACCGGTCGGTCGAAAAGGATTGCGATAAGGCTTGCGGGCGGGGGAGGGGCAGTGGTCAGAGCGAGAGGGAGGACTTGTGCGTCGGGAGAGAGCGGAAAGCGACATGATTTGCATGTGCCTCTCTTATAGATATTTTCTTTGTTTTTCTGCTGAGTGAATGGCCATCGCTTCTGTGCTTGTGCCTTGCGTGTGTCACGGCGTACTCAGTCCAGAGCCACCTAATCAATGGATGGCGAGCATTGTGGGAGGAGGAAGCGGTGGAGCAGGCAGGCACCCTGACGTCTACGGAAGCATCGACACCTGCCACCTTTATACGGATAAGGGGAAGGTGAGCGGGGGCGTGCCTTCCTTTAACCGAGCTCGCGCAGATATAGATGGATGGACACGCAAGGAAATAGTGGAAGGAGAGCGAGGAGAGCCGGCGATGGTGCGCTGACACAAACGCGGCGTCCTCTTCATAGAGGCGCAGCGCCAAGGACTTTCCTGGCAGAGCCCTTGGCGCTCACTTCATCGAGATAGAAAGGGTAGGGGTAGATGCACCGCTGCTGCTAAGCAGCCTCCGTCGCATGCCGGGAGCAAATCCCTTCTTCACCCCCTGCCGTCTATCCCCGTCTGCGGCGCACGCAAAACCATGTTATGGCCTTCATCACCGCCACCCTCTGTCTCTCCCTCCGCCTCTCATACCAATGCGGCGCGTTCACACGTGCCTGTAACACGCACGCACGCACCCACCCACACCCACACCCACACCCCACACCAGGGCGGGGTCTCTTCGCAAAGACGCCTTTCTTCTCTCGTTTTAACGATTTCCTTGCGCTTTTACCTCTCCGCCATTTCCGCCGCCAACGCGTCGGGTGTGGGAGTGCTTCAGCCGCGGAGCACCTTTGCTCACAGAAGAAATCAACGAAAAGAGGTTGCCTGCATCAGCATTGTGAACGTATGGCGACCCCTGTCACGGATCCGCCGAAGATCATCGGCCGCGAGCTTCACCTCGACCGCCTCATCGGCAGCGGTGGCTTTGGCGAAGTGTATTTGGCTGTTCGCACTAAGCTGGCAACGAATCCAAAGCACAACTTCACGTTCCCAGCGGAGTGCGTCGTCAAGGTGATGCGACGTGGACTTTGCACCGAGGAAGATGTTACCGCCATGAATCGCGAGGTGGCGACGCTGAGCTCAATGGACCATCCGTACATTGTCGCCTACATCGGCGCTTGGGTGGAGGCGGCACGCGGCAAGTTCTTCGGCTGCTATTGTCTGGCCATGAAGTACTGCGAAGGTGGAGACCTGCACGGGTTCATTGCGCAGTGTATCAAGGCTCACCGCCTGCCCCCCGTTGACGTCGCGGTGCGCATCATGGCGCAAGTCTTCTCCGCCCTCAACTACAGCCACTCACGTCGACTTATCCACCGCGACATCAAGCCGGGTAATGTGTTTCTGACGCTTCAGAAGAGCGGGATGCCGGACAAGGCAATGGTGGGCGACTATGGTCTTGTGCGCTCACTCGAGGCGACGCGGCAGCTGGTCAAGACGCGCGTGGGGACGCCGACGTACATTTCACCCGAGATTGCCGCTGGCGAGGCGTACAGCACCAAGACGGACATCTTTTCTGCAGGCACCATGTTCTACGAGCTGCTGTCGCTGCATCGTCCGTTCTGGAAGCGGATGATGACAGACCAGCAGCTGTTTCGCGAGGTCCTGCACCGCGATCCGATGCCGCAGTTTCGTGCGTACACCAGCTCCGTCTACGGCACTGCACTGGCCGACGTGGTCGAGGCGTGTCTTACGAAGCACGAGGCAAGCAGGGCGACTGCCTACGACGCTCTTGTCCGCCTGACCTCGCCGATTACCGCGTACGTGCTCAAGTACGCCATTCCGGTGTACCCGGAAAAGGACGCGTTGGCGACGTCTTCTCCGCCGCGCCCGCCTGCCGCGTCTTCCGCGCCCGACGGTCACGCATCCGCAGCTGATGCGGACGGAGACGCTGCCACGGCGCGTCAACGGCTAGAGCGTCTGTTCCTTGTCCGCAAAGATACCGGAGTGGGTGCCAGACTCACGCGTCTGCTGTCACACAATGCCGAGCTTCTCTTCCAAGTACGCGTCCTGGTCGCCTGCCGCAGTGACAACACTGACCATCTCGAGAATGGCTTGGCGGAGCTGCTCTGGGCGTTTCCCGACGCAGAGGTACCCTTTCAGGAGGTAATCGATTTGGTCATGAGTGGCTACCGCCAACTCGCGGAGTAAGGGTGGCTGAGGCACCCCAGCTCTGCCTGGTGGGCCCCTTACGCTTTTCCGACAAGAGGTGCACATGCGTGTGAGGGCACCATCTTCGCAGATCGCACGGAGATGTGCTGGCGTCCGACCATCACGTCCTCTGCAGCTGTCTGTGGGGACCGCGTGCTCTCTCTTCTTCCATTGCCAGCTCACTGTCGCCTGCCCTCCGTTTGCCTCTCGTCTCTCTCTCTTTATCGTTTGAGTTGTACTCTCACCTGTCTGCCCTTAATCTTGCCTCCTCCCCCTCTCTCCCTCTCTCCTTTCCCCCTTTCCCCTCCCCCTTCCTCTGTACCCTTCGCCTCTCTTTCCCCGCTCTCCTCCTCGCTTCTTGCCTGCTGCTTGTTGTGTGACTCCAGTCGCCATGTCTCCGTCGCCGCCGTGTGCGGGTGCGTTGCGTATGAGGCTTGTCTGTGCCTGTGTGCGCGCAGTGGTACGCACGCACCCGCGTGGGGCATCGACAAGTCAATGGGAGCGGGCAGATACACACATCGAAGGGCAGCGCACTTCCGTTTCTTCTCTCGTCCGGTATTCCTCTTTTTTTTTTTTCATTCTCCTCTGCTGACTCGCCTCCCTACGCCGCCCACTCGTTCTCTCTTTGTCGCCCAAGTTGGCTGAGCAGCGCACACCGATCTACATATACATCTATAGCTAAATATATATACATACATATATATATATATATATACACATTTCTTCGACCCATGCCCTTTACGGCGGTGCACCACGCTTTCGTTCTCTCACCCCTTCTATGCCCGCCCGTAATGTCCACCGTCTCTCTGTCTCCTTTCTTGTTGGCGCTGCCTCGCCATCATTATTCTTTTCTCCTGTTCGCTTATTTTGCTTCTCTCTCTGCTCCCTACTCCTGTATCCTCTATCTGCGTGCCCCTGCATCCCTTGGCTGCCGCCCTCCTCCCCCCCTCCTCCCGCCTGTTGCCCACTCTTCAGAATGAAAGCTAACCCCCCAAAGGGCATAGGCGTGGCAGACGAGGCCAAACCCAGTCAAGACGGAGCGGTGGCAATGACGGTGGTAGCGGTGGAGGCGGTGGCGGCACAACGGGTCTCGTGAAAGAAACCAAACAGCCAATAGGGAGCTGCTTCCCATTTAACACCTGCGGTGTTGGCATCACTGGCAGGGGTGCGACTGTCCGCCGTCAAGCGGGACGCTGCGATGTCCCCACAGCGGCGTGCACGGAGGATAATCGGAAACGACGCGCCGGTATCAACTGCACATCATGAGTAGGATGCAAGAGCAGCACTACTGCCGCTCTTTGCCTCTCTACTTCTCTCTCTCGCGTCATGTGCGCCACTCTCTCGCCCTTTCTGCTTCCTGTTGATGGGGTGCACGTCTTCTCGACTCCGCGCCCAGTCAGACCGCAAGGTCAAGCACACGCGCAAGCTTTCCCTCTCTTGCTTCTTTACTAGTCATCATGTCTTCCATTGCTGCCAAGCAGGTGCATCGCCAGCAGCTGCTGCAGCCACGCCTGGCGCTCCCGGCAGGTCGTACCGTCTCTCTTGAAGAGGGGCGGCGTCTCGCCAAATTTGTGCACGACGAAGAGGATCGGTTGCAGTCGGAAGCGACGCGCCTGCTGGAGGTGAAGGAGGCGAGCCCTGTCGTGCTGGAGGAGAACGTCTCGAAGCGCATTTTGCTTCTTCGGCAGAAGCAGAACAGCAAGGCGAACGTGAAGGCGGCAGTCGCGTACGCGAATCGACTGCATCGCAAGTCTGCCGTCCAGGCGGAGGATGTGACCAAGATGCGCGAGGCAGCCTCGCGAGTGCTGCGACCTTCCTCCAGCATTGGCAGTGCCAGCCTGAAGCAGCGGCGCCAACGCGCAGAGCAGACAAAGAAGCAGCGGCAGCCCAAACAGGGAAAGAAGAGGCATTGATGCCGTCATGTGTCTTTTCCTCCGCGTGATGTGTGCTGTCTTTACACTTTTGGGTGCTGACGTTGCTGGGCGGTGCGACGCGAAGTGTGATCAGCGGCGGTCCGTCGATGAGGCGCTGTGCTTCACCAAAGTCGAGGGCGTGCGTGTGCCTGTCAGCGAAAGGCCCGGCCACGTGCGGTCACGCGCATCTGCGCCGTGTGCATCGGGCGTGCAACGGGCGACTCAAACGAAACCGATACGCAGGCACAGCGCGGCCACCCGATCTCTCTCTCTCTCTCTCTGCCGACGCCTCTTGCTCTGCCATCTGCAGGCACGCCACCACCACCACCTTTCCAGTTCACCTTCACGGCGTATTGCTCCTGCTTGCGTACTTGCACTGGTGCCAGTCTGATCTTTCCGTTGCCGTCAAGTGCACACCTGCGGATGAGTGCGGTGCCTCTCTCCTGTTTTTCTCTCTTCGTGTAACGTCGCCTCGGTTAACGGTATGTGCTCGCTGTCGCTGCCACTCCCCGTGAGGATGATGTGCGTCTGTCTGTCGGTCTGTCGGTGTGTGTGTCGGTGTGTGTGTCGGTGTGTGTGTGTCGGTGTGTGTGTGTCGGTGTGTGCGTGTCGGTGTGTGTGTCTGTCTGTCGGTGTGTGTGTCGGTGTGTGTGTGTAAAGCGAACTGCACGCCGGATCGGGCATGAAAGCGCCGTGCTAATGAGGGAAAGCGCAAACCGAAAACGATCGCGCATCGAGAAGGCAAGTGAGAAAGGCGCTTCTCCGGCCGTGCCGTAGGGGGACCGTCACAGGGTCCACACGGCCTCAACAGGGCATCGCTTTCTCACCATGATCTCGGTAGGAGCTGCAGGTAAGTTGTACAGATCTCGTGAGTCAGGAAAGAGGGGAGAGGGAGGGATGGGGGGGGGGGCGGTACGTCAGCAGCGCCGCTGTTGACATCGACGGGAAGCCGAACCTGTTCTCGTTCTCCCTTCCCCTTGCTTCACCAGGCGGTGTTGTTTTTGCCCGCGTTCGCCTTGGACGCTCAGCGCGGACGACTCGCCTTTACGCATCTGTTCTGCCTTCCGGTCGCCGACGTCCCCACCTTGCCGAGCCTTGCTCTTCAAGTTTTGCCCACGCCCCGCATACTCTCGTTCGCCCTCTTGCTCACCTCTTACCATTTCCCGCGCTCTCTCGACCCTCGGCGACGTCTCCCACGCCTTCCCGTCTTCCATCTCTCAACCAACCGACATATATACACACCAACATGTCCTGTGGCCCCCCAATCTTCAGCTGCTCACGCATTCATCAGCTATCATCATCTGCATCATAGACCAGTTCATTCTCAAATCTTCCTTTTGTTTCTCGCGCGCTCTCAGCTCTGATTTCTACTGCATATCTGCTCGCGCACATCGACAGCTGTAGCACGTTTTTCAAACAGCGAAGCCCCTTAGTTTACGCTCCTCTACCAAGCGTCATCGCCTTCGTTTCTCGGTCTCTCTGTTTCTCTGTCCACTTATTGAGACGTCGTGGTTGCCTTGGCGCCGAGTTGTTCCTGCCGCCGCCGCCACTTCTGCCGTCTTCCGTGCATCAGCATCGCTTCCTTTTTTGCCCTCTCATTTCATTTCACCGCGTGTCCGCTGCTCTCGCTGTGTCTCGCCTCATCGCTCGTCTTCGACTGTTCGCCTATATACCCCTGCTGCTGCTTTCCGTGTTCCTGACTCGGTCCAGTTCTTCCGTGTTTGTGTGTGTGTGTGTGTACGCGTGCTTGTGCTAACAGTTACCCCTTTCGCCGTCTCCGTTCTCCCCTGCTCGCCGGCCTCCGTCGTCACTATTTGCTCTCCCTCTTTCCTCTTCTGGGGAGCAACTGCGGTTCCATTTCCAGCGAGTACTGAAGCCCACACTTAGCACACCCACGGGCAATACCCGCACCTACAACGCTGATTGATTGATCTGCAGCGTCAGCATCTCGCGCACCGCGACGAGGTCGACAAAGAAAACATGATGCCGTACAGTCAATGCCTGTCGGCGGTGCTCTTCCTGAGCACGCTGAACTTCACGAGTGTGTCGATCCCAAGCTTTAACGAGAGCCTCTTGGGAGTCAATGCCTTCAATCTCACGTGCTTCGATGTTTACATGAGCGGCTTCGGCACCAGCTGGATGCCCACCAAGTCGTACGCTGGCATCACTGACGGCGGCAACATCCGCTGCCGCACAAATTTGACGGCGTTCGCCTACTCGGGGGTTGTGTGGGCCGATGTGGTGGTGCACCCGGGTGTGGTGCGACTCGCGCGCACGATCGAGAAACCCGACTCGCCTGACATGTGCATCACGAACGCTTCCTCTATCACGGATTGTCACGTGAACGTCTCGGTGGTGGATCTCCACGCCGATCCTCCAAGCAGCCTAATTGATCTCATCCTGGCACAGGCGAAGTCGTACGTGAATAATCATGCCAGCGATTACGTGTGCAAGGTGATGGTGCCTCGGGGAGAGTCCAGCATCATGAATAACACATACCCCTACACCCCCGAACGGGAAGACAAAGGCCGCAAGATTACTCCCGTCAGTAAATCACCGCTGATACGTGCGCTGATGTCCATAGCAAATCGAGTGCATATTGGCAACATCCGGCTCTTTGTGGGATCTCAACCTCAGCGCATCAGTGTTCTGGTTTCTCACGCCGGTGGCACACATGCTGGATTCACTGGCGATCTGGTGCCTACTCCTCTGGGCGAGTCTGCGGTCGATTGGGCCCAAGGGCTGGTGGACGCATACGTCCAGGGTGCCGTGCCTCAGCCATTGCCTGTGTATGGGTTGCCGGGAGAGATCAAGGACCTCGTGGTGGGGCTGAACACTTCACAGACTGTTTTTGCAGCGTTCGACGTGGATGTGAGCATCGCGGCTTCCAGTGCAAACTGGGTCACCATCTACATCCAACCCGGCGTGACCGTTGAAAACCTGAGAATCCAGGCGAACAGTGACGGACTCGGCAATCTATTGACACATGTAGCTGCCCCCGAGCTCGAGAAACTCATCAATGCGAAAATCGCCACCGCCATAGCTGCCTTGGCGGGGTCTGCGGGCAGTGGTCCACACGACAATGGCACCGCTAACGGTACACTGACGTTCTCCTTTGGAGAAAACACCGTTGTGCGAGACTCACCGCTCCGGCTTCCTTTGATCCTTATCAGCTGTGTTGGAGTGGTTGTTGGTGTGTTGCTTGTGACTCGAAACGTGCGGCGGCACCGAGAGCAGCCTGTTCTGAGCAGCGTCACAGGCGCGCCATTGTCCACGTTTCGCATCGTGGCAGAGGACGTCTTCCTGATTGTCGGCGTTGTTGCCTGCCTGCTGCTGTTTTCCGCAAGCAACACGATGACGGGTGCCACGGTCGTTCTTGGCGACGAACTGTGCACGTACGCCTTCTCCCTGTCAAATACCATCAGGGACCTGTGGCAGGCGGGGCTCATTCCGCTGTCCGTGTGCGTGCTTATCTTCAGTGGCATTTACCCCTACGTGAAGCTGCTCAGCATACTCTTCTTCACCGTGTGGTCTCACCGTCCCTCCAGCCGCGCTCTCAAGCTGATCGACTGTATCGGTAAGCTCTCCCTTATCGACACCTTCGCGCTCATGGTGATGGTGTCAGGACTCGAGATCCCCTCTATCGCGGATGTGCGGGTTCATCGGTCGTTCTACATATTTATGTATGCTACGATTTTGTCCATTGCGCTGGGCAACTACGCCACGCTGCTGTGGCGAGCAGGGACGACGCTGCGACGGGACGATGCTCCAGTGGAGGACGCTGGCGCCCACTCCACTCTTAGTAGCGCACAGGGGGAGCCCGTGACAGCCTCTCCGGTAGAGCAACAAGCGTCAGCTCCATCGATGACCGGCAACAGCTTGCCCCGAGGCGGCGCCCCTGTGCAACTTCAATCGGGAGAGCATCGCACTTCTTGCTGGAGACGATTTGCCGGGCCCGCCCTTTGCATTCCGTTGGTGTGTATGATCGCGTGCAGCATCCCTGCCTGGATTGTACCAACGTTTCGGTACACGATCGGAGGCTTCGCTCGGCTGCTGACGCCGCCAAGCAAATCACTCACCCTGTGGAGCCTGAGTAGTCTGGGCGGCCGAGATGACGCGCTCGACATTTTTGCGATCGCTTTCTTCACGATCCTCATCGCGCCGTGCCTCTACGTGGCGCTCTACCCCAGATGCACCTTCCTGGCCTCGTGGTGCGCCGCAGATGTGCTCGTGATCGCCTGCGTGATTGGTCTCCTGCAGCTGCAGCAGTTCATTCGGTTTGTGCTGGGAGACCGACGGGATATCCTCTACACAGCGCACGCCTCTCTGCTGTGGCCCGTGTACCTTCTGGCGGTTGCTGCGGTGCTGGTGTGGGTTTACATCGCCCGCGACATTCTCCACTACGTCTTTGTGCGCAAGGAGCTGATTGCGATGCCACCTAGTGCGTAGACGAGGCCTCCTCGTCCGCCCCTCCCGAGACGAGAGGACTGAGCGAGAGGAAGGGGGAGGAGCTAGACAGTGAGTGCCCCTCCACAGAGATTTGCGCATGTGGACGAGGTGCTTCACTGTCTGTTCATGTGCGAGAGTTTTCGAGGTGCTGCAAGCGCACAACACTGCCTCGCGATTTTTTCGCTTCGTTACTGTTGTCGCTCAGGCATTTTTCTTTAATGCTTATTACGGGCGAGCACACTCCTCTGTTCGTCGGCGAGGGTGTGTCTCTGTGTCTTCACCGACTGAGGGACGTCGACAGCCTGATGAGTGGCTCTGCTCCGGCTTCTTTTTCTTCTTTCTCGTGCTTTTCGCACCCGTACCCGATGAAGGGTCGGGGCAAGGGGCGACACACTCCTCAGTGCGCGGCGGTATCGCAGGGTCCAGTACCACCACCCTAGGTGTTGAGGCTAAACAGCCCCCCACTCTCTAACCCTGCCGAATGCCGAACCACCTCTGGTGATGACAGGGTCACGTACCAGTGTCATGGGGCAGTCAGAGCGATGCATCACTGCTGATGCCGGCGGTCCGGTCCGGGGTGGCGCTGTGTCGGAGCGACCTGCGACCGTGAGCATGCGCTTGTACCATCCATGTGATGGGCGAAGTGCCAGAGTGACTTGAAGGTACCTCACCCCGGGCCCTCACACTGCCCACTCGCGTGGGGAGTGTCCGGGTCACCGCGAGGGGGATGGACCAGGTGGCGACTGGCACAATGGGAGCGGCTGTGAGGCGAGCTGCGAGGCAGAGACCGCGCTCAGGTGACTGAGTCGGCTCATTGCTGTCACGCGGTCCTCCGCAGCTTCGCGCCACGCGCTGGGGCCTGTGACAGGCCGGGTAGCGTGAACTCACGCCTTATTAGGAGGATGAACGCGTTAAAAAAACGTAATTTTTTCCTTTGGACGGGTGCGCATGCGTATGCATTTCCTGCTTCCCTCGTCTGCTGTGGATTTCCGGCGCTGCCCGCCTCTCTCGTACTCGAAAAGAGGGCAACTCGGAAATGCGCGGGGCAGGGGAGGGGATGTTGCTTCATGGCCCTGTGAGCTGCGCATGCGGCCGCGTGCTTGGCTCAGCGTAAATGACACAGCTACATTAGTGCACGCACAGATAGGCAAGTCGACGGTCCTGCGCTTGTCATGATTTCCTTCTTTTCAGCTTCGCAGTCTTCCCCGCTGCCCCCCTCTGTCCCCCTTCTTCCTTTCCTGCCCGCCCCCCCACATCATCTTCCCCTCCCTGCCGTTGGCAGCCGAGAGGGGAGTAAAGGAGGGATTATGACGGCTGTGGAGAGGGAGGGGAGGGGGGGGGGGTGGCTGCCACCCCGTGGTGGAGCTCGACGTCGATTCCGCTGCTCGTCCGACCTCTTCTTTCTTCAGACTTGCGCACAGACACGAAGGCGCTTGTAGGAGACAGGGGGTATACCGCCGAAAGGGCCCTCGCTCCGGACACCCACCCAAACACACATGCATGCGCATGTCCAAGGCACCCTCTCGCTGTTCCACAAGTGGCACCTCATGAGCGCGTTTGAGCTAGAAACGAAAAACAACGAATTCCTATGGGCAGGTAACTGCCATCACCGATAGATGAACTCCACAGCGCGCGCCTGGTTGAGTGTTCGACGCAATGAGCAGCACAGACTCCATGATGGCACCGCTGCACAGGTGGAGCGTCTGCACGTTCTCATTGGAGGCGCCTCGCGGCTCGCTTTAGTGAATCGTGGCTCTGCTTTGCCTGTGCGGTGCCAACTGGCGGCTGCGGCTGCTCCCGTTCGCGTTGCGGGTGCCAACACGATGGTCGCGCAGTTGGCGGATGTGCAGTCTGCGTTCCGTGACGAAGAGCGCACAAGCCGCAGCCTACTCTTACAGGAGGAAGCTGATGCCCGCATCTCGATTCTTTGTTCTATGCTTCACTGCGTTCTTCGCATAAGATACGCAGGCGAGAACGATGGTGATGCGTGCAATGCGGTAGACGATCACAGCTCCTTCTCTAGCATGGCCCCTACGCTGCACGCACCGACACCGTACGCCAGCAGGGACGTTCGCCGCTGATGGGGCAGGGGGGAGGGGCCGTAATTTCTTTGTGTTTACGCTCCTTCAGTAACGCCTCCACACATATCCGCATGAACGATCGTCTGCAGCCCTGTGTGCTGCGGTCTGCACACATCATGTCAGCGGATACCTCGCCCCCTGTCCACTGCTCTACGCGCAAGACATGACGCACGTACCGCAAAGAAGAAGGAAGGCGACGCCCACCACTGACGTAGCACCTCGGGGAGAGAAGAAAGCATGAGTGGGGCACTGCGGCGAGGGAGTATGGGCGTCCTTCGGTGCTTCCGCTCGAGAAAAGACGGGAAAGAGAGGTCGTTGCGTTCGCGCTGCCACGACAGTCAGGTATGGTACCTCCACTAAAGCCCCTCTACTCAGCAGTGTCTTCCCTCTGACCTGCCTCAAACACATGCGCCTGCTCAGTGCACGTGGCCGCGTCCCTCTTCTCCGCTTTCTGCTGCCACACACCTCCCTTTTCCCAATACTCCCCACTCTCTCTCTCTCTCTCTCTCTGTGCGTGCGTGTGCGTGTGTGTCGACACCACAGCTGCAGCCGTCCTGAGCTGTGCATTTCGTGAGGTGCACCACGTCTTTTCGCACGTACTCCCTCTTAGCCGTTTGGCACTACGGGTTGTTGTGGCTGCCGTTTGCCCGCGTTGCCGTGTTGCCTCTCCACCACCAAAATTTTCTCGTGCGCCGTACGCCGACCATCGCTCTCTGCACCTACGCGCTCACGCAGCCCCGTGTCCCCCGCGGGGCCCTCCGAAGCGCGTGCAGACGCCTCTGCATCGCTTCACAGCGCCTGCGGGCTGCAAAGGGGAGCCAGGAGTGTAACCGTACCGGCAGTGTGGGGCGCCTGTGCGGAACCGCGCTGCGGAGTTTCGAAATGAGCGGCTCGGACGATGACGTGGTCATTGTTGACTCATCCTCGCCCTCCACCGCCGCCTCGTCCGGGCGTCTTGGCATCCGTGGGGGCCTGCCGGAGCTAAACGAGAGCAATGACGACTTCCATGACGCGGTGGCGCATAATACATCGAGGGCAGCGGCTCTTCCGTCATCTTCCGCTGGTGTCACTGAGGTCGCTGTGCCGCGACAGGCCACCGCCGTGGTCGATGCGGTGTGTCGTGACTTGGGGGCGAAGATCAACGCTCTTCCTCCGCTGCGTGCGCAGGCAGACACCCAGACAGACCCAGGCGGCGGCGCCGGTGCCGCTGCTTTCGATGGTGCCGCCTCATGGCACCGTCGCCTTCTCGACATGGAGGCAGCGCTCGGCATCCGTGCACCTGCACCGGCTAGTGCGACTGTGTCTACAGCGCAGAGCGCGATGAGGGAGGTCGTCAACTCCTGGCGTGAGGCAGCCGGCATGTGGAAGCGCCTTCGGGCGGACGACAAGACGCGAGACGATGCAGAGATGGACGTCATCAAACGCGTGAAGCGAGAAGGCGGTGGCGAGGCGGAGGCATGGCAGCGTCTTCGCGACTCCCCGCCGGCTCGCCCAAGTGACATCCCGGCGTGGGCGGTCGGACTCGAAGCCGTTTTAGAGCGCTGTCGAGAGCTTATGGAGTCGCCCAACTTTGCTGTTGCCGCGCGGCAACAGGAGCGAAGTCGCTCCCTCCGCGCTGCTCTCACTGTGCCCTCTGCAACGGAGGCTTGGCCGGCGTCTGCACCGGCGCAGCCGGTTGCCAGCGCTGCGGTCGCGGCGACTCCAGAGGCGGCTCTCGACTCCCGCGCAGCTCTACTGCGCGAGGCGGAGCTCATTTGCTCTCGCGAGCGCACAGAGACCCTGCTCCCCCTGTACGCTGAGCTGCACGCTCTGCGCCGCATGCGGGCCGAGCGAGAGCAGCAGGCTGCACGCAAGGTAGAGGAGCAGCTCGAGTGGGAGCAGCTGCGTCTGACGGACATGCTCGCCGAGTGCGACGCCCAGCTGGAGATGCTGGACAGCAACTTCTTGGACTCGTGTAAGGCTCGACTGGCTCCGCTGGAGATGCTGCAACAGCGCATCGATGAGCTGCACAGATTTCGTCGCCAGCTCGACACCCACGCCGCAGCGATGTTGCCGTTGCCTTTGAAGGGCGTAGCAGCGGCGTCGACGAATGCGCTGGCCGCCCCGGAGTTGGCCACTCACGCGCCACGGCCGATGGGCCTCGTTGGCGATGCCCTGTCGCAGCGCATGAGCGAGGAGTGCGTTGCGTGGAGGAAGCGGGTGGAGGGGCTGCAGGCACGGCTTGATGCGCAGAAGAAACGCAACGCTGAGCTGCAGGCGTGCTATATGCAAGCCAACCGGCAGCTGCAAGCCTCCCTGGATAGGGGCAACTACGTCAGCAAGGAGGTTTTGAATGCTTTGAAGGCGCAGCACCGGGCGGACATGGAGGCGCTTGTGGAGAAGCTGGGGTGGACTCTCATCAACAACACTTTCGACGTGCTCAGTCTGCGGCACCCAGGCTCAGGAGCTACGCTACACGTCAACCACGCGTACTCGACGATAAACGGACAGACCTGCGAAGACGTTGTCAAGGCGCTGGCAGCTTATATTCTGAAGCACAGCGACGATGCCGCCTCCACGGTGGCACCTGCGGCAGCGCTTTCAGTCAATGTCTCCGAAGCTGTGAAAGGAGGCACCGTCAGTGAAGGGCATGCCAGCAGCACTCCCGTGCATCCCACAGCTCTCCCTGCTCAAGCCTCCTATCTGCAGAGTGGTGCTGCGTCACTGGACGGAGCGATGCGTCAGGAGGCGAGTCAGGCTGCGGTGGAGTCGGTGCCGGCTGTGACCGAAGATGCGGCTGATCAAGCTGAATCTGCTTCGCCAAGCGCTTCTGCGCGCGATGAACGAGTTTCTGCGCCGTCATCCCCGAGATCGTCTGCGCCGTCTGAGGCTGAAGTGACCGCAGCGGAAGAGCCTCCGATGGGTGTAGGCTCCGCCTCTGTGGATGAGGAGGTGGCAGAGGTTTCGCCGCAGCCGCCGATATCTTCCGGGGCTGCAGCGGAGTCGACGGGGGAGGGCACCTACAGGGTAAACGGTGCGCAAGAGGCGCGTGGCGGTGCTGCTGCCTCGTCTGATGGCACTGGTGGGAGGGACAATGACGAAGATGACGTCGCGGCTTACGTGGAGGAGGGCGACAGCGCGGACGGCGATGAGGAGGACGGTGATGGAGGCGTGAGTGACGCCGAGGAGGAGGATCTTGCGGGCTACAGCAACCTGCAAACAGAGGAGGGTAGTGGCAACACCTCCACTCTGAACGTGTCCGGCAACCTTCCCTCCTCTGACTCGAAGGGCAGCGATGCACGAGCGACACCAGTGCAGCCTTCCCCGTACGAGTCGTTCTTCTCATCCAATCAATTGTGGGAGAGTGAAGATGAGTAAGCGCCACCTTTGGCTGTGACTGAGTACGTGTTTTTGTGCGTGGTTGCCGCTGGGTAGCGTCTTGACAACCGCAAGGACAGCGGCGATAGAGGTTCGTCAAGACAGGCTTAGTGAGCTTGCGCTCTTTCTCTCTCTCTCCTGACGCCGCGTTGAGATGCAAGCCACAGCAAGTTTCATGTGTGAGGCGCATCGATACAGAAGGCACGCACAGCGGTGCTGCTGTGGCGCCCGGGGAGATATGCAGAAGGCGCGAACCTGCCTCTGACTTATGGTGGCATAGGTGAGCCTGACAGGCAGGGCCAAACCTTACCCAGTCCCACTCGACCTCCACAATGGCGGGTCCTTTCGTACATGTTGCAGGGTGAGGGGTGTTCATCATCAATCCTGGTTCCGTGTGCTGGTGTACCACGGTCGTGCCTGTTGTGTCACCACTACGCCCAGGGCTTGCGTTTCAGATGCGTACTTCCGCTGTCAGAAGGGGGCCCTCGTGCATTCCCACCGCACTCTGTGCGTGTGCGTGAGTGTGGCAGTGGGCAACGACCGGTGCCCCTTCTTGTTTCACACGGGCCCCCTTTCGCGTCATGTCTTTCATACGAACTGCAATGCGTTCGGCTCAGCCCTCTCTTCCTTCCTTCCTTCCCACGTTGCCTGCCTTACGCCCCCTCTCGGCGCGCCGCTCTGGCTTTTGCGCTGCCCGTTTCCTTCACCCACCGCTGGGCGCACACGCACGCACAACCACCGAATCCGAACGTCGGAATTCGAGTGGCGACCGCGTTGGTGATAATGGGTAGGCGTGCGCGCACGACTGTATCTCGACAACACGGACCCGCCACTGCGCCTCCCCCCTCCCTCAGCGACTTCTTACTCTCCCTCGTGCTCGGTCACACCTCAGAACGCGGCGGCCGAACACCGAATCGCGCGCGCCCGCCATCCGTCGCGCAAGCGTCTCTATCGATCTCTGTGCTCGCGCCATGCGCGTCGTCATTGTGGGCGCCGGTCTTTCCGGTCTCTCACTGGCCGCTTTTTTGCGGCGGCTTAATGTCGACTGCGTCGTACTCGAGCAGGTGCCGTTTCTGCAGGCCAACTACGTTGCCCCGTACACACTCTTCGCCAACGCGCTGAGCTGTTTCAAGGCGTTTGGCATGGAGCGCATCTTCACAAGCAGCGGCGTGCAACCGGAGGCGTGCTTCGGCATTCAAAACCACAAGGGAAAGTGGTTGCTCAAGATCGCGAACAGGAATCTCCACCTACCAGCGCTGGGCGCCGAGGATGTCATTCCTCTCAGCACCGCACCCCCGGCGAACAGCGAGTCGATCGTCTCGCAGCGGCTATCAGAGGCCAGGAAGCAAGAGATGGGATACGTGCCACTTCGGTGCACCCTACCGGCCTCCTATCTGCGCGAGGCCCTGCGGCGACACATACCGGAAATCAAGTTTTCTGCCCGAGTCATCGACCTGCTGCCGCATGACGGTGTCAAAGGCGGCGTGCATGCGGTGCTCGAAGATGGAAGCACCGAGTGGGGTGACGTTGTAGTTGGCGCGGACGGCATGCACAGTACGATTCGGCGCCTCTTGTATCCTAGCGAGCACGTTGGAACTAGTAGCCGCTCACTTGGGATGATGCAGGTTGACGGGTTTGTGGACTGCCCGCATTGCCCACCGCATCTCGTGCAGCCCGTTGAGTGCTGGGGAACTGGCCGTACACTGCAGACAGTCCCCCTCCATCGCTTCGGCGAAAACACTCTCGCCTTTTCGGCAACGCTGCACTCGCCGCCACAGGAGCTGGTGGACCTACGGCACGGTATGGATGCCATGAAGATGCTGCAGGTGTTTCAGCGCTTGCTCGGTCGCGAATACGCCGGCTTCGGTGACAGGGTCGCAACACTGCTGTCTCAGGCGAAGTTGGCAGTGCCGATGGAGGTGCTGGAGGTGCCTGTCATGCCCAGATGGTACAACCGCCGAGCGGTGCTCATGGGCGAGGCCGCGCACGGGTCACTACCTTCCTTTCTCAACCAAGATGCCTCGTTGTGCGTGGAAGATGCCGCTCTCCTGGCTGTTGCCTTGCTAGATGTTCCACTGCAGCGCGACAGCGGCTTCGAGTACGCATTCCGCCAGTACGAGACAGTACGGCGCGATCGCGTAGAGCGGTACATACGTCAATCCCGACGCGCTCGCAAGCTGACGGCGATGACGAACGCGGCGCTGCGCAACACGCTGCTGCGACTCACATCGCCCATCGCTGTGGATCTGTCGCAGCGCTGGCTCTCGAGCTGGACCTACAGCTCCCAGCAGCTAGCGGTGGATCCGAAGATTAAGATGGAGACGGCGTTTCGCTGAGGAGACAGCGGGCTGGAGGCGTTTGATCACGGTGGGGACGGCGGCGAGGCAACGCTCTTCTATGTCCTTGTGCCGTGGTAGTGGGCTGTGCGTCGACATGTGCGTGCGCTTGGGTGGTGGTGCGCTCTGTGACGTCTGCGCGATGATGCCCTTTAGTGTTTCGTCTTCCCGCGTGCTTCACGCACGTCTTTCCCTCGCCGTGCTCTTTCTGCCATCGCATGTCTACGTGCGTAGGGCAGACGCTTGATGCGTCGGCGGAGCTGGAGAGGCGCGGAGAGACTGTGGAGGCAAGGCTGATACGAAGACGCACAACCAGGTGCTTGTGATATGCGCCACCGGCTACGGCGACCGTTGCGGTGGCGAGGGAGCGAAGGAGGGGGAGAGGCACATGTAGCGTACGACGTGGCGCCGCCGCAGCTCGTCAGACTCATGTGCCGCGACTTTTGGTGGCATCGCTTCTCCTTCACGGAGAAAGAGTCCACACAGTGAATGCGCCGCTCGCACGACATCGTGACTCCGCGGCCGGGCAATCCAGCCTCCACTGCCGCGTTTTGGCGACCCGAGAGAGACGCGTCATGTTGAGCTTGCTATCGCGTACCTTGTGCAGGCTCCCTACAACAACGCATTCCACCATCGCCATGCGCCCCTACTCTCCCTATACCTTGTGTCTGTCTTTTTCTTGTATTCTTTGCGTGCTGTGCCGCTGACCCCCTCAAGGGAGCCACGCCCGTCCAGCTCTGAACACTCAACCGTGTGTCTGTGGGCGCACCGGCTGCGCTCGTGTTTGGCGTTCCCCAGCGCTCGTTTCTCGTGCACTTTCCCACCCTCTGCGTACCAGGCAAGCGTGCAATCGGCGAAGAGAGGCCGCCCCTCAGTCTGGACGCGAAGGAGCAACGCACACACGCACGCGAAGAGCCCACGGGGCTCCACGCGCGCGCCTCGCACTTCCTCACTCAGGACGCAGCCGCGTGCTTGGGCGCATTGTTCATTTTAGCAAATACGCTTACGTCGATCTGTAGCGTCATCTCGATCTTTCTCGCTTTCTCTGAGCTCTTTCCGCCTATGGCGTCGACACTCGAGGCTGAGATCGCCTTCCTCCTCAGCGTTGCCGCGCACCTGGGGCATTCGTCGGAGCACGTTGGCGAGAACGAGGACGACGCCGGTGGTGCTCCCCCTGTGTCGTCCCTCACGACGAGCGAGCGAGAGGTGTTGGCAGAGTTGCTTCTCCTCGAGAAGAAGGAGGGTGATTACGTTTTCGCAACGCGTGCCGACACCGCCGCTGCGGGAGGGGTGGAGGCCCTGCTAGCGGAGAGTCCCTTAACCGCTATGTACAGAGGGGAGGCGGTCAGCCCTTACACGCGCTTCATCCTGAGCTTCTACAGCAGCACCCTTTATGCGCAGGTGCCTACGAAGGTGAACACAATCGCCATACGTCTGTTTCAACGCTTTCTGTGCGGCTGCCGCGGCGATGCCCTTCAACGGCTGCACCATGGCTTCGGCAGGAAGTCGATGGAGGTGGTCCTGCGCGAGTGTCTCAATCTGGCCGGTAATCTCTCGTCCACTCTGCAAATCGCGGCGCCGTCGGAGATGACGGGACTGGTGATCGCGGAGCTCAACTACGATGTGCAGGAGGTGTCGCCACTCGACTATCTTGACGTGATCTTGCCCCACATTTCGTATCTTTCTCAAATGTGCCAGCAGGCTTCCCTGCTGCTGCTGGCGCACGAGGAGATGGTGCGACAGCCGTCTTCCCTTGTCGCATTGTTCACCATTGTCTTCACCATCCGCAACATGGGGACGGGCGATGACGCGGTTACGCTTTTGCTGTCCAGCTGGCCAGAGTGCAGACAAGCGGCGTTTTACCGCATGAATGCTTTCTTGAACTGCTTCACGTAGTGCTCCGCTGACGCACGCGCCGCGACGGCCGGCAGGCCAGCGGCGTGAGAGAAAGCACGAGTCAAAGGAACACGAAAGACTTGCGGCAGCGTCGCGACGACTGGGTGAGTCCACACGCGTGTGCGAGTGGGCGTATGTGCCGCATCACTCATCCCGCTCTCGAGGGATGCCGGTCAAAGCACCTATACGAGTACGACGAGCATAGAGGCAACAAGAAAAGGGAACCGTCGATTTGGAGAGGATCTGAGGTATCTCGCTGCTCTTTGCTGTGTCGCACCGGGCTCCCGCCACTTTCCGCATCTCACCCACCACAGAACGGCACTGCCGCCTGACTGACAAGCAGAGAAGACGTCCAGCACATGATTGCAGGTCATCGCCGAGAGACGGTTTGCAGGCAGGAAAGAAAATCAGGCTAGCCCCTTCTTGGACGGGGCGATGTTTCTCTTCTCTGTCGCTCGCTGTGCTCCACCACCTTCTCTACCCACGGCTGCTTCTTCGTCTCTTTCCGCACGCGCACATGGGTGTCTCCACGCGTCCGCGCGCGCGCGCACACACACACACACACACACACACACACACACGCCGGCCTCTTCACTTTGCTCACGCCCCTCTGTGCCCCTCTCCCGCTCCTGCACGGATCGCAGTGCCTTTGATTTCCTGTGCCTTTTCCGAGCCTCGCGTGCACACCTTCTGCCTTGCTGGTGTCGGTCGCAGAATGGAGGAGTTTCACTACGAAGAAGTCCAGTTGTCGGAGATGACGCTGGAGGACGGTGTGCTGCGCTTCCCTTGCCCCTGCGGCGATTTGTTCGAGCTCCTTCTGGAAGACTTCATCAGTGGCAGCGATGTGGCGCAGTGCCCCACCTGCTCTCTCACGATCAAGGTGCTCTTCACCAAGGAAGAGAAGAACCACTTCCTGGCGCTAAACACCGTCGGTGATGTTTGCGCTGTAGCGGCGTAGTGGCGGCGCACTCCTCAGCCACGCCTGTCCCGCTTTTCGAACAGCCGCTTTCTCGATTTTGTTGTGCTGCTGCTTGCTTCTCAGGGTTTTCGGCCGCTTTTTCACGCCGCTCTTAGCTCATCATGCACGGCTTCGGCGCTTGCGGGCATCTGGGGTGATGGCGCCTCCGCGTGCCAACGTTGAACCGGTGCTGCCGCTGCGACACCACGTCACCGTTCTTGTCGTTTGCTCCTCTTTCTCACCTTTCTTTAAACGCTCAGCGTGCCGAGCTTCGGCCTTGCTCTCGCCCTCGTGGTTTGTGCGTATTCTTGTGTGCGCCTAGGTGCTTGGTCGGCGCCTGCTGTGATTTGCACGCCTCACTGGAGCCCATGCTGGAGCGCTCGCGGTGACGCGTGTGCGTGTGTGAGTTCGGGAGGGGGCCGACGAAAAAGCAGTCGCTGCCTACCTGAATGTGCTTGGCTGCAGGTGCGAGGCCACCATGCTCGCTGCTTTTCTTCGAATGACGCCGGAAATGCCCACGCATGATGCAGACCTCTTCTGCCTGCCCCCTATTTTCACCCCTCCTATCGGTGCTACCACGCTAAAGTGTTGCGGTGCTCGTCTCTTCTGTCTAGTGTCCGATACCTTGTTTTGGCTGTTGTGTGGCCTTTTCCTTTTTTTGCTGCGTTGGGTGCTGCCACGTGTAAAGCGTGCGTATAACAGCGCCAACACCCGCCGCGACGTTCTCTCCTGCTTCCGGGGGACGGGAGCGAGGCTAATAGGGAGAGGACGGGGCGGCGCTTTTCTCTAACCGTAAAGCTCAAGACACGCAGACAAGAAGGAGTCGCCCACCTCTCTCCGCGGACGCCCGCCCATGTTCACTCTGCTCTGTGCCCCGCATGCATCTGTGACGCTGTCAGCGGTGGTGCGGCGCCAGTGGACCGCTCTGGTGCTGTTCGTAGGTGCAGCGAGGACACCGCAGCGAACCAAAGCACAGACGGGAGCTTACCCGTCATTGAGTGCGCGCGGCCTTGGTTCGCCCCCTAACCGACGCAACTCTCAAGCTGCGGTGTTGTGTGCGCATACGTTGCCGCGACGCTTCTCGCGCGTTGCGGTTTTTCGATGCGCGCTTCCCGGATTCGGCTTCTCGTCCTTCTCCCTCCGCCGCTTCGCCGTTACGCGCAGCTGGCGCGTCGGGCTGGATGACGTGCGGAGCGGGGTGATGGGAGTGACCGTGCGTGCCTATCGTCTTCCCTCCTCTACTGTAGAGCATGCCTTCCTTTGCTTCATATGACGCCTACTCTCGTGCCGCATGGCCAGCAACGCACTCGATCCAGGGTGACTGCCTCTTGTCCCGAAGCGGCGAGCGCAGAGGCCACACTCGCATTCATAACCAACTGCATAGCGGTCACCGGACCTGCAGCCCTCGTCCCTCCCTCTTGTTCTCCATGTTGCGTCGGCTTGTCGCGCACGCCGTGGCGCCGGCAGCCCTGTGCCGCCACCTTATCGTCAGCGCCGACATCCGCGAAGGCCTCACCAAGCCGCTGAGCTCTTTGAAGGAAGAGTGCAAAGGGCAGAACCTTGACTTGGCTGACATGGCCGAGGCGATGAAGGGAGCGACATACAAGCTTCAGGAGGTCATCAAGAAGAGCGCTGTCGATGACAAGCAGTTCAAAGGAAAAGCAGCCACGCTTTCCGCGTCGCTGAAGGCGTACAACACACGGCTCGCCAACCTGCAGAACGAGACGCGCTCCATCCAGGCTGAAATCGACGCCGTCATGAAGTTGCTGTGGGGAACGGAGAGACCGGAGGGCGCCAACTTTGCAACGCCTCCAGCGGAAAATGCCCCCAACCCCACGGCTGACTTCGAGGTGGAGCCACCACCGATTGCGCGCGCACTTGGAGAGGCGACGCTGTCTGCACCATCGAGCACAGCACCTCCTAAACTCAATGTGGAGCGCGTCGAGGGCGAACGCGTAGAGACGACGGCTAGGATGGGCACTTCCTCATCTGCTGGTGCCAGGAAGGAGGAGGAGATCGAGGTGGAGACCATCGAGGTTGACGTCGAGCCGCCGGCGCAGGAGGACCCGGTTGAGACAATGAAGGTGACAGACATCACGAAGGAACTCTATGAGCGTGGCGTCAACTTCTCCGACTGCATGGACGCGCGCACGCTGAGGCAGCGCTACCGCGATGTGCTGAGCGGCAAGATTCCCACTGCAGCCAATCAACCCTCCTCATCGGCTTCGCATGGCTTTACGAAGCCTCTGACTATGAACACCAACCAGCCGCGCATGCCCCAGAGCGGGCCTCCTCAGCAGAACCCGTACCCGTACCAGCAACAAGGGCAATCGAGCACCAACAACGCCGGCAGCGGGATCACCACCGACCCTTACCCCAACGCGCATCGCAAGATGGTGGATCCGATGAAGTTTGTGTACCAGATTAAGCAGGAGTTGGCGCTGGAGAAGGGCATCGACGCCGGTGCAGTCGACTTGTGGAGCGGCAAGATCAAACTGGATGACCACAAGCGTCTCTATGACTATCCCTCCATTCAGAGCTACCCGATCGAGGTTCGGCAGAAGGGAGATGTGCCGGCATGAGCAACGGCGGCTGCGCAAAGCAGCGGGTCTGCCCAGCTAACTCGAAAGGCGCACCCGAAGCACAAATGAGCCCAGTCGGTGGTGTGTTGGAGTTTGTATTTGGACAGGCGTCTCTCGCATCCCCTTTGGGGGCTCCACGCACATGTGCGTGTGCGTGTGTGCGAACGGCGGTGGTGGCCGTAGCTGGTGAAACAGGTTTCTGTTCCGTCTTCCTTCCTCTGATGGCGCTCTCGACTTGCCAGGCTGCGCGTTGTGTCTGCCCGCGCGAATGGGGCCCGTAAACGGATCGACTTTGCCTCTTCTAGGTTGCACTGCTTGAATCCACGCCACCGCGTGACGGTGCCATCGCGTGATGGGATAGTGAAAGCTGACACTGCAGGAAGGCCCTTGTGAACCTTCACGCCAAAGCAGCCGCAGCCATGGCGGGTACCCTCACCTCTGCAGACCAAACAACCCTACTCGAAGAGGCTCATCTGCCTCTCTCCTTCACGGCGCTGCTGGGCTGCGCACCCGCCTGTGTCTCCTCCGCACTCAGGCGAGGAGACTATCTTGCACACTTGGCACAGGACGTGCACGCGCCGTAAAAGAAAAGTGTCGTCATAGCGCTTCGGCAGTCCTCATATCGACATGCAGGCATCATCGACATCCTCGGTGCTGCGCACACGCAGACACTTCCCTCACGCGTGCAGCGGTCGGCTTCGCCTCTTATTGGAGTTTGCCTGCGGCTCTTCTCGATGGCAAGTCAACGACAAAGTTGACAGGCTTGCCGAGCCGGCAACGCCGTGGGAGCCGGCGCCAGCTGCAGGGAGAACGGACCCTGGCCACAGATCTCAGACGCGAGGTCGACATCCCGCGAAACCGTGCAACACGCTGAGACGAGAGCTCCTTGGCGGCCGCCGGCCAACACCGCGGAGAAGCAGGGGTTTCGAGCGTGTGAGATGCGCGGAGCCCATCCTCGCCCAGCCCGGCACGGGCGCCTGCGCGTACTTTGGCTTCGCGCAGCGGCGGGTGACTGGCAGTGGCAGCGTGGAGTGCAGGCGGTGTGCTGCCTGCCACTGCGCTGGCGTTGTGGCGTGCCCCTCCCTCACCCCCGCCTGTGCTTGCTGTGAGGGCGTCCGGCCTGGCGTTGTGCCCCGGTATGCTAGGCGAGGTTGGCGGATGGGTCGAGGCTCAGGGCGCGCCTCGTCTCGCTGGCGGCGCGTGCGCCTGCCCCGTCGGGTGTCTAGCGCTGCCCCCTGCGCGATGCCTCAGGGGAGGGCGTGCCAGGGGCTGTCTGTGCGCAGGCGCCGCCGAGCACAGCTTGCATGGTGCATCGCATCGAAGCACGGCATGCAGAGGGGAGGGGAGCACGCGTGATAGACGCAAGAGACGCGAGGGGATGCACATGAACCAGCCCCCAAGAGTGCGTGCGTGCGACATGTGCGGGCCGCGCGACGAGGGCGCCGCGAACTGCACGGGTCGGGTCCTGCAGACTCCGACGTGGAGGGTCGCCGCAGGGTATTGTTTGACTGCCGTGGCTGGCGGCCACGGAGGGGGAAGCACGGCACACAGGCAGCGTGTGCAGGGCCTCAGAGGGCCGTCACCTGCAGCTGGACCACCGCCTGTTTGGCCGCAGGATAGACGCCGCTGCTTCCGCCGCGGAGCAGGGCGCTGGACGCGGCCGGCTTGGATCGAAGGCATGCAGTCCCCCCGAGGTCCGGGTGGCGCCGATCGCGCGGCAGGTATGCGAGGAGGGGGCGAGGAAGGACGGGCAGAGCCTGTTAGACGCGTGACCCGATTCGACGGCAGCCCGGCTCGTCCGTGACGACCCGGATGTGGCCGTGGTGCGACAGAGGTGAGGCGAGCTGCGGTCGTGCGCGCGTACGCCTGTGGACTTGTTGTTGGGAACGACGTGTTTCGAAGAAGCCGCTCCGTGCGTGTTTGGCTCTTGTTCGCGCGCGTGGGCGCCGAGGTGGTTTTGCTGCTCTCGTCTGCGGAACCCGCACCCGCCGCAGCGTTGGTTTTCTCCTCTCCCTCGTTTTGGCTGTCTTGTTCAGACGTATGTTTTGCCTGTACTCGTGGGCTTTGAGAGCGGCTGCGTGTGTGGTGGGTGCGAGGTGGTGTCCACGGAGGTCAGAAAGGGTCTTCTGTGTCTTGCCGGGAAGGTTATCATAGGTGGAGGCACAGGCTCGATGACATGCGCATTCCTGTGGGCAAGGCACATCGCATATGGGATGGAAGGCGCCTGCCGTCGCAGTGCTTACTTCACCTTCACACTACCGTTCCACCGACGGACGTGTTTAACAGCGAAAAGCGAAGGCACAGAGAGATGCCTGATAGAAAAGCGAGTGGTGCGCGTGCGCAGGTCGACCGTAGAATGTGGGTTCGCATTCATCAGGGTGTGGCGCAGGCTAATGGGCAGGGATCGTCTCATCAATCACGTAATGCCGACAGAGTGTTTTGTTAGTCTCTCTCCTGAATGCCGAGGGGAGCACCTGTGGCCCCGACAGAATGCAGGGAAACGGGCATGGTGGGTGAGGGATCACTCTGCGCATGTGTATGTCGTGCCTTGTGTTGCGCTTTATGATGCCAAAGCCTCTTGATCGCCACCAGCGCTCTCTCTCTCTCGCGTCTCCTCTCACCTCGTCGCTCGTTGAGAGCTGCTTCTCGCTCTCCTTCCTCCGTTTTAGAGGGCCACGCCTGCCCATTGTGTATCGAAGCCACTGAAGCGGTGCTGTTGTGCTCGGCGTAAGAGGCTGCTCGTCAACAAGGTCGACACCCGCTGACAGAGATGCCGGCGCTCAGCGGGCCATCGTCGAACACATTCGACCACAGCGCCCTTCCAAGCTCACAAGGGGCGTCAGGGCCCTACGAGTTCACCAGCACTGCTGGTAGGCATGTTGCCGGCAACTTACAAGGGTTCCGGTTCGTGGATGAGGGTCACACTGTGAAGCAGTCGAAGCCGGTGGCGCGCGCCGCGGCTATGAGTCGTCGCCGCCGCGACATCTAAGTGCTTGCATGTGCGCCTGCGCGGGTGCTCTGATGAGACTGGGTTTGTGTCGCGCCTCTCCAGAGCGCTGATTGATGGCGCTGCCACCGCGCCCAAGGCCTCGCCGACGACTACGAAGGAACCCCGTAAGACGTGCGCTGAGTTTCACGCAGCATTATCGAGCACGGCCGCTTCTTGTGGTACAGTGCCTTCTCGGGGTACACCTGTTTCGACCGCGATCATGGGCCACCACACCCCTGCTGTTGGGACGGCTATTATGCACTCCTCAATCAGCGCGCGAACTCGGCGGGTGTACTCGCGTCATTGCGCGCAACCGGGTGTCCCACCTCGGTGCGGCGATGCTGAAAGCCCTGAGCCGTGCATGGTGCTCCCTTCTAGATGCGAACGCTGACTTCGCTCGCCACACCGCACTTGACGCCCGCCTTGCCCTCCTTCGCTTTGCTCTTCACATGCTCCCATCCTTTCACGGATGCACTCGCGCACGGCTTCCGTGGCCTGCTGGGCTGCTATTGGCGTACCCTTCTCCACGGCGCAGCCCAACACACAGTTAGAGCAGCACAGCCACACCTACACAAACCCGGCTTCGACGTACGACGGAAGGCGTCACGCTCTCTTTGTGCTGTAGGACGCGCCATACTCAGTCGTCTCCTGCACCCTATTCACGTCAGCGCCCTTCAATCGCTTCGGCAGTCGGCGCCCCTCTCTGCTTCCCCTGCTCTTTTTTGTTTTTGCGTGTGCCGTGCGTCTGCTCTAGCTGCACCACGCGCGCACACGCAGGTAGATCCACCCGCACACGCGCACAAAGCGAGGTCAGTGCCAGTGCTCTGTGGGCTCGCACACAACACTGCACGGGCTCATACGGACATTACTCGTTCGAAGCCACTGTCGGTGTTTCGGGGAGCCCCCAAGCGTGACGGCGGCCTGCTTCGTAGGGCGATGGCGGAGGAGACCTGTACAGCAGACTCGGAGGCGAAGGCGCTTCAGCGGCTTGCAGAGCGGTACTACGAAGCGTATAAGCGAGACCGCGGCAGTGATAGCGCACCAACCGTGGCGTCGTCCTTGATGCGCATGATGGCTGTCATGGGAGAGCTGTCTACAGTGGCGTTCACGTCTTCGTCAAGCATGTCGCCTTTTGAAAAGGACGAGGTATCCCTGCTGATCGGAAAGCTCAGCATCTCTGTGGCGATGATTGCCGAGGCTTTCCACCTGAACGTGGGGCGGTCTATCCTCCAGTATCTCGAAGAGGAGCTTCGCACGGCCCAGCTGTTGCAGCGCGGCGCGGTCAACAATGGTTGTGGGACGACGGCAGCGGAGTCCGGCGGCACCTCAGCTGGGGCCCCGCCACTGGACGCGCAGGCATCGGTCTCTGAAGCTCCTGCCCCACCGCCGCCGCCACCGGTAACGGCGCGCGAGCGTTCGGTGGTGCTCGGCCCGACATTGAATGACGACTTTTTCGGACACGTCGACGAACTGGCCAAGCTGCCGCGAGAGCAGTTCGAGAAGGTCGACCTCAAGTGGGTGGCGCCGCTGCCCAACGGGACAATGGAAGAGGTCATCCCGAACGGGCGCTGGATAACGGTTCGCTACGAGGATTTTCCTCACTACCTGGCGCACATTGCTCGGTACCGCCAGGCCCGTGCGAGCCAGCCACAGCCGTCGCCTCCGTCTTCTCATTCCGCGGGTGTGGTGGGCCGGCAGGGGTACAAGGATCCCACTGCCGAGTACCCGCCTAACCGTGCGCCGGTCGTCTCTGTTGCGACGTCCAGCGTTCCTTCTATTCTGGCTCAGGCGCCCGGCTACGACCCCGATCGCGAGTCGACCCTTTACTCGCCAGGCCACTTCGCGGGTGACCTCTTCAGCCCCATGGCGCGCGCATCGGACGTGCAGACGATGAGTGTCGTACCACCGGCTGCAATGGTGACGGAAATGGGCGGCGGGGCAGCTGGCTTCGAACGGCGTAGCCGCCCCGCTGTCCAGCACATTGGTCGTCCGTACGATGTCAGCTCGTTCCACGACAAGGTCAACCTTCTCCGTCGCGGGGCGGTGCCAAGCGCGGCTGTTGCGCAGCTCGGCCTCACCTTCAGTGTACCGGACGGCCAACGCGTTGTCGAGCTCGTCAACGACGGCATGCAGGTGGATGTGACAGCCGCCAATGTGAGCGAGTTCCTGCGTCTACTAGACAACTACCCAACAGCGCAGGCTCCGTCTGGCCGGGTGCA
Source organism: Leishmania aethiopica (assembly GCA_003992445.1). Lineage (NCBI taxonomy): Eukaryota > Euglenozoa > Kinetoplastea > Trypanosomatida > Trypanosomatidae > Leishmania > Leishmania aethiopica. Next base: position 1,035,285 of record RZOE01000003.1, read on the forward strand.
CCGCACTAACAGTGTGAGGAAGATCGACGTGGGCCGCATCATCTCCGACGTCCCTGCAACGTTCAGCCCGTCGCACTTTTCACACGGCCTCTTCGCGCCGTACCAGGAGCCGACCTCATCGGTCTATGTGGACTATGACAAGTCGGAGCGGATGTTGCCGCTCTACCTGAAGGAGCATCACGTGAGCCCTGCCGATACACGAGGCCTGTACGTGAGCGCTGCACGCTCTGCCGACTACCCCACCTTAGAGCGCATCGTGCAAGAGGTGAAGGTGAATCCGTCTGCCTTGACCAAGTACGGTGTTACCTTCAGCGTGCCGAGCTCGCTGGAGCCGTACTCGACGCCAGAGGAGCGGCGCAGTGGTCTCCACGCCTTATTCCCTTCCTCTGCTTTGCAGCCGGTGCAGCCGGAGGATCGACTTCACTTTCTTTCTCTCGCTCGTCAGTACTACCCCAACATTCTCTGAACGGAAGAGGAGTGGCGCTCGTTGGCGTTTCCTCGCTGTCGCCCTCTCGCTGTCACCGTACAACTAGGCGTGTTCGGGGTTCTGGTACGCATGTAATGTAGACCTGGAACGGGAGCCGGTGGAGGAAGGTGGGGGAGAGAGACAAGTACTCCTTGTCAGGAGGCGACCGGGCTGCGCGCCAAGGGGAAGGGCGAAGAGGACTGCAGCGATAGCGAAGAAGGGGGTATGAGACGCATGTTTGCTCTGCATCTCTTCCCCTCTGCGCGGACGTGCAGCGGTTCTCTAGCCTCGTGCGACGGTGCCGTCATGCGTGGGATGTCTCTCTGACAGCCCGCGTCCTCATTCCCGCGCTCTGACTGTCGCTCGTGCGCCACTCTCTTCTCGTCACGTTCTGCTGCGGCCTATGTGCACTTTCCTTTCGGCGTCTTTGCCGAGCGCCTCGTGATCCCTTTGGCGGCACCACCCGCCGCTGCGCGCCTCGTTGTTTTCTTCTCTCTCATGCTTTTCGCGCCCCTCAGTGCGGGGTGGTATCGCAGGGTCCAGTACCACCACCCTAGGTGTTGAGGCTAAACAGCCCCCCACTCTCTAACCCTGCCGAATGCCGAACCACCTCTGGTGATGACAGGGTCACGTACCAGTGTCATGGGGCAGTCAGAGCGATGCATCACTGCTGATGCCGGCGGTCCGGTCCGGGGTGGCGCTGTGTCGGAGAGCGACCTGCGACCGTGAGCATGCGCTTGTACCATCCATGTGATGGGCGAAGTGCCAGAGTGACTTGAAGGTACCTCACCCCGGGCCCTCACACTGCCCACTCGCGTGGGGAGTGTCCGGGTCACCGCGAGGGGGATGGACCAGGTGGCGACTGGCACAATGGGAGCGGCTGTGAGGAGCTGCGAGGCAGAGACCGCGCTCAGGTGACTGAGTCGGTTCATTGCTGTCACGCGGTTCTCTGCAGCTTCGCGCCACGCGCTGGGGCCTGTGACAGGCCGGGTAGCGTGAACTCACGCCTTACTAGGAGGATGAACGCGTTAAAGAAGCGGCATCCTTCGGCACACAGTGCGTTGCCTCTTTTTTGACTCCCTCCATCGTATCCAAGAGAGCTATGTGGCAGCGGCTGTCGTGCTCGGACTCGTCTGACAAGGTTGATTCACCACCTGGCCAGATCGTTTTGAGGGCTTGGTGCCTCGTGTGGATGCTGCGTTCTCTCACTCACTCTTTCCGCCTCAAAGTCCCTCTTCTTTATGTGCTAAACTGAGAAACGGGACGAGTGCATACTCGTAGGTGTCGTGGCGTGTTTGCTGTGGGGCTTGATGATGTGCACCTGCACAACGCGTGGGCGCGCTCCCCCCCCCAAAAAAAACAAGAACGTAGAGGAACTGATTTAGGCTTAGCGCGCACGCGTGGATGTGCACGAAACAAAAACTAGTGGTTTCAGCTCCCTCCATCCATGAAGTGTGTCCGACGCGCGTAGTCCGCTTTTGCCGCTGCGCTAAGTTCGTGCACTGGCGTGCGTGCCGTGAAGGCCACTGCCAGCGTGTCTCTTTCGGCTATACGTGGGCCTGAATGCTTTTGCAGCTCTTGCATATAATGCCCTTCTTACCCGATACTCGCGCGGTGTTCCTCCAACCTTTTGCATCACGTTACTCTTCGACGCCGTCTTGGGTACACACGCACACACGGATGCGTACGCGGCCATGTCCGCAGTGACGTGTCGCCCTGCTCTTCCTTCGAGTTAAGGCTCGTGGACTGCTCGTTCTCGTTTCCTCTGTGACATCTCTCAAGCAGACACTCACGAAGAAAGCTTACGTGCACCGAGAAGGCCCCGGGCTCAGTGGCAGCAGGTGGTGCGCGCGATATTTCTCCTCTGCACGGGCTCGCTCTGTACCGTGCACGCGCACATACAGGTGCTCGCAAACGTGCCGTCTGCCGTTTCCGATCTTGCTTGATTCTGTCAGCCTTGACGAGCACCTGATCTCGTCGCCACAGCTCTATACTTCATTGTCGTCTTGGCTTTAGACTTCACGCACGACACAACGTTGCACGCACGTAACATCATCCACGTTAAGGAACCCGGCAGTAACGAAAGCGCGGAGCACGCCAAAAATGAGCGAGACAGACAGCATGTGGCTCCAGAAGAGCATAACCCTACCTGACCCGATCCCAGAAGAGGAGGACAGGGCAGGCACACCGACAGCAGTGCTTGTCCCCGCTACTGCCGGCACGCTGCCATCCACCAACACTGAGGCGTCGCTGGAGGATGCCATGCCGCCTCCGGCTCCGCCCGCCTTGGAGAAGAAGACCGCCGCTGGAGTGGAGATTGACTTGACGAGGATGGTGCTGGACACGAGCAGCTTCCTGCGCGCGTCTGCGCAGCGCCCGTCCATGCGGTACCCGAGTCGGGCCTCTGTCTCCAACTCTGCGTTCATCTCGGCGCAGGAGTACGACGACCTGCGTGCGCGCTACAGCCAGGCGAAGCGGGAGCTGCTGAAAGTGTCCGACATTCAGAAGGACCTCGACTTTGCGCGTTTTGAGCTCACACGCTCCCAGGAGGAGATGAAGCTGCTGCGAGCGAGCAACCACAACCTCAAGAACGAGGTGGAGGAGTATGCGCAGCGGGCCGAAAAGGAGCACAAGGCGCGCATGTCTCTGGAGGCGAAGATGTCGGCCGAGGGCGCCACTCGCAGCGAGGAGGTGGAGTTCTTGAAGAAGACCATCGACGAGCTGCGCGAGGAGAACGCAAAGCGACTCGATTACATGACACAGCAGCAGGAGGATGAGTTTCAGGCGCGGCTGCAGTCCATGCGGGAGGAGCTGGCTGGCGCGGCAGAGGAGCTGGCGCGGCTCACCGCGGAGGCGACGCAGGCACAGAAGGCTCGCGAGCTGTCGGAGTCGAAGCTCACCGCCGCACTTACGGACTTGGAAAAGTCGCGTGCCGTGGTGGGCGATTGCAAGGCGCGAATCGATGCCTTGCAGAAGGAGTGCCATGCACTGGAGCAGCAGCACCGCGACTTTGTGCAGCAGCAGGAGCGACAGAATGCGACGTACCTCGAGGAGCAAAAGGCGCTCAACGAGGAGCGGGTGCATCAGGTGGCGGAGTCGAAAAATGCGGCTATCGCAGAGATGCAAGAGGAGCTGCATCTGTGGAAGGAGAGGACAAAGGCAACAGCAGAGGAGCTAGCCGCGGCACGCCACGCGGCAAGCCAGCTCCAGGACGACGTGAAGCAGCTGACTGCAGATCGTGCCAAGGAGGTGCGGCGCCTCACTGAGGAGCATCGTCTTGCTCTGTGCGAGCTCCAGCTCCAGATGGAGGCGGCGATCCGCGAGGCGCGGGGAAGCAAGACCTCCCTCGAGGAGGAGGCGCAGTCGCTACGCCGCCAGCTTGCGCAGGTGTCAACTGAGCTCTCAACCGTAGCTGGTGTGCTGGCGCAGCGGGAGCGGCAACTCGCCAAAGCAGAAGAAGAGCTTGTGCGCACCAAGGACCGCTGCGTTGCGGCAGAGCAGGAAAACGCCCAGCTGGCGAGCGAGGCGCAGCTGAACGCTGATGCGGCCGAGGAAGCCGCAGCGCGGGTGGAGCGACTAATGAGGCAGAACAGTGACATCGAGGAGGAGTTTTCGAAAGACCTCCGCGAGGCCAAGGATCGCATCCGCACCTTGGAGGCGACACTCATGCAAAGCAAAGGCGAGCTCTCGGCGCTTCGCAAAGAGCAGATCAAGTCCGCGGACGACGGCCTCGCCGCCACCCGCGACCATCGTGCACAGGCAGAGGCACTGATGGAAGAGTGCACGGCGCTCAAAGCACAGGCAGGGGAGCGCCGCCGCTTTGAGGAAATGGCGCGTGACTACTGCCAGCGCTTCGAGGCGGAGAGGACAAAGGTCGGCACGCTCGAAGCGGAGCTCAGCGCCGCCGTCGACAGATGCACCGCTGTGGAGGCGAAGCTGGAGGAGCTCTCGCGCCGCGTTATTTCGCAGGCAGTGTCGCGCTCACCGATGCAGACCCTGCACACCAACGCGACAGCCGCGTCGCTCTCCCGCCATGGCAAGCACCGCAGTCTCTCCTCCGGTCAATCGTACGCACCCACCGGCGGCAGCTCTATGAAACGCGCCCGCACTGAGGACGCACGCGTCTTTGCCATCAGTGGGTTTGACGGGAACGACGTCCTGCTCGCCGTGAAGCAGCTCCCAAACGTGGCGATAGCGGAGTGCAAGTCGAACATGCCGGTGCCGTCTAACCTCACCCACCTCATCACGAATGGCCAGCTCACAATCAAGCTTCTGACGGCGCTTGTGCGAGGCTGCTGGGTGCTGCCGGAGTCCTATGTGGTGGACTCCTTGAAAGAGCAGACGTGGCTGCGTGAAGAAGACTACGGCTTCCAGCACGAGGAACCGCCACTGCTGAAGAAGCGCATCGCCCTCACGGAGGCGTTCATGTCCTGTAAGCACTACAGCACCGCCAGTCTGTTGCTCAAGGAGGGCGGTGCGATCCTCGTCGATGACCCGGAGCAGGCGGACATTCTTCTGTGCACCAACGCCGAGGCACGCAGCACCAAAAACGGGTGGAACTGGGAAAAGATGGTGGAGATAATCTACCCGCTTAAGATTCAGTAGCCACAGCGAACAAAGGCTACGCACGGCGATGGCAGATCTCCGCACCCTCAACACGGAGGTCTTGAGAGTGTCCCTGGCAGACTCTCCTTTTGCATCCTCGTGCCGCCCGTTTCCCCACATGCGCCGCTGCGCAGCGAGCCCGTTCTTCAGGCGCGCGCCGTGCACGACACACATCATTTAGAGTATACTTCGAGGTTTTGTTTGTCCTCGACCAGATTCTGTTTTCCTAGATTCGTTTTCCGCCACACCTCGCCCACAAGTGCGGGCGCATGCATCTAATCATCCTGGCCGGCATCCGGGTGGCTGTCGCCTTCTCATTGACACGCCCTGTACCCTCTGGCCGCTTACCTATCCGTGTATGTTCGCGCATTCGCTTCGCTGCGCTTGTGATTTTCATGCACTACAGTAGATGTCCTTTTTTTCGCATGCTCTTGCGTCTGTGTCTGCCTGGATGCGCCGTCGAGCTATCACCGCTGGGATGGTCTCCTTCTTTTTTTTTTTTGATCTTTGTGGTCATCTCTCCTTCGTTGGTGCAGCGGCAAAGAGGAAGGAACGCAGACGGGGTGATGCTGATGGCGGGTTGCCGCTGCGCGCGCTTTCTCCTCAGCCTTTGCCCTTGTCATGCATGGGAGCTCCTGTGAGTGGACTAGTACCGATCGCCCAAGCAGCCGTTCTCAGAAAAACGCCGCCATCAGTCACGTCACAGTGCACTCCACGCGATATACTCCACAGTTGACTACACAAACACACCCACACGCGGGCACTAAGATGTGCTAGCCTTAAGTCTGCCATGAGCTCCTTTTGAGGTTTATGTTTTACCCTTTTCTACACTTGTTGGTGTCGCTGGGCGCGTCAGCGCCTTGCGCGGAAGCACGCGCACCAATACTCAGCGTAGGTGCGCGTGGACGGAAGCCCCGCGTGCGTTTCAGATCGACGCTGCGAAGCAGCATTGTATCGTTTAGGCTCGACTCTGTGATGACTCGGCCACGCAAGTGCCCGAGAGAAGAGGGAGTCTTCTCTTGCTCTCCCGGAAAAGCTGGACACACCACCCCTGCTGCGGCGACGAGGAGGAGCTGTGCACGCACGCTTTGCTGCCTAAGCTGCGCTGCGCTGGGGTATTTCGCTCCTATCGGCATTTTCTTACCACGCCGCCTTTGCTTTCACGTCTCCCACTCCTCCCTCGCTCCCCAGCGCGTGCACGCCCATTCGTAAAACAACTCGCACTCCTCCACGCGCTGTGCCTCTTTGATGCCCCCCCCCCCCCTGTACAGTGGTGATGCGGCTCAGCACCTCCGCCTCTCTCTTTGTTTGTTCCGTTTCCTCGCTTTCTGCTCCGTAGGGCGCTCGACGGCGTGGCGCGCACGCATCTCGGCACGAGCCATGTCCGCCGATAAGAAGGCGAAGGCCAAGCAAGCCGTCCACGATGCGACGGCGGCAGTGTCCGAGAAGCTAAGGGGTCACGTGCCCATTTTAACCCTCCTGCGGTATCGCTCTCCCAGCGAGTGGTTTGCCGTCGTTGTCGGGAGCATTGCCGCCTTCTGCTCGGGCGGCTCCACGCCGCTTTTCATGTACTTTTTCGGACGGATGACGAACAGCGCGTACGACGACGAAGCCGCACCAAAGGTGACGCGCAGCTTTGCGATGTTGATGGTGTGCATCGGCATTCTTTCCATGGTGCTTGTCTTCATTAAGACTGCCACGTACCAAGTGACCGCGACGCGCCTGGTCGGCCGCATCAAGTGCGCCTACTTCTCCGCTGTCGTCAACCAGGACATCGGCTGGCACGACGGGCGCAAGCCCGGCGAGCTCATTTCTCGCCTGACCGGAGACACGCGTGTCATCCTCAACGGCGTTAACGACCGCTTCGCCAGCTGGATTGAGAACCTCGGCACCGGCCTCATCGGCATCGTTTTTGCGTTCATCGCGAGCTGGGAGCTGACGCTGCTCATCATGGGCTCGCTCCCGCTCATTGCGGTGGCGGTGCACTTTATCACTGCCGCGTCCTCCCGCCACGTGGCTGTGACGCGCAAGCAGTATGCGGTGGCGAGCGCCATTGCGCAGGAAGTCATGCAGAACATCAAGACAGTGCAGAGCTTCAACCGCGAGATGCATGAGGCGGAGCGCTTCTCAGAAACGATAGTGGGCTCGCGCAAGGCCGGCATCAAGAAGGAGTTTCTTGTGGCGATGGCCGGCGGCTCCGTGATGGGCATCATGCTCTGCGTCATTGGGCTCGCCTTTATCCTTGCTGCGTACCTTGTCCACAGCGGCCGCACCGACGTGGGCTCCGTCTCGGCGGCCTTTCTGACGGTGATGTACGGCGCCATGGGTCTTGGGCAGGTGTTCCCAGCCCTCATGTCCTTTGTGGAGGCGCGCACAGCAGCGTACCCAATCTTCGCGACCATCGATGAGCAACCGACGATTGACCTGCACGGGCCTGGCAGGGAGGCGACGTTTTGCCGGTGCATTGAGGTGAAGGATGTCACCTTCGCCTACCCGACGCGTCCAGACCAGCTCATCTTTAGCGGCTTGAGCGCGACGATTAGGAAGGGCGAGAAGGTCGCCTTCTCTGGTTCGACAGGGTGCGGCAAGTCAACGATCATCAGCCTCATCCAGCGCTTCTACGACCCCACGGAGGGTTCCGTCACCGTGGATGGGCAGGATCTCCGCGACTTGGACCTCAGGTCGTGGCGCAAGCGCATCGGCATCGTGTCGCAAGAGCCCAACTTGTTCTCCGGCTCCGTGCTAGACAACGTCCGCATGGGGCGGCGCAGTGCCACCTTTGAGGAGGTGGTGACGGCATGTAAGCAGGCCCGCATTCACGACACGATACTGACCCTGCCACGCGGCTACGACACCAGCGTTGGTTCTCTGGGCAGCCAGCTGAGCGGTGGGCAAAAGCAGCGTCTCGCCATCGCCCGGGCCGTCGTGCGCGGTGCCGACATCCTCCTCCTGGACGAGGCGACCAGCGCGCTGGACCGAAAGTCCGAGGTGGAGGTGCAGCGCGCCATAGACGATCTCACGGAAAATAGCAAAATGACGGTGATCACGATTGCGCATCGGATGGCTACCATCTCGAACATGGACTGCATCTACTTCCTCGACGGCTCGCGCGACGGCGGCAGCTGCATTGTCGAGTGCGGTACCTATGACGAGCTCATCCGCATGAACGGCCGCTTCGCCTCGATGGTGATGATGCAGAACCCTTCCACGGGAAACCTGTGTACTGTGGTACACGACACGAGCTTCTACCTCTACCCAGGAGCCCTCGAGAAAAGTACAGGGGGCAGCGTCTCGACCGAGGACAGCTACAGCAGCAACGACTCGTGGGACTCCAACTGCAACGGCTTCTACGAGGATGACGACCGGGGGAGCCAGTATTCCCACGTCGACGACGTCCCCTTCATCCACCGCACCGATTGGGAGGAGCGAAAGACGAGCGTGTCGATTTGGCGCATTATGAAAATGACGAAGAGTCGCTGGTGGGCGATTGTGCTGGGGTTTCTGGGCTCCATCATCACGGCTATCGTCTTACCTTGCGTCAGTCTCATGATTACCCAGCTCATCAACACTCTCGGCACCTACCGCCTGTCGCAAGACACAACGCACATGCAGCGACAGATAGCCTTGTACGTGATTCTGCTGATTCTTTTGGGCGCTGTTTACTTCCTCGGGAGTGTGCTTACGGGCTTCTACGGCTACGCTGGTGAGTACCTGACCTGTGAGCTGCGCTCGATCCTGTTCCAGCAGATTCTTCGACAGGACCAAACCTTCTTTGACATGCCTCGCCGCGACCCCGGTGCGTTGGCGGCCCTTCTCTCTGGCGACTGTGAGTCGGTGCACCAGCTTTACGGCCCCACGCTCGGCTCCCGTCTCCGGTCTGTCTGCGCGTTCGCCGGCGGTATTGCCATCGGCCTCATAATGGAGTGGAAGGTGGCGCTCGTGTGCCTGGCCACTATGCCGCTCTTTGTTGGCAGCATCATCGCGCAGCAAGTGTTCTTTGCCGACTCTCAAGGTGTTCGCGAGAGTGGCATCGACACGGTGGTGAGCGAAGCCCTCGGCTCGATCCGCACCGTCACCTCCTTCAACATGCAGGATCGAATGATCAAGGAGTACAAGCGCACTATCAACGTCGCGGAGCAGACCGCCGAGCGCCGCGCCGTTCTCGTCAGCATCCTCGTCGGTGCGACGGAGATGACACTCATGGGTTCGATGGCTCTTTCTTTTTGGTACGGAGGCACTCTCATTGAGAAGGGCGAGACGCACTTCAGCAACGTGTTGGTCGCTGCCATGGCCGTCACCATGGGCTCGACGCTGGCAGGGGCGGAGGCAGGCAGCTTTGCGACAAAGTTGCGCGATGCGCGGCTGTCATCGAACCGTGTCTTCTCCGTCATTGACCGTGTGCCGGCGGTAGACAGTTATGAGTACGGCAAGGCCAACGTTGAGGAGCAGATAGGCATCGAATTCCACCACGTCGGCTTTACGTACCCGGCGCGGGAGGGGGTGAAGGTGCTCAACGACGTCTCTCTCAAGTTTCAGGCAGGTTCGTCGAACGGCCTCATGGGACAGACCGGCTGCGGCAAGTCGACCATTGTGCAGATTCTGGCCCGCTTCTACCCGATCTCGACGGGCAAGGTGCTCATCAACGGCGAAGATCTCAGCTCTCTCGACCTCGTCACGTGGCGCGACCAGCTCAGCATTGTATTGCAGGAGCCTTCGCTGTTCAGTGGCACCATTCGTGACAACATCAAGTACTCTCTGCCGGATGCCACAGAGGAGGAGGTCATTGAGGCAGCAAAGATTGCCTGCATTCACGACGACATCATGAACATGGAAAAGGGCTACAACACGGAGGTGGGCTACCGGGGCCAGCAGCTCAGCGGCGGGCAGAAGCAGCGCGTGGCCATCGCCAGAGGCGTTCTTCGCTGCCCGAAGCTGTTGCTGCTCGATGAGGCTACCAGCGCCCTCGATAACACAACAGAGGTGCGGGTGCAGCGCAACCTGGACGAGTTCCAGCGCCGGTTCGGCGTCACCACGGTCGCCATCGCCCATCGCTTGGCGACCATCCGCCACAGTAACCAGATTGTGCTGTTGGACAGTGGCAAGATCATCGAGCAGGGCACACACGAACAACTCCTGGCGCAGGACGGTGAGTACAAATCTCGATGGGAGCTAGCCCACACGTGAAGAAAGCGGTGCAGGCTGTGCCCTCCCGAAGGCCAGCTCCATCACTCTCCTGTTGCTCTTTACCGGGGCAGTCTGATGCCTCTGCTCGCATCGTTTTGCCCTCTGCCCCTCGTGCTCTGTAGTGCACTCCACTAGACGTAGATGATGTGCGTTCGCGCGTGTCGCTCGCTGTCTCCCGCTGTCGTCTCTTGAGCTGCTTTCTTTTGGACTGTTTTGTGTCTTGCCGCTGACATTTGTGCCATCGTGTCTCTGTGCGGAGAAGACGGCAATGGGTAGGACCCACCGCACCCTTTTTGCTTTGTGTTTGTGCCGTGTCCTCGTTCCCGCGTCTTTCTCTTCGTGTTTCCTTTTTGTGTCGAGATGGCTGTCATGCGTGCTAGCTCCTCACAGCCCCCCCCCCTCCCTCCCTCCCCTCTACCGCCCTCTCTTGACGCCACCTCTGCGTTGTCTGTTTTCGTTGTCTTCTGCGTCTGCATTCGCCATTGCCTCCTCGCATTCTGAAGCGCGTCAGCTTCTTTGTAGCTGGTGGGTCTGTGGCTCCTGCGTTGCTTCATCTGTTCCTCCTGCCGTGACTGCTCCGTTGTGGGCACAGACCGTCGAATTCTTTTTTCTGTTCTCCGTTGTACTCCTTTTCCGGGCTCCCTTTGGATGTGCACACACGACGGCGGTACCATCTCTCACTTCTGGCCCCCGCTGTGGTCGGCTGACCCCCTTTTGTAGTGTTTATCTTGGCCCTGTGCTTTTTGTGTGTCTACAGCATCCCCAATAACTGATCCGTTTTCGGTTCTACATGTATCGTCTATGAGAGCTGTGCCGGCGGCCTTCACGACGGACACGCACACAACAGCGACCGAATGGATGCAGAAGGATCCGGCTTTCGACTAACACGCAGTGTACACAAACACACACATACACATACAAGCATAGCCTTGCTTTGACACTTCGCGCGATGGCCATTTACGTTTACTTCTCCACCTCCGCGCGCGACCCCTCGCCTCACCGCCGCGATGTACCGTGTCTGTAGGTATGTATATCGTTCACCGAGTAACGTTTCGCTCACAGGCGCCAGCAGGGAGGAGGAAGAGTTGTTTTCTATCTGTTATACACCAGCTCGCGTCGTGCGTCAGTGTAGGCTACGAGGTCTTGTGAAATCAGAAGTATGTACTCATAACCGCCTGCACGAGCATCTGTGTATCTGCGTCTGCCTCTGTGGATGTGTCTCTTCGGATATGGGGGGAGGGTGTGTTTGCTCTCGCACCTCGCCACAGGCCCGCATGAAAACGACGCGCATGCCATCCCTCGTCTCATTCCCGCGCCATCATGCTCTCTCCCAGCCCTTTCTCATCATAGAAACACGCGCGAACCAAACAGACTGTGATGTATACTATTCGTTACACGTGCGTTCTCGAGGAACAGGTGGAGGGCGCGCCCTGCCGTCTCTGCATGCATGCTTTGCATTTTCGCAATTTTCGCTTTCATCTTTTTTTTTTTTTTGGGGGGGGGGCGGGGGGAGGGGGAGGCGTCTTTCCTTTTCATGTCTTCTCACGTGTCTAAGGCCTGAGGGCCACGTCCTGCACCGAAACGTTCGACGATTCGCAGGCGTATGTGCACAGTCCCTTGTTTTCCCTATCAAACATTTGTTTGCAGCTCACATGGCCGTTGCTCCTCCTCGTGTTCATGTCTCCCCTTTTGAGTTTACCACGAACGTATTCACCCACCCACCCACACACACCCATGTGCAACTCGTCTCTCTCCCTCGATGGTGGGTGTTTTTGTTTTCAGAGCCCCTTTCGTTGACGCGAGAAACGAGGGACTTGCAACAAGCGTAGAGAGACATCAGCGCTCGCAACGTTTTAGAGCGCGCCAAACCGCCTGCTGTGTTGGGGCACCCGGTGCTGCGGTGTGTGCCCTCCATCCAGTGGATGCCCAATTGCTCCTTATCACTCCGTTTCCGACAATCTGGTTGATCATCTCATCTGTTTGTATGTGTGCATGCGCGTTCACGTTTCTTTCAAAGCCGGCGACAAGAGCGAAAGAGGGAAGGAGGATCGCCAAACGATGCGGCGATGAGGAGTCACTCAACGTCCTCTCCGGCATTCGAAGGGCATGCTTCCGCAACCGTTTCTCGTGACCGCGTTTAGCTCTTCTTCTCATTTCAGATGGCGAGGAACCGAGTCACATTATAGGTGTTCACTGCTTTCTTATTTTTTCTTTGTGCTCACACACTTTGCCGCCTTGCGTGCTCGCACCAATCGTTATCCCTCATGTAACGGAAAAAGCGGGATACGTGTGTGTGCCCCCCACCCCCTCTCCCATTCGAGCGTAGTGTTATCGAGGGCGCGAGTGGGGAGCACAGGCCAGATCGGTTTACGCTTCCACGGAAATGTGACGCCCGCCAGTTTGGCCGCGTTGGGGATACACATTCGAATGCATCCCCTGTCTCTTTGGTAGACATTTTCTCTCCTCTTTTATTTGTTGCCGGTCCTTTGCTTTCCCTGCCACTCTCCCCGTAGGCTGCCAGTCAGAGGGCGCATATGGCGGTCTAAACGCGGCCGTACGGAGACTTGACAGTTTCGTGACTCCTGCTTCTGTGAGCCATCCGCCGTATCTTCTGCGAAGGTGCGCAGGCTGGTGACGACACGTGTGCCCCTGCTAACCGCTGCCCCTGCATGGCGTAGCCGTCATTCCCCAGGCGTACGTATGTCAGCTGGTCTGGTCGCATCGGTGCATTGAAGTACATGGGTGTAGGTGTGATCGTGGATAGTGTGGGGATGACATAGTAGCACCTGGTGCTCTGTATCGCTCATTCTGCAGTTGTTTCCCTCGGCTTCATCCTCTTACGTGGCTGCTATCCTGCTCCTCTCCCCTGCTTTGCCCTCTGTTTCGCTTTCTACGTCTTGGGCATGCGCTTCTTTGTCTAGTTGCCACTGCTGGCGCTTGTGTGGAAGTGGTGCCCGCTCTTCATCCTGTGCTGGTCTGTGTTTTGCTCTCATTTTTTTCCCTTGTTGGTGCTGGGGGTGGTGTCGGTCGTGGCATGTGTACAGACCTACGTCCCTGTGCCGCAGGCGAGTTGGGGGCGTGCGCATACACACATGCACGCTGATTGGTCAGCTCACTGAGGGGTGCACTGCTTATGGTCCCTTCGCTCTTTTTGCGCACGTCATTGTGGATGGGGTTCTGTTGTATTAGGGGAGCGCCTCCTTGTTTCCCTTGGAGGGTGCGCTGTGCTTGGTGGGTGCTTCTCTCTCTGTCTTGCACACATGAGGTGCGGCGTTTTCCTTCCGTCTCGCGTGCGTGTACCTCTCGAGGAGATCTGAATGGACGTGGAACTGATCGGTTGCGCCAGTGAGTGCAAGAGAGTGGGGAGGGAGGGCGTGTGCGTGGGTGTGCGAGGCGACACATCAGCTGGTAAGCACGAGCACAACAACACAAACAGAGATCCTTGAGAGAGCACGTTTAGCACTCATAAAAGAGAGTCTGTGTGGCCACTCGATTGAGCGCACGCTTGCTGTGTTCCCTCCCCCCTATCTCACGCAGGAGACAGTTGTGTGGCCGCGGGTAGAGGTGGTAAGAGAATTCTATTCACTCAGCGCCCTTTGCCCTTCAAAAGCATACAGGAAGCGCTCTGCTGCCTTTCAGCGCTCCTATCCCCCCTCTTCTTCTCATGCAGGTCATTAAAGGTGAGGTGCAGGGTGAGAGTGATGAGAAAAAGGCGCCTCCTCCTCGGGTGCGAGCTCTCGTATCAGCCCTTACGCTTCGCGAGTCACGTCAACGCTTGACCGCCTCGTCAAGACGTGTGCGAATATGCCTGCTTTTTTTTTCTTCGCATCCTGTTTCCCGACTCCTCAATTTCCGTCTCTGTCTCTCTTGTACACGTCCCCTTTTATCTGTGCTTCTCTCCTTTCCCTCTCTCCCGTCTTCTCCAGACTGCTCACCTTGTGCGGATCGCTGCGTTGTGCTCTCTTTCCTCTTCGGATCCTCATCTCTTCCCTTTACTTCACATTCCAGGGCGTCACTACTCTCCACACGCCGAGCTCGTTTCTGTTTCCGTGGCACACCGGACAATCGAAAAAGAAGACGAAAACGCACACACCTGGCGCGCTTTATCTCCCACAGGCAACAGAAGAAGCGTAAGCGAAGATGATCTCTCAGTGCTTCTACCTGGCGGCGCTGATCACCACCGCCATGACCATCACAACATCGAATGTCACCTTCTACCAAGAGGGCCTTTCCACAAGGATAGATGGCACACCCGTTGTCGTCCGCAACATCGCCCCGGATTGGATTGAAACGGCGGCGATGACCGTCAACTCGACAACGAAGGGGCTGGCCGTCGTGTTCGCGGATCCGCTTCGCGCTCATGTGACGGCGGATGTGGCAATCGGTGATTCTGCGACCCCTGTCGCCGCAGATGTCAATGTGTCCATCTACGGAGCGTTCAACATCTCCAAGATCCCTCACGACGAGGAGTGCCGCACCCAGTCATTCGTCATGAACTCTTGCAACGTCTACATGAGGGTCAGCGGTACTGTGGACACCGTCGCCCAGCTACCGGGTGACGAGCAGAACATTTGCGACGCCGTCAGCCGGATCACCCATGATCTCATCACCCCTCTGGCGTTCATTCCCTACCCTCCTCTTGTTGATGGCGCGACGGATATCGCGAAGTCGACCTACCTCATGAAGTACCGTTTGGTCAACGTCCTCTCCCAGAACACCGGGTTGCCCGTGGAGGCGCACTTCGTCCGCAAGAACGTTTTGCGAGTTGCCTTTGGCTCATTTGTCCGCACCAGCATTCTGTTCGACTCCGCCTACGACTACGACGTGGATGTGCTGAACGCCATGGCGGTGCTGTCGCGGTGGGCCACAAAAAAGCTCAACATCTCGATTGACTCCGAGAACAGCGCAACCACAAAGATCCCGTTTCGCGGCGGTGCTGTCACGGTCCCGACGCTGCGCAGCATTGTCCGTCAGGCGATCCACGAGGACGCGTTGGCGACGCTGCGGACACTGGTGCCGCGTGGTGCTTCCGTGTCCTACGATGTTGTCATCAACGACTTTCAGTGCAAGCTTTTCAACACCATTTGCTCCGTTCCTGTGTCGAACGGCGTGCAGGTGATCAACACCCGGTTCAGGGGAATGGGTGACCTCGGCGCGATCCTGGACAACACAGCCAGTGTCTCGATGGATGCCCTGCTGACCAACATCACGACAGTGGCGTTCAAGCTCATCGGTAGCACCTTTGGTGACCGCATCTATCTACCTGTATTCTGAGGGGGCTCATCGCTCTTTCCTCGGTGCGGCTATGTGGTGTCACTATGACAGGGCGGAAGGTACGCACGACAGGTGCCTGCCAAAGGCGCTCCTTTAGCCCGTCAGCGAGGCGACGGAATGCCTCCAGACTCCACAACGACCCTTGCGAGCCCTCGCCGGCCTTGTCGCATGCGTTACTGTCGTGCAGATAGCCGTGGGATACACTCTCTGTGCCCTGCAGTCCTCTCTCCCCCTCTTTTGGCAACCGCACCTCCTTTTTTTTTCCTTCCGGCTTCCTGACTTTCCCCCTAAGTGTTTTGCCTTTTGCTCTCTCTTGTGTGTGTGGGTGTGTGTGTACGCGATTCTGTGCGCGTTGACCACCACGTGGTGAAGGTTGAGGATGGCCCCCTTCTCTCGGACTGTATCGGACGCGAACACCTGCACAAACAGTGTGCAAGTGCCCCCCTCCTTCCGCCACCACCACCACACACACACACACACACACACTAAAAAGTGTCTCGTTTTGCTGTGTGCACAGTTCCCCTCTCGCCCTCACCTGATCGTTCCCAAGGTACGGTTCACGGAGCCCTGTGCTGGACGGTGCGTTCACGCGTACCTGTCAACGAGTGGATGCGCATCCTCCTTTGTTCCGTGCTGTTCTACGGGTTTTCTTGAATGGTGTTAGCCCTGGTGCAGCTCCTTGCGTGCGAGCATGTGTGTGCGCAGCAGCGTTTGTGTTTGCAGAAAGATCTTCTCCCACGTTCTTTTCTTTTTCCACCTGCCTCATCTTTTTCTTTCTGGCTATTCATTGTTATGCACATTGGCCGCCATGTCCGCCTTCTAGTGGGACGCGGAGCAGGAGCACGGGTGACCAACACTAACATACACACGTGTTTGCACAATACCTCTTGTGCTGCCGCACGACAATGGCACCCGTATCGCTGCTGGCGCTTGTCTGATATGCATTTTCGTTTTCCCATCGCCCTCCTAATCTCTCTCTCTCTCTTCCTCTCGTAGATTCGGTTTTGCAGTATTCTTCTCTTTCACACCTACTGGTTTCTGCCATTCGGCTCTACTCCCTTCTTTCTTCTATTGTGTCCACAGCACCCACACACACCCTCGTAGGCACACGCGGAATCGGAAAGGGTCCCTCTCATCTCTGGGAGGCGTTGTGTGTGTTTGCATTGAGCCCCGGCCTGCTAGCCCCCATCCCAACGCCTCAGCACACGGCGTTGATGCGTTTCGCAGCTCGTTTGCTGTATGCAAATGCGTCTCCGAGACACATGGGCGGGGAGTGGCAGACGTCGTATCGGCGTCGTGCACAACGTGTACAGGATGGAGCGACCGGGCCGCGTGTCGCTGTGCGAGACAATCTGCCCCTGTGCCCTCTATTCGGCTAGGTTTCTCTGTGATCTCACGTCATATGCTCATCCTACACCATCACAAGCCGGCCAAACGCGCAGCGGGTGCGTATGGAATTCAGCGATGCGAACCTCATTGCAGCTGTGAAGATGTGCAAGCTATCTACTCAGTGCTTGGGTGGGTTCACCGGGTAGGGGGGGGGGGCGCACAGATTTCTCTCCGTAGGCTTGCGCACGGTGCACGCAATCTCTTTTCACAACCCTCCTCTCCTATGCTGAAATGTCGCCCATGCCTGTCACTCTCTTCGGTGGCCTCTATCTTTGTCTGTTCTCTCTCTCTCCCAGGGTTTTTTGCGCGGCCTGCGCAGAAAGCCACCTTTCGTGCAAGATCGGCTCTTGTCGTCTTCTTTTTCTTGTCCACATCAACCATCCGTAGACACACATAAGAAGTGCACGCTTGTGCTTTTCCACCGTCTTCGAAGCCACTCCCGCTGCCTTTCTCGTAGAACTCTCTCTGCTTCTGTGGCACACTCATCGATGTAGTTGTCTCGCTCCCACGCAGTCACCCGCACGCGACCACGCGGCACCGCTGTTTCTATGTGGTGACTCTCTTCGCCACTGTCGTCTCCTTGACGCTTTCGAGCGTCACCTCATCCCCCGACAGGATGAACCCCTCGCTTGTCGCAGTGAGCCTAGGGGATTGCAAGCTTATCCAGGGTTAGTGCACCACTAATGCACGCGTCGCCATTCGCGGGACCAACATGAAGGTGCAGACGACGGACGTGACACTGGAGACAAGCTGTACGAGGACGGGCATCCTGTTCTTCACGGTGACGGTGCCCGCCGGTCAGAACGGCTCCGCGACCGCAACGAGTCCGACGGATATCTCCGTGTCAATGTACTACCAGGAGCTCATCTGGGTCCGCGCCCTCTCGCAGGCAATTTCTATCCCCGCGCTGACATTGTTTGTGGCCGAGAAGGCGGTGCAGGTCTCTATGGATTGTTTCCTGCGTTTCCGACTTCCACGGCGAGGGGCAACTGCTCATGCGCGGCGAACGATGCAGCCGCCGGCTTTTGCGGAGCTTGCAAAGAAACGCCTGTGCGACACGACAAACTCAAACAGCATCAGGACAACAGCCGTCGGCTTTATGGATAGCGCGGCAGTGGTGCCGACGTCGGCCAACCTGATGGAGCGAGTTCGGGTGAAGATGGCACAGGATGCGCTCCAAACGTGCGTTCCGGCGGGTGCGTCATTCGCGAACGACATCATTGTGCACCACTTCCGGAGCATCCTTTTCAACACGAACTGTTCCATCCTTCCTGGAGGCGACGCTAAAGGTGATGGACACCCATGTCGTTGCCGCTGGTGAAGCCAGCCTTGCGCTGTGCGACGGCGCAGGTGCTACGGTGGATGATGTACTGAAAAACTTCACCGCCACCGCAGTACGGTCCGCGAGCGATAGGGCCAGCAGTTATCTATGCCTGTCGCCGACGTCAGTGGCAGACTCCTTTTTTTTTTTGCGTTTCTATCTTGTCTTCTGCTTTCCGATTTTGGCGTACAACAACGATAGGCAGACATGTCGCAGTTCTGCATGTGGTGCTGCTCTTCCTCCGTCCTTGGCAGCGCGTAGTCTGTCTTGTTCAAACACCAAAGAGGAAACTCACTAACACAAGGACGCTCGCTCTCTCTCTTTCTTTTTTTGTTTGTGCTGTGTTTGTGTTTGTGTGTATGTGTGTGCTCGCGAATAGGGTGCCGGTGGGGTCGCCGTTCATCTCATGGCGAGACGGTTTTTTTCCACACCACGTGCTGCTCCTGCATCGGCTACTTCATACGTGTCTTTTGCTCGTTTTTACTTTGTGTAGGTGCCCCTGTGCGCGTGCATATTCGAGTCACATGCATTGCATCTGATGGTGGCGCTGCGGGCGGGTGGCAAGGTTTCCTCCCCTGTGCACTGCAGTAGAACGCGTGCAGACTTTAGCGACCAACAGAGACTGCCCTCTATCAGCCTCCGGGTCTGCAGGCTTTCCAGCGGCGCACGCTATCTCGCCTGCGGTTGTATCACGCCGCACCCAAAATCAACTAACGCATGTGAGCATCGAAGTGGCAGCGTTCCTTCTCTCCTGCAGTTTTGATACTCTCTCTCTTGCCTGATATGCAGGCCTGCAATGCCGCGTTCACAGCGCCGTCGGTGACTTTAAGAGGCGGAGGGGGTGTCTTCGTGGGCGCGGGATGCGACATGTGTGAATGGTGATCGCAGGGCGGGAGGGGGAAGGAGAGGTTGGCAACGGGACGTGAGGTGGCCAAAAAAATTCACACACCCGGGCTACTGCCTCTTGTTTTTATTTTCTTGCCTCCCCACGCGCCCATGAGCGCTGGCCGCCGCTCAGCTTCACGATATCCTTTCCCGTGTATCATCACCTGCCTGGCCTCTCCGCCCCCCAATACGCAGGAGCGGAGTGAGCTCGCTGCCGTCTAGTACGCCTGCATCCTGTGTGGTGTTTCGCAAACCTGCAAGTTCCGCGACGTCAAAGGTGTCTTTGCTTTTCATTCTTGCCAGGCAACCACCTCTCTCGGTCTCCTGAGATGATGAGCAAGAGTCGCTCTGAGCGAGGCACACCCTGGAAAGCATGACGAGGCTCTTCTCTTTGAACGCCTTGCCTCGTGGATTTCTGTCTCAAGAACACGCGTCTTTTTACAAAAGCGCAGCGAGCGTCAGGTGCGCCGCCCCCTCTCTGCTGCCGAATAAAAGCATTGGACACGTCCCCCTGCACACCGCGTGCGCACGACGCTGCAGGGGGCGCCGTAGCTCATGGGTGGATATCCTGTTAGAGTGCCTTTCTGAACTACCTCTCTCTTTTTATTCTCAATCGTTTCTTTCATGCTCTTTTTCCGACGTCGGCAACGTCTGTTGCCCTCGGACGATAGGCGGTGCCTGTGTGCATGTGCACCTCGATGAGTCTGTGTGCAGCCGTGGGCATTGGCTCTTGTGTTTGGTACGCCCCCATTTTGCTGTTACACTGCCCACCGGGCTTTGTTGTGCAGTGCAGCTCTCCTCTGTTTGCTTTTTTCAGGTCAGCACAGGCATTCTTGTGAACCGAGGCCCTCTAGACAAGCGTCAACGACGTCCGTCTTGTGATACAATTTTTGTTTTGTTGCACGTCCCCCCCCTCCCCAATGCCGGTGTGTGTGTTTGTGCGAGCGTGTGCATACGTGGATATGTCTGCATGTGCTCTCCCGCGCACAGTCATACAGACGCCGAATCGCATGCACGTTGCTCTGGTCGCCAGCAAAGGGAAACCCCTGCTTCCGTGGCCACGGTTAGCTTCAGCAGTGTATGTGTTGACGATGGTGCCGACTGAAAATCAACGAGACTGAAATAAGAGCTCGAATAACCTTCACACGTCTCACCAATGAAATCCTTCATGTCCGCGCGCTGACCTCTACCTCTGTCCTTACCTCTGTCGATTGCAGCGCCGCGAGTCGCACTGTTCTGCTTACGTTTAGCTCTCGTGAAGAACCTCCCCCGCGCCCGCCCACCACGCCCGCATCCGCATCGTATGAGAGGCAGAACCTCCCAAGACCCCATCGCAAGCATAGCTAGGAACCCCAAAGCCAAAGCGAATTGCCAAGCCTCCGGAGTTGCTCCCCGGACATGGAGGAGCTTGTGTCCACAACTGTCCCCCGGTGGCCGGGTGGGACCCCCCTCCCACAGCCATGTTGCCGGCCATCTCCTGTACGCACGGATATGTCTGCGGATGCCTACCCCTATGTAACCCCTCTTACCCTCTCTTTTCCTGACCTTTCCCTGTTTCCTCCGAGACGACGCTGCGAAACAAGTCCACACAAAAAACAAAGTCTGTCCGTAATCCTCTCTCCTCGCACCTTCCCTCACTCCGCTCACTCCCAGACGCGCCAGGGGAAAGATGCGCACAGGACTCAGGGGTGATCGTAGACCAAGCACAACAAACACAAACACAAAGAAAAACAAAACAAGAAAAAGAAACCAACAAGCGGGCAAGGTCTGTCGAGAAGGTCGTATTCTCATGCACAGACATGACGGGGAGACCACGTGGTCTATATATGCCTTGCACATGCAACAATGCTGGCACTGCTTTCTCAAGCTCCGGGGCTGCGGCTTCGTTGCAGTAACGCATAGCGTAGCCGGAAATGCATCTCCTCTGCGCCTTGACGGCACTCCTACATCCCTCCTCTACATCTTTCGACACTGCGGCTCTCTCTGCTTCTCCGGCCTCCTACACACCTCCCGTACGAGCTCGGGTTTCCTCTTGCCGCTCAAACTCTGAGACGGTGCTACTGCTGTTGCTGCTACCCCGCTCCCCCTGCCCGCTGCTGCGAAGCAGCGAACTACGCGATGGACCTTCTCTTGTGCGCCGGCGCATCGTCCGCCTTTATCGCTGCCTTTTACGTCTGGCCGTGTGAGCGGCGCTTTGTTCTCTCAGGCTTGGGGTCGCTGTGCGCCGCTGCACGCGACCCGACCGTCTATGTCGATCGCGACAGCGATGAATCGATTCGTAGACGCACGATCTCGTTTGGCATGTGCTGCCTTGTCAGTGGTGCCTACCTTGCATTCGGTGCGTCGCCGCCTCGTACCGCCCAGCGGCAGAGCAGTTTGCTGCGTCCAATTATCCGCTCTTCCGTGTCGACACTGCTGCTGTTTGCGGGACCCATCGCGGAGGCGTGTCACCTCGCGACCTTCGACACACCCGAGAGCACGTTGCTGTTATGGCGAAACTATGTGATCTGCCCGATTGGGGAAGAGCTGTTCTACCGCGGCGTTCTCTTCTCGCTTCTGCACCGCCGTTCCTCTCCAGCGCGTATTCTCGTTTCAGCCTTCCTCTTTTCGCTTTCCCATGTACACCACCTTGTTTCCATGGCATGTGACGCGTACAGAAACTGCGAGGACAAAGGCGTGGCTGGTAACGACCGCGACGAGAAAGAGCTTGCGTGCTGGAGCTCAGCGGGGCACACCATGTGCGGCATCTTTGTCTTTACCGCGCTATTCGGCCTTCTTAGCGGGTACTATTATGAGCATGTGTGTGAGGGTAGCATTGTCGCCATCGCTGCAGCCCACGCCCTGTGCAACGCCATTGGCCCTCCCAAGTTCATGGTTCTGCGGAGCTGTCACTGCACTGTACGTGAGAAGGTGGCAAGCGCAGCCATCTATGTCGCTGGTATTGTAGGGTGGGCTTGGACGCTGTTGCGCTACTGAACCCTTTCGCCCGCGAATACCGATCGATTGTCTTTGCTAGCTGCTCCGCTGAGAAACACCAGAACAGTGTAGCGCTGCTCCTACAAAAACGCGCTTTTTACAATAGTCTGATTAGAGCGAAGGAGGATCCGCACTGCACGGGTGCACGCGCCGCGTCGCTGACTTCACCTTGCGCGAATGTAGCTTGCATCCATCCCTCCTGTTGTGGAGTGCCAGGATCCTTGAGGTTCCCCCCACCCTCCTCCCCCTCCATCATGTTACCTGCACCGCTCGGCTTTGCCCTTCACTGTCTTTGCGCTTGCCTTGGGAAAAAGAAATACGTGCAGTTTGTGGTTCATTGTCTCCGTGTACGTTCCCCTTGACACTCGCATCGTGCAACAGCAGTTCTCCCTCTTGGACGTGATTTCCCAACCTGCTTCCCTCCCGTGGTGGAGCTGCGCGTGCCGGCAACATGAGCTCCTTCGCGCCCAACGTGAAGATTTGCGAGGACATTTCCGACATAAGCTCGACCGCGCGCGACATCATCCTCGCCGCGATCGACGCGCGCGTAGACAAGTCTGCACCGGTTGTGCTAGCGCTGTCTGGAGGCTCCACCCCTAAGCGGCTGTACGAGGAGCTCCACGAAAAGGATCTGGCTCTGCTGCAGCAGCACGCGGTGCAGTTCATTCTGGGCGATGAGCGCCTCGTCGCGACAGACGACGAGCAGAGCAACTTCTCCATGGCGACGAAAGCGCTGCTGCGTGATGTGCCAAGCAGCGATGTCATCGCAATCGAGCCGAGCGCCGCGCTGGCCACGTCGAAGGACGAGAAGGGTGGTGTTGACGGCGCTTGGGCTGTCGCACAGGATTATGAGATAAAGCTCCGCGATCGCCTACCATGCACGCAAGTAAACGGTACAGATATGTCTGTTCCTGTGGTGGATATTGTGCTTCTCGGATTCGGCGCAGACGGCCATACCGCCTCCATCTTTCCGGACTCTGTGGCAGCCACGGATGAGGACCACGTCGTCTCGGTCAGCTTTCCCAGCCCGACCATGAACCCCCAGGTCTGGCGTGTCACGCTCTCAAAGACTGTGATTCAGCACGCCAAGCACGTTGTCGTGCTCGCCTGCGGCAAGGACAAAAACTGGGTTGTGCACGGTGTGCTTGCCGAGGCGCCGGCGGGGCCTCTGCCGGTATCGCGGTTTCTGAGAGACTGCCGCGGGTCGGTTACGATGCTTCTCGATGCCGGCTCTGGTGAGGGCCTCTCTGCATAGTCTCGCGAGAAGCGTTCGCCGTTTTTGTATGCACAGCAGCACTGCCTCCCCCTCCCCACTCCACTTCTCGTACACGTATATATTAGCGCGAGTGTGTGTCCGCTCCCTCAGGGTAACGTGCTCATTCCCCTACTTCTCAGTGTGAACCCTCCATTTCACTCCTCCTTTGTTGGGCTGTGCGAACCTCTGTCAGGAACTAGGCGCCAAGAGCAGGGTCACAAACAGTGTCACACACACGCACACAGTCTGGGCACGACGTCTCCAAGAATACTGCGTGCAGGTGTGGTACTTGACGCACTATCATCTGGTAACAAGTGGGCTGCTGAGCACGTGCCTGTCCATGACCATACGCCACGCTAATGATTACGGTACACCTTGTCGTTGCGCCGAGAGCGATGCCTAGTCTCTCTTTATCCTTCACGGTCCTCGTTCTCTTCATCTGCATTCCCTCGCCCCCCACCAACCCCCCCCCCCCCCCAAACACACACACACACTCACCGGGGCTCTCTCTATGCGTGCGCCGGTCGGCGAAGGTCTCTTTTGCGTGGCTGTGCAGGCCAAAACCCACTGTGTGCCTCTGCCGCCACCTTCTGCACTCTTTTGGTGTCCCCTCTTCATGGTTTCGTCTGCTTTGTCGCTTCTTCTCATTTTGCCGCCACAAAACTCAAGAGGTGCAAGCAAGCACGCAGCAATAGGGACTTCAACCCTGTGAGAGTAGGCCCTCCCCTCCCCTCCCCTCCCCTCCCCCACTCCACGCCGAATCAAGCATGGCGGACGTCTTGAAGTCGGTGAAGCGGATCGTGGTGAAGGTGGGCTCCTCGATCCTTGTGGACAATCAGGAGATCGCCGCGCACCGGATCGAGGCGCTATGCAAGTTTATCGCCGACCTTCAGACGAAGTATGAAGTGATCCTTGTCACCTCCGGCGCAGTCGCCGCGGGGTACACACAAAAAGAGATGGACAAGGCATATGTGCCGAATAAGCAGGCACTTGCGTCGATGGGGCAGCCACTGCTCATGCACATGTACTACACTCAGCTCCAAAAGCACGGCATCCTGTGCGCGCAGATGCTGCTTGCTGCCTATGATCTGGACTCGCGGAAGCGTACGATCAACGCCCACAATACCATTGAGGTACTCATCAGCCACAAGGTGATCCCGATCATCAACGAAAACGACGCGACGGCGCTTCACGAGCTGGTCTTTGGCGACAATGACCGTCTGTCCGCGCTCGTCGCGCACCACTTCAAGGCGGACCTACTTGTCATTCTCAGCGACATCGACGGCTATTACACCGAAAATCCACGCACCTCCACGGGTGCCAAGATGCGCTCTGTCGTCCACGAGCTTAGCCCTGAAGATCTTGTGGCAGAGGCCACCCCGAACAATCGATTTGCGACGGGTGGGATCGTAACGAAGCTGCAGGCTGCTCAATTCCTCCTGGAGAGGGGAGGAAAGATGTACCTCTCAAGCGGATTCCACTTGGAGAAGGCGCGCGACTTCCTTCTCGGCGGCTCGCACGAGATTGGCACTCTGTTTTATCCAAGGGGCTCCTCGTCTTGAGACGCTTATGACTGTCACAGGAGCACCAGTGAAAGAGGCACGGCAACAGAGGAGACGCGCCCTACCTCAGGGCAAGGGCGTGTCCGTGATTGGACACCCCATCACGGTCGTCTACAGCTTCCCTTTTTGTTGTGTGTTTTTCCGCCCCGGTCTTTTTCCGTGGCTTCATCTTCCACTTTGTGTCTGTTTTTCTGTGGTTCATACGAGCCCCATTTTTGTCGACCACGTTGAACTTACCTAACGAGTTGGGCAGAACAAAACCGAAGGTGGTGCGCGTTGTTCGCTTTGCTACCCGATATCGAAACAGGTACCCGCGGTTCTGTAGGCACGCGCGCATCGACACAAAGACACGCCCCTACGCACCCTTTTACATTGTTCTACTCGCTCTTTCTTGTCTTTGTGCTTTCCTTACTCCTCTCCAAACGGTATCGAACCCATCTCTGCGTGTCCACTCTACTCACACCGCAGAGAGTTTTCTGAGGTGAACCGGAAACGTGAAACTAAGAGTGCGGCATCCGCTTGCAGCCCGCAAGGCAAGATCCAGTGCTTCAGCAATGCTCTTCAGCCATCAACCTCGAGTTGAGGCCATGTTGGGACGTATGCGTCTACTGGTGTGTCTGCCCGCCACTGTAGCAAAAGTGAGCAGAGACTCGGTCGGAACTCGGCAACCTTCTCTGGGTATACGCTTGCTTGTATGTAGCCCCTCCCCACACCCCGTCACGTTCTGCTTGCTTGTGTCGTGTTTCCCGTTTCGGAGGCTGGCGACTGACGCAGGTCGTGTCCATGTTTGGATACTGGTGACAATGCCTTCCCTTGCGTTTGGCATCTCTGTGCTTTGCTGTTTACCTTCACTATGAGATCCCGCACAAACCGCAGGGAGCGGAGGCTGTCCTGGAACCTCTGGCTGAAACAGGTCTCATTCCCTTTCGGTGATGCGGGCTCTGCTTGGGTGGAGGACCAGACAACGGACCGCCTTGAATGCGACTTTTCTACCCTAGAGATAAGGACTGGCCCGATACAGAACACACAGCAGCGCATGCGCACTCCATGCCACCCTCTCCACATACGGTCTCGTGGAGGCCTGTTGCGTCGCTTCCGGTACCCTTCTCTACAGCCTTCCCCGCCGCCACCCGTGGTGGGTCGTTAGGCAGCGCAGCCATTTACGCAGCCGCTCATCACACGTGATGTGCGCAACGCAGTTTTCTCTACTACACGACACAGGCAGCGGAGGAGCACGATAGATGCGCATGTGACAGAGCTGTACATCTCCTGTATCGATGATGTCGCAGTGCACTGCGTATCGCACCACACCAGTCGGTGCGGCATGTGGGCTGCAATTATATCAGCCCCCCCCCCCCCCCCCCCGCCCACAGCCTGCATGGCGCTTTGCTGATGATGGTGATGGACGGGGCCGTGTGCCATCTCTTGTGATGTTGTGCCCATGACACGAAACCTCTCGTGCTGCATGGAGTTAGCGGGCGCCACCTCTACACAGTGCTGCACGTGCATCGCCCGGTTCGAGACAACGGCCATCTGGAGGTGTACACGCGCGTTTTCGTGGCGCGATACAGCTCCACACGCTCTCTGCAATTGACTCTCGAGGATGGTACCCAAAAGGAAATCCAGTAAGAAACCGACCTATTGTGTCTCTAAGTCGTGTTTGAATCTGCGAATATGTGCGATGCCCTTGCCTCTGCACACAGCCTTATAGGCATCTTTCACACACCTACTCTTTTCCTCCCTGATACCTCTAAACATCGGACACGTGAGGCACAGATTAGGCTGCTGCCTTCTGCTCAATCGCGGTGCGTGCTTCTTTCTCCCCCCCACCTGGCGCTGCTCAGAGAGCCTCTTGTCACATTCGCGTGTCGTCGTCGCCTTTGGTGCCCTCGTGGATGTGCCCGCACGATCTCCCGCACCCCTGTGCATATGTGTGGCGGCCCCGCTGTGTGTGCTTGTGCGCGTTGCCTCTGCGACCGGGTTGAGCATGAAGAGGAGCACCCACTGCACCACCGCGCTAGTTGCTCTCCGTCTTGCCGTTGTTTCGACGGCTGCTGGATGTCTCTGTATTGGAAGTTCTCTTTGCGTTGCTGCGGCGCGGTGTGTGGACCGCTCTGCTGTTCCACGGTAAGGGATCGTTTACGTTTACGGGTTAGGGGTTTTCTCTCCACTGATTGCTTGCACCGCGACACC